>JAPTMU010000217.1:287160-334660 GCA_028583405.1 Pogonophryne albipinna
AGACACTGAAGTGAGCACTGCTGAGGATGTGCAACGTGGATGTTAAGGACATTTTATGTTTGTTCTCAGATGAAATGCCAGAAAACTCACTCAGATGCTACGCTGTCCGTTTCCTGATCGATAACGAGTCACTTACGGCTGTGACCCGTTACATTTACACCAACGGGCCAATCAGAAACGTTGCTGTCAGAAACAATGAGACGTGTTCTGGAAGTAATATGGTCTGTGTTTACATTAGCATGCTAACACTCAGAGCTAACCTGTACTGGAGAGAGTGTGTGTGAAGAAGCAGGAAATCAAAAGGAACTCACCTTGTGGTAAACCTGAGAGAGAGAGAGAGTTTGAGCTCCATCCTGTTTCAGAGAGAATCCTTGATGTGGTTTGGAACATGATGGAGTTTAATCACGACAGCATTTAGCTGAGTGTCTGCTGGGAGAGTTCTCCTGAATGAGCTCTCAGTTCTCGTTTTCTTTTAAGCTAAGGACTCAGCACTTTAGTAACAGCTGAAATAGAGGGGTTTGAGGCTAGAATGATCTGTTTGGTATTTTGAGCAAAACACTTCAGAGGCATGTTTTTGATATATTTATATGCCAAAAAGTAGTATAATAGGAGACCTTTAAAGTGTATAAAGTGATGCGCTCTGCAGTCTGTTCCCTGATCAGCTGTTCAGTCGGCAGGAAGCAGAGGTTTGGGAGGAGGGGGTGCCTGATCGCTGTTTCTCTTTCTGCAGCACCACAGGGGGTCCATTTTCTCCTGAATGTTCCTGATAACAGAGAAAACAAGATACAAGGAAACAAACTGAATTAATAATATTAAACGCAGGGTTGCAAAATGATCATAGCAAAATGTAACTAAGCATTACAGACAAACAGTCCCTGAAGCTTTCTTTAAAATGAATTACAGTTTTTGTTTAAACAAAAGAGAAGAAGTGACAGCGCTGCAGAAAGAGAGAACAGGCTAAAGGCTGCTGTCCTATTATTACTGGATTAGGATAAATCAATACACTTTAAACTGAATGATCCAATCTAGTGGACATATTTCAAAAGGCTCTTTTAGCCCTACTTCAAAGCTGCATGAGCTGAAAATAGGTGTAAACCAACAGTGCAGCACGTCCAGCTAGCTAGTTAGCGTCACTAACGTCACGTATTTACGTACGTATATACGTTTCAATGCCCTTTGCGTTTGACGTGTGTGACGTTAGTTCTTTTAAAGTAAGTTGAAACTCAATACTCACATTTATTAGTGACCGGACCGCCATTTAATTTGAAAAAACTCACTTGTCAGATATGGTAGACGGCGGAGGATACATCAGATGTGTCCTCCAAATCCGGGAAAAGAAGGAGGAATCTTGTCTTTTTTTTAATTGCGACAGCCTTCTTTTGGCGGAAGTGACGCAAGTGGTCTACGAACGCAGCCTCCGGAGGACACGGACGCTGAATTGGGACAAAGCTACTGACAAACACTTTGAGACGAGCAACTGAGACAGAGACAGCTGTTCAGCTTTATAATCCTGAACGTCACCAAGATGTCCCACTCTTTAGTGTCCCCTGGTCTCCCAGCTGTGTGCGTCACTCTTTAGTGTCCCCTGGTGTCCCAGCTGTGTGCGTCACTCTTTAGTGTCCCCTGGTCTCCCAGCTGTGTGCGTCACTCTTTAGTGTCCCCTGGTCTCCCAGCTGTGTCCCCTGGTCTCCGAGATGTGTGCGTCACTCTTTAGTGTCCCCTGGTCTCCCAGATGGGTCCCCTGGTCTCCCAGCTGTGTGCGTCACTCTTTAGTGTCCCCTGATCTCCCAGCTGTGTGCGTCACTCTTTAGTGTCCCCTGGTCTCCCAGCTGTGTGCGTCACTCTTTAGTGTCCCCTGGTCTCCCAGCTGTGTGCGTCACTCTTTAGTGTCCCCTGGTCTCCAGCTGTGTGTGTCACTCTTTAGTGTCCCCTGATCTCCCAGCTGTGTGCGTCACTCTTTAGTGTCCCCTGGTCTCCAGCGGTGTGTGTCACTCTTTAGCGTCCCCTGGTCTCCCAGCTGTGTGTGTCACTCTTTAGTGTCCCCTGGTCTCCAGCTGTGTGCGTCACTCTTTAGCGTCCCCTGGTCTCCCAGCTGTGTTTGAGCTTCTTCAGCGTTTTGTATTTGCAGCGTTTGGTTTCTGCAGCTTTTAGTAAACGCTGCGCATGTCTCCTCAAGTTGCTGAATGTTCTCTAAATGCTGCAGGTGTTGTTGCTGAAGATGTTTCTTCGTGAGTACAGGAACATTTGCGCTGGAACGTGTTTGCACCTGTCGGCCACCGTATCTACATAAACGCTGCGACAAACATCGAGCTTTAAAATCAAGCTTTCTAAACTCAAAGAGTTTGCCTCCCGTCTTAGTGCTGACAATAATCTGATGAACACCACATGTAAAGGAAACTGCTTCACTAAGTCGCTGAGACTCATGACCGGTGTGTTGTTTCGAGTTTTGAAGTTTTGATTTTATAGATGTGACGTGAGCAGGAGCAGCTCACCTGTAGATGAAGAAGGTGATGGTGAGGATCATCGTGAACATGAAGAACACCACGATGAAGGCCATCTGATGGATGGTGACCGTCTCTGAGAGAGAGAGGGAACTATTACAAAACATCTGCATTCAAAAACAAACAACTACATTTAACACAATTAAAACAATGCTTTACTTTCTATGTACTAAAATAAGTATTAACATAGGGCTAGTTTTACACATGTGGAAATGTTACATATTATACCTTTAAGTATTCTATTCACACTTCAAACGCTCAAACATTTTTTTTTTTTTTACTTATAATAAATCTGATTTGTACGGCATTTTAGTAGATAGTAGTATTTTAAAGTGTCAACAATATAATAATCAGACCCTGTACAATACAGTGTTTGCCAAGAAGGTGAGGCTTATTGACAGGGATATAAATATCCTGTTGGTACTTGTCCATCAGCAGGAGAGGACTCTTTAAAGTAGAGACACTACATACTGATATACACCTGAACATCAGCAGGAGAGGACTCTTTAAAGTAGAGACACTACATACTGATATACACCTGAACATCAGCAGGAGAGGACTCTTTAAAGTAGAGACTCTACATACTGATATCCACCTGAACATCAGCAGGAGAGGACTCTTTAAAGTAGAGACACTACATACTGATATACACCTGAACATCAGCAGGAGAGGACTCTTTAAAGTAGAGACACTACATACTGATATACACCTGAACATCAGCAGGAGAGGACTCTTTAAAGTAGAGACACTACATACTGATATACACCTGAACATCAGCAGGAGAGGACTCTTTAAAGTAGAGACACTACATACTGATATACACCTGAACATCAGCAGAATAAGGCCTCTTTGAATCTGAAGTAAGGTTCAGGGCTGACATTAAAAATACGGTAAACTTGTTGGTGTGTTTTTCACAGACTTGTGACGCAGACAGGGTTTTCGTTCTTGAAGCCGCAGAAGGGAACATCCCGAGGACGAACTCCTCCGAGCCAGTGCAGAGTGGTTCCAGGGTTGGCAGACAGCTGCTCCTCTGAACTGTTGTACACCAAAACTATCTGAAATAACAAAAACAACAAACATTTCAAGACGTTGGGTTTCAGAGTAGAGTTCTTGAAAATCAGTGTTTATGTCTTTACCTTTATAAGAGTTTAATGATGAAGTATTTATGCATGATGTTGTACGTCAATATGCAGTATTTTAAGTATTCAGACGCAGTGTGAGCTGGTAGCTGGAGAGGTGCCAGTTCACCTCCTGGGCCACTGCCGAGGTGCCCTTGAGCAATGCACCTAACCTCAAAACTGCTCCCTGGCGCTGGATAACAGGATGCCTCTCTGCTCTGCATGTGGTTGTGTGTGTGCATGTATATCCTGTGTGTGTGTGCATGTGTATGCTCTGTGTGTGCATGTAGATCTTTCTAGAGGGTTATCAAGTATAACTTTGATCCAATGACCTTTTCCCTCTCTGTCTGTGTCTGTGTATTCTCTTGTTCCGATCAACCCAGCCAAATCTTTGTTCTTGTTTTGTATCTATATCTACGCCGGGATCCGGAGTCGAGGCTGATCCTCTTGCTGTAGTCCTGTGTCTTGGATCCTCTATCCTGAGTTCTGGATTAAGTCGTGGACTTCGGGTCGTGGCTGAACCTGTCTGTGCGGTCCTGCCTTGGGTCTCGTCATGCTGCTTCCCTGATGGCTTCCACAGGATTGTAGCTGACATCCTCGTGGATTCATCTTCTTATTACAGACACATGCATTTCCTAACATTCGGTCTATATGCTGTAACATGTATTATCTCTTGGATTTACACACGGCATCTATTGCACGTCTGTCCGTCCTGGGAGAGGGATCCCTCCTCTGTTGCTCTCCCTGAGGTTTCTCCCATGTTCCCTTTAAACTGTGGGTTTTCTCTGGAAGTGTTTCCTTGTACGATGTGAGGGTCTAAGGACAGAGGGTCTAAGGACAGAGGGTCTGAGGACAGAGGGTCTAAGGACAGAGGGTCTAAGGACAGAGGGTCTGAGGACAGAGGGTCTAAGGACAGAGGGTCTAAGGACAGAGGGTCTAAGGATAGAGGGTCTAAGGACAGAGGGTCTAAGGATAGATGGTCTAAGGATAGAGGGTCTAAGGACAGAGGGTCTAAGGACAGAGGGTCTAAGGATAGAGGGTGTCGTTTGTCTCATACTGATATTCTGAACAATCTGTGCTGTTGTATTTGCTGTAAAGTGTCTCTACTGTAGGCTACTTTTATTATATGTACAGCACTTTGGCTCCACCAAAAATCGTTTATAAATGTGCTATATAAATAAAACTTGATTTGATTTGATTTGATATCCTCTGTGTATGTGCACGTATATCCTCTGTGTGTGTGCACGTATATCCTCTGTGTGTGTGCACGTATATCCTCTGTGTGTGTGCACGTATATCCTCTGTGTGTGTAACGTGTGGAAACACAACAGAGTGGAGAAAGTAATTTCCCTGTGAGTTTTAATAAAGTATTTCTTCTTCTTCTTCTTCTTCTTCAATCAATCAATCAATCAATGTTTATTTATATAGCCCAATATCACAAATGTTACATTTGTCTCAGTGGACTTCACAGTTTGTACAAAATATCAGTATGACAATACGACACCCTCTGTCCTTAGACCCTCACATCGTACAAGGAAAAACTTCCAGAGAAAACCCACAGTTTTAAAGGGAAAAATGGGAGAAACCTCAGGGAGAGCAACAGAGGAGGGATCCCTCTCCCAGGACGGACAGACGTGCAATAGATGCCGTGTGTAAATTGAAATGATAATACATTTGCAACATAGGTAGTCCAAATGTTTGGAAATGCATGTGTGTATAATAGGAAGATGAATCCACGAGGATATCCATCCAGGACCTATGATCCAGGACCACAGCCACGACTCAAGATCCAGGGCTCGCGATGCAGGACACAGGACCGCAGGATCATCCATGACTCCGGATCCCAGCGTATATAGACACCAAAAAGAAAGAAATTTGGGGAAGCTGGGTTAATCGGAACATGAGAGTACACAGGTATAGACAGAGAGAAGGAAGAAGTAAGATGTCCCCCGACAAACTAAGCCTATCAGCAAAACTAGGGGCTGAATCTAATCAGCCCTAACTATAAGCTTTATCAAAAAGGAAGGTCTTAAGCGCACTCTTAAAAACGGATAGGGTGTCTGCCGCCCGAACACAAACTGGAAGCTGATTCCACAAATGTGGAGCTTGATAAGAAAAGGCTCTGGCCTCTTCTTCTTCTTCTTCTTCTTCTTCTTCTTCTTCTTCTTCTTCTTCTTCTTCTTCTTCTTCTTCAGATGATGATGATGATGATGATGATGATGATGATGATGATGATGATGATGATGATGATGATGATGATGATGTACTTGAGTACAATTAGAAATAACTCTGGTTAAACGTATGGATGGTGATCTGACTGGCTGAGTAGATCACAGGTTGTTTTTGGGCATGACTTATTTAGTGCTGTGGCAAATGATCATAGTTCTATGATGTCACAAGGATTTTCAATATCAAATTCTTACCAAGTCCTCGTTGAGTCCGAGTCGATATTTGTGGCACTTTTAACAAATGATTCCTCCCCGTTTGGCAGATCGAGTGTGCGTGTCTATGAGAATGGTAGAGTACGAATATGGAGACACACAAACTGTTGAATAAATATATTAATGCTGACCTGGAAGGCGCTGGTGTTGGTGTCGATCATATCCCACAGAGCGAAGTCCGTCTCTCTGTCTCCATTCTCATCCAGATGCACGATGCCTGTGACACCTGAACACCAGCAAGAGAGGACTCTTTAAAGTACAGACACTACATACTGATATACACTGAACATCAGCGGGAGAGGACTCTTTAAAGTAGAGACACTACATACTGATATACACCTGAACATCAGCAGGAGAGGACTCTTTAAAGTACAGACACTACATACTGATATACACCTGAACATCAGCAGGAGAGGACTCTTTAAAGTAGCGACACTACATACTGATATACACCTGAACACCAGCAAGAGAGGACTCTTTAAAGTACAGACACTACATACTGATAAACACCTGAACATCAGCAGGAGAGGACTCTTTAAAGTAGAGACACTACATACTGATATACACCTGAACACCAGCAGGAGAGGACTCTTTAAAGTAGAGACACTACATACTGATATACACCTGAACATCAGCAGGAGAGGACTCTTTAAAGTAGAGACACTACATACTGATATACACCTGAACACCAGCAGGAGAGGACTCTTTAAAGTAGAGACACTACATACTGATATACACCTGAACATCAGCAGGAGAGGACTCTTTAAAGTAGAGACACTACATACTGATATACACCTGAACACCAGCAGGAGAGGACTCTTTAAAGTAGAGACACTACATACTGATATACACCTGAACATCAGCAGGAGAGGACTCTTTAAAGTAGAGACACTACATACTGATATACACCTGAACATCAGCAGGAGAGGACTCTTTAAAGTAGAGACACTACATACTGATATACACCTGAACATCAGCAGGAGAGGACTCTTTAAAGTAGAGACACTACATACTGATATACACCTGAACATCAGCAGGAGAGGACTCTTTAAAGTAGAGACACTACATACTGATATACACCTGAACATCAGCAGGAGAGGACTCTTTAAAGTAGAGACACTAAATACTGATATACACCTGAACATCAGCAGGAGAGGACTCTTTAAAGTAGAGACACTACATACTGATATACACCTGAACATCAGCAGGAGAGGACTCTTTAAAGTAGAGACACTACATACTGATATACACCTGAACATCAGCATGAGAGGACTCTTTAAAGTAGAGACACTACATCCATTTGGCATGTAAACATATTAGTAGAAATAATGTGTTTTCAGGGAAATGATTAAAAGGTCGACTGAAATGCACTGATTTATGGATGGAAAAGTAATTTGCCATAAGAGGTTAATTACAGCCATTAAGCAGTGTGTGTGTGTGTGTGTGTGTGTGTGTGTGTGTGTGTGTGTGTTTCTATAAGGACCCAGAGGACTTGTTTCCATAGCTACAAGGCAATTATGGATCAGCAGAGAGCAGCGATTGGTGACGGAGGAACACTTGTTGGCTTTGATGCAGCGTGTACACTCGTTACCGACCGACACAGAAATACTGTTGCTATTGTTAGTCTTTGTTTTAAGGAAAATAACAACATAAAGATGTTTTATTGTCATTTTACAGCGATCAAAATATCAGACACTTTTGGGTCCCAGTCATATACTTTACATACATGTCGTGTGTAAGTGATGGTTTACGATATTAATTTGATCCTTTTATTGTTTGTTTATGGTAATCTTACCATAAGTTAGGAGATAACATGTTAAAATCGTACCATTTTACTCTGCAGCACTTTGAGTTTTGTTTACTCAAATGAAAAGTGCGCTTATAAATAAAATTAATTATTATTATTGTACACATTTTTAGTTTTTTTAGAGACAAAGCCAGAATGTCAACGTTAGAAACAAATAATATACAATTCAAAGTGTATCAGCTGGTTTTGTGCAGATATGGTGAAACGGAGGGGCGGGGTTTCACAGCAAGAAAGGGGCGGCCATAGTGCAGCATAGGGGGCGGAGTCATACGGAGGGGGTGGGGTCAGGTGAAGGGGGCGGAGTCACAGCGACAAGGGCTCAGAGGCCTGTACTACCAAGCCGGATTTTCGCTTAGCGGCTAACTTCAGGGTAACTCTGGGTTTCCGGTCCTACGAAGCTGGTTCTCTTTTTAGCGGGCTAGATCTCCATGGTAACTTATGCTGAGCGGCTAACCTGGTCGGGACCAGGTTAGGTTGCAGGCTAAGAGATCAACTCAGTGAAAGCACTGCCTGCTGACCAATCAGAGCTCAGTGTGCGGAGTTTAAAGCGATCAAGTCATATTACAGGAGAAAGGAAATACAGAAAAGCTGCCGTCGCAGGAAAGACGGCCGGCAGAAATCACTGACTGTGTGAACGTGAACATTAATAGAATATCACCTCCATCTTCAGAGCAATCTGACTATTATAACATTAGCGTTAAGAAAGCTTACTTAAATATCTGGCACAACATAAGTAACCGGATCAGAGTAACATTAAGTACAGTCCGCGGCATATCACTTCATAATGTATCATATATCTCCTTATCTGAGTCAGCTGAGCCGTATCTGGCCGTGCAACACTCACAGTGTCACAGACTGGATGTAGAAGGATTATTTTAAGCAACACATTAAGTTGACGAAACACTCAAGTCAAATGTAATGAAAGTCAGATCGTGTCTTAGACGGGGCAGTGATATCATAAACCTGTTAATGTACGCATTCAAACACTTGTTCTGTTACCAGCTGTATTCACCTTGCAGGTGCAGCTCTGTGGCTTTGATCCTGGATCAAGTGTTCAAGTCATGGATGTTTAAAGTTTAACTTCTTCATATGTCTAATATTATAGTTGACTTTTCATTCAGGAAGTATGACGCTGCGCTGTCAGTACGCTTGTCCATGTTTGTGATTGGTCAAATGTTGCTAACCCCGCCCCTTTCATGTGAACGCGCACTCAGCCGGACAGAGAAACCCTGGCTTGAGTTACAGAGTTGATAACCAGCGTCGTAGGACCGCTTAGCGAGAGCGCGTTTGTTTCGGGTTAGGTAAGCCAGGTAACTCAAACATATCCAGGGTCTGTTGAACCGGCTTCGTAGTACAGGCCTCAGGTGTCTTATGATGCAGATTGACATTTAGAGGCGCAGTTATGGGGGGGGGGGGCACTGCCACTGAAATGTCACGAACTCTGAGAGCATTCTCATTATACACACACACACACACACACACACACACACACACACACACACACACACACACACACACACACACACACACACACACACACACACACACACACACACACACACACACACACACACACACACACACACAACCACGAGGTGTGGGAGTTTTATGTGTTCCTGGTAAGTGATGCATTGCTTTCCAGGAAGTGTGTGTGTGTGTGTGTGTGTGTGTGTGTGTGTGTGTGTGTGTGTGTGTGTGTGTGTGTGTGTGTGTGTGTGAGTTTATAAGTGAAGGTTAGCATTTATAACAACAGGAGAAATAAATCATTCATCTGAATGGTTCTGCTTTGTGAACCCACACAGAGATAGAGAGATACAAATACAGCTCGTAAAAACATGTGTCTGCAGCAGCGGGGGTCTGATGTCATGGAGCCAAATGTAGAACGAGAAAGAAAACAACAACAAAAAGAGTATAAAGAGATGCAGGAAAAACAACGAAAACAAGAGAAAGAAATGTAGAAACAATTAAATAATGATGTATAAAAAAACATATTTATGTTAAAAAATGTACAAAATAAATGAAAACAAAAGAAAGGAATGTAGAAAAATGTAATAATGACATGCAAAATAAATAAATGGGAGAAAAAAAGTTAATGCAAGTGAATGGGGACGGTATGTAAAGTTACATTACGTTAAATATCCGAGGATAACAGGAGCCGTGTGTGTGTGTGTGTCAGGGGCGGTTCTAGAGGGGGGCCAGGGGGGGCCAGTGCCCCCCTAACTTTATATGTATATTTTCTGGTACTCGGTTTGCCAAAAACCGCAGGATTGTGTTGCTGTAATGTGAGATTGTATCAGAAAATAACTAGCCCCCCAGTGGCCCCCCCAGTCAAATTGGTCTAGAACCGCCACTGGTGTGTGTGTGTGTGTGTGTGTGTGTGTGTGTGTGTGTGTGTGTGTGTGTGTGTGTGTTAATTCTCTGCACAGAAACACAAAGAGGTGATTCTGTTCTGAAACGAGAGCGACACTCTGGAGGACGCTTCGGTGATTTGATTACCTCAGATTTCTAAAGCCTTGAATTATCATCACATGCATTTTGTCTCCAATCAGTCGCATTGAAACCACAGGAGGAGCGATTACAGAGGAAACCCTGTTTTAACGCTCAGCTGATTTCAACAGCCCAGTCTCACAATATATACGTAGTATATTCACACATAACCCTCTCAAGACGTGGATACAATATTTTGTATAAAAAAACATGGAGCTCAAATAATCTTGGTAATAGAGCGGTGCAGTGACGCGTCCTAAAACCAGGAAGTGAGTCAGCATTTCTCCACTTCCTGTTCCTTCGTCTCAGAGCCAATGGGATCTCTCCATAGGGTTTAGGAGAATATCTGAACTAAGGTCTGTGGTTGAGACACATTGAAGAGACGGGTCACGTTTTGTTCTACGACATTAAATCCATCAGCAGTGACCCCACTGGTGATTTCTGAAGAGTTGACGTGTCTGAAAAACGATGGTTGTTACCAAGTGGCTGAATAGGACTACAGAAGTCGTGGAGGTCGTTGTACGTCATTACGGCGAACACGTGAACACTCCTCTTAGTGTGTTTCTGTTCTGCTTGAAAGCAAGTCCCTGCCTCCTGCAGACTGTTCAAACAAACGCTTCAACTCGTTCCATTTAGAGTCTGTGTGTTTGAATATGGATCTTAAGTCGGCGTGACGTTGAAGCAGCGACCCTGCTGTAGTTCCTTTATAGCCCAACGTTAGCATTTTGCTTCTGGCGGCTAGATTTATGAATCGAAAATTGTAAAAGTAGGGTAGACATGTGGAGATTATCCGGCTGAACAAAACGTGATCCGTCTCTTAAATGTGTCTCAACCACAGACCTTATTTACAGCTATTTTCATTGCTTTTTTGTCGAAGGAACTGGAAGGAGTTGACTTCCCGGTTTTAGGACGCGTCTATATCTATCAAACTATGGATCCTACACATCCACTGGACGTAGATTCTAAAAGTACAATTTAAACTTCTCGCTAGCAATGTAATCAAAAAGCATTTTAACGGCCAAACTATCCGACAATTTAGGATTTTCCACTAAAAATAAATCGGGTGTCCGCCATGTTTTTTTTTCTCACGCTGGGAAAGGTTGCGATCACGTGACACGGACATTAGAAATGAACAGGACAACATGTTGGATCCATGTCACGTCTTGAGAGGGTTATTTGTGCTACGTTTTGCCCTGTGGACCAACGTCGCTATTACACGTTGTTTTGGGGTTGCAGTCGAATAATCAAAAAATCAGCTCCTAAGTTCTAACCCTATCTCCTATTCCTTGACCTCTGAGTGAAAGGTCACGGGGTTAAGGGATAGTGGATAGGAGAATTCAAAAGGACTTAGGAGAAGAGACTGCGGTACTTTAGAGAATCGACTGCACTTTCACTATCCGACGTGTTTATGATGCGCCAGCGGACGTCCTGAATGTGCGTCTGCTGCTGTGGGGAACTATGGAAACTACAGTTTTCTTTACAGCGGACTACAACATGGATGTTCAATAAGAACGAGGGACTTCTGTAAACTCATCTAGAGACTCTGCACCGTGCTCTGATGCTGTTGCTTTGCTTTATGAACGGGGACAACAGAGAAACATATTCTATGCTCGTCACCCTCTCCCTCCGGTCCACATTAATACAAATGATCCCAATACGTATGATTGTATGAAAAGATCTTAAAATCAATACAGATGTATTTATTATAAACGTTAGTCCTTAACATCTATCACTGTGTATATCACCATTCAAACATCTTTTAAAAGTTGAACAAACTCCACACAGCTCAGTAAAGACTGTGAAATGTTGACTTTATTTGATCATTTCAGTAAAAACTAACGTTCATATTTCTCTTTTTGATTATAATACTGATGAACGTTCAAAACAAAGCACTTTGGCAACTTACCACATACGTTTTAAAAAGCTTAATAAGCACCGTAACTTTCATGATATCATTTCTCGGTCATAATCGATTGTTTCCGTGAACGGCCGACTGTTGAGTGACGGCAAATGCTGCGGCTGCAATGCATTGTGGGGCAGCATTTTCTCCTCTCCTTTCGTCAAGGGAGGTCCAGTGGTTCCTAAGCTAAAGGAGGTTATAAAGGAAGCTTGAAACCTCCTTTCCTTTCATTTGGAGAATTGGAACGGCTCTTATCATGGCTGCCACTGAGGGACTTCCGGGTCCTTTCACTCCGTTAGGAAGGTTCCTAAGAGAAATGGACTATTGGAACGCAGCCCGAGCTTCACAAGAGGAAACCCCTTTAGCAACAAGGCAGCAGAAAAACACAAACATCCAACGAGGAAAAACACAGCAAGACGATTTGAGGAAAATCGTGTTTTTTGTGTGTATTTCTTTGTCTTTTATTGTTTTCTGAAATGTTTTTTATTTGTTCATTGTTTTTGTGATATTTTGAGTTTTTCTAAAATGTTTTTGTGATTGATTTAAGGTGTTTGGGTCACGATCTGTCTGTGTTGTGTTTGGTCTTGATCTGTCTTTGAAGGTGTTTGTAATTTGCATTTATTTTGGGTTTTCTGAAATGTAATTTTCTTTTCATATTTTCATGTTTTTTGCTTGTGTTTTCTGAAATATTAGTTGACCTCTGGGGCCACCGTAGTTTTCTCTTCATGCTGCGATACGTGAGATAAGTCCTACAAATTAAATTACAGAATGTGTTCAAGTACGCGATTTATTTTAGAATTTGCATATCCTCTCCAAATCATTGTTGGACAATTACATATGTACGACCCGCCTGCGTTTTGGTCACTAAAATGTATATTTTTTGTAACTTTGTTGTGCTTTGATGTTTTCTGAAATATTTGTTAAATGTTTTTGTGATTTTGTGTTTTTTTTATGTTTCCTTGTGAATTTTCTTTGTGTTTTCTCAAATGTTTTTGTGATTTGTTTTTGTCTTTAAAGCGTTTTTTATGTAATATTTTTACAGTGGTTGTGTATTTGAGTGATTCTGCCCGTTATCACGTGACACCCAAGCCTAGTTTCTTTTCCTGAAACAATCATAACGTGCATAACTCAGGTGTGGAGGGGACGCAGCGAGAGCTTGTTTTAATGCCGCTGATGGCGATGGATGGCGTCGTGTTTCTCTCAGCTCGAGGTCGAGTGTCGCTCTGCAGCTGATGAATTCGTCCTGAGGTCGGCTGCAATATTCCCCGAGCATCATCGCAGGGTGAGAAGTGTCTGTCCATTAGTTAATGGAGCGGAAACAGCGCTGTAATCTGATCTCTCGCTCCTATTCGTGGTGCCTCTCATGAGCGGTTTGTCATGGATATTATCCCGGGAGAAATCCTATTACTCTGCCGACCATCTTCTCCTTCTGCTCTATCCTCCCTGCTCTCACAGCGCCGTCCTATCTCCCTCTATTAAGTATTAATGTGTGTGTGTGTGTGTGTGTGTGTGTGTGTGTGTGTGTGTGTGTGTGTGTGTGTGTGTGTGTGTGTGTGTGTTCACAGGATCAGAATAAGTGGAGAAGGAAACAGAAAGCCAAGACTGTGATTTCCTTTGAAGATGTATAAATGTGATCACGTCAATTTTAAATCAAAATAGGATTGAAGGTATCACTAAGGAGAAGGACCACAGGATGTTCTCTTAAAGGTCCCCTATCATCCTCTTCTTCATCAATATATCACAGCTCTCAGATATATCCAGAGCCTGTCTCTGATTGGCTGAAACTCCAAACAGATCATTGCAGCATTACCCATAATCCCCTCTGTTTCAGCCCTGTCTCAAAAGTGCTGATTCTCTGTCTGTTACTTTAGATGAAAATAAGGAGCCCCTCCCCACGCCCCTCTGAGAGACATTTGGTTACAAAGAACTCAATGGTGCTCTAGGAGGACATTCAGGTGATAAGGGGGGGGGGGGGGGGGGGTTACCTTGTTGCTGATTGGCTAATGGTAAAATCTGATCAGCTCATTTTCAGACAGGTTTTTATAGAAATGTATCAGGACAACAAGAGAGAGAATCTTTGTTCCTGAAACTTTCAGAGTCTCTTTCCACAGATGGGACACATGTTGATGTAGAAGAGACATGAAGAAGAGGGGACACATGTTGATGTAGAAGAGACATGAAGAAGAGGGGACACATGTTGATGTAGAAGAGACATGAAGAAGAGGGGACACATGTTGATGTAGAAGAGACATGAAGAAGAGGGGACACATGTTGATGTAGAAGAGACATGGAGAAGAGGGGACACATGTTGATGTAGAAGAGACATGAAGAAGAGGGGACACATGTTGATGTAGAAGAGACATGAAGAAGAGGGGGACACATGTTGATGTAGAAGAGACATGAAGAAGAGGGGGACACATGTTGATGTAGAAGAGACATGAAGAAGAGGGGACACATGTTGATGTAGAAGAGACATGGAGAAGAGGGGACACATGTTGATGTAGAAGAGACATGAAGAAGAGGGGACACATGTTGATGTAGAAGAGACATGAAGAAGAGGGGACACATGTTGATGTAGAAGAGACATGAAGAAGAGGGGGACACATGTTGATGTAGAAGAGGACATGAAGAAGAGGGGACACATGTTGATGTAGAAGAGACATGAAGAAGAGGGGACACATGTTGATGTAGAAGAGACATGAAGAAGAGGGGACACATGCTGATGTAGAAGAGACATGAAGAAGAGGGGACATATGTTGATGTAGAAGAGACATGAAGAAGAGGGGACACATGTTGATGTAGAAGAGACATGGAGAAGAGGGGACACATGTTGATGTAGAAGAGACATAAAGAAGAGGGGACACATGTTGATGTAGAAGAGACATGAAGAAGAGGGGACACATGTTGATGTAGAAGAGACATGAAGAAGAGGGGACACATGTTGATGTAGAAGAGACATGAAGAAGAGGGGACACATGTTGATGTAGAAGAGACATGAAGAAGAGGGGACACATGCTGATGTAGAAGAGACATGAAGAAGAGGGGACATATGTTGATGTAGAAGAGACATGAAGAAGAGGGGACACATGTTGATGTAGAAGAGACATGGAGAAGAGGGGACACATGTTGATGTAGAAGAGACATAAAGAAGAGGGGACACATGTTGATGTAGAAGAGACATGAAGAAGAGGGGACACATGTTGATGTAGAAGAGACATGAAGAAGAGGGGACACATGTTGATGTAGAAGAGACATGAAGAAGAGGGGACACATGTTGATGTAGAAGAGACATGAGGAAGAGGGGACACATGTTGATGTAGAAGAGACATGAAGAAGAGGGGACACATGTTGATGTAGAGGAGACATGAAGAAGAGGGGACACATGTTGATGTATAAGAGACATGAAGAAGAGGGGACACATGTTGATGTAGAAGAGACATGAGGAAGAGGGGACACATGTTGATGTAGAAGAAGAGACATGAAGAAGAGGGGACACATGGTGATGTAGGAGAGACATGAAGAAGAGGGGACACATGTTGATGTAGAAGAGACATGAAGAAGAGGGGACACATGTTGATGTAGAAGAGACATGAAAAAGAGGGGACACATGTTGATGTAGAAGAGACATGAAGAAGAGGGGACACATGTTGATGTAGAAGAGACATGGAGAAGAGGGGACACATGTTGATGTAGAAGAGACATGAGGAAGAGGGGACACATGTTGATGTAGAAGAGACATGAAGAAGAGGGGACACATGTTGATGTAGAGGAGACATGAAGAAGAGGGGACACATGTTGATGTAGAAGAGACATGAAGAAGAGGGGACACATGTTGATGTAGAAGAGACATGAGGAAGAGGGGACACATGTTGATGTAGAAGAGACATGAAGAAGAGGGGACACATGTTGATGTAGAAGAGACATGAAGAAGAGGGGACACATGTTGATGTAGAAGAGATATGAGGAAGAGGGGACACATGTTGATGTAGAAGAGACATGAAGAAGAGGGGACAAGTGTTGATGTAGAAGAGACATGGAGAAGAGGGGACACATGTTGATGTAGAAGAGACATGGAGAAGAGGGGACACATGTTGATGTAGAAGAGACATGAAGAAGAGGGGACACATGTTGATGTAGAAGAGACATGAAGAAGAGGGGACACATGTTGATGTAGAAGAGACATGAAGAAGAGGGGACACATGTTGATGTAGAAGAGACATGGAGAAGAGGGGACACATGTTGATGTAGAAGAGACATGGAGAAGAGGGGACACATGTTGATGTAGAAGACACTTGAAGAAGAGGGGACACATGTTGATGTAGAAGAGACACGGAGAAGAGGGGACACATGTTGATGTAGAAGAGACACGGAGAAGAGGGGACACATGTTGATGTAGAAGAGACATGAAGAAGAGGGGACACATGTTGATGTAGAAGAGACATGAAGAAGAGGATTTTGCATAACAAGTGCATTTAGTTTGTGTTTTTCTATGTTCTCTGATGTTTTTGTAATGTCTCTGTCTTCTTGACGTTCAGGATGATAAAGCTGGACAACTGTCTCTGTTGATGGAAACTCACCTAAAATGTTTTATCAGTTTATTTTACAGCGCTTTGCTTTCATGCAGCTTTTAGCAAACGCTGCGCATGTTTCCTGAAGTTGGTGGATGTTTTTCTAAATGATGCATGTGCTGTCAAGTTTTATTGTCGTATGTCACTGGGTATCTAGAGTTATGGATTTACATCTGCAGTTTAATCTCTTTCAATCATAATTTAGAGCAAACAGTCGTAGCAGCTCCGGCCCGCTGCGTGTTAAATCACATTAATTCAGGAGCCTGTTGCCTAGTAACTGGATTATAAACGTATCATGCTATGAATCAGAGATAAAAGAAGAAGCATTGAAATCTCTTTGCAACCCCTGTGTCTCATGGACACTGAGCAGCTACACAGCCAGGGGCCACATGTGACCGGGCCCCGACCAAATGGCCCCCGAAAGAACACAGAGTTACACAAAATCACTACGAGAGAAACACAGTAACACAAAGCGACACAAAAGGACTACAAAGAGACATAAAAGGACTACAAAGAGACACAATGCGACTACAAACAGACACAAAGGGACTACAAAGAGACACAAAGGGACTACAAAGAGACACAAAGGGACTACAAAGAGACACAAAGGGACTACAAAGAGACTACAAAGAGACACAAAAGGACTACAAAGAGACACAAAAGGACTACATAGAGACACACAAGGACTACAAAGAGACACAAAGGGACTACAAAGAGACACAAAGGGACTACAAAGAGACACAAAAGGACTACAAAGAGACACAAAGGGACTACAAAGAGACACAAAAGGACTACAAAGAGACACACAAGGACTACAAAGAGACACAAAGGGACTACAAAGAGACACAAAAGGACTACAAAGAGACACAAAGGGACTACAAAGAGACACACAAGGACTACAAAGAGACACAAAGGGACTACAAAGAGACACAAATGGACTACAAAGAGACACAAAAGGACTACAATGAGACACAAAAGGACTACAAAGAGACACAAAGGGACTACAAAGAGACACAAAGGGACTACAAAGAGACACAATGGGACTACAAAGAGACACACAAGGACTACAAAGAGACACAAAGGGACTACAAAGAGACACAAAAGGACTACAAAGAGACACAAAGGGACTACAAAGAGACACACAAGGACTACAAAGAGACACAAAGGGACTACAAAGAGACACAAATGGACTACAAAGAGACACAAAAGGACTACAATGAGACACAAAAGGACTACAAAGAGACACAAAGGGACTACACAGAGACACAAAGGGACTACAAAGAGACACAATGGGACTACAAAGAGACACACAGGGACTACAAAGAGACACAAAGGGACTACAAAGAGACACACAAGGACTACAAAGAGACACAAAGGGACTACAAAGAGACACAAAGGGACTACAAAGAGACACACAAGGACTACAAAGAGACACAAAGGGACTACAATGAGACACAAAATGACTACAAAGAGACACAAAGGGACTACAAAGAGACACAAAGGGACTACAAAGAGACACAAAGGGACTACAAAGAGACACAATGGGACTACAAAGAGACACACAAGGACTACAAAGAGACACAATGGGACTACAATGAGACACAAAAGGACTACAAAGAGACACAAAAGGATTACAAAGAGACATAAAAGGACTACAAAGAGACACAAAAGGACTACAAAGAGACACAAAGGGACTACAAAGAGACACAAAGGGACTACAAAGAGACACAAAAGGACTACAAAGAGACACAAAGGGACTACAAAGAGACACAAAGGGACTACAAAGAGACACAAAAGGACTACAAAGAGACACAAAGGGACTTAAAAGAGACACAAAAGGACTACAAAGAGACAGAGGGACTACACAGAGACACAAATGGACTACAAAGAGACAGAGGGACTACAAAGAGACACAAAAGAGACACAAAGGGACTACAAAGAGACACAAAGGGACTACAAAGAGACACAAAGGGACTACAAAGAGACACAAAAGGACTACAAAGAGACACAAAGGGACTACAAAAGGACACAAAAGGACTACAAAGAGACACAAAAGGACAAAAAAGGACTTCAAAGAGACACAACATGACTAACAAGAGATGCAAAGTGACTAAGAGACAAAAAAGGACACACAGAACTGAAAATAGGAGAAAAATAAATAACCACGAAAGACAGAAAAGGACTACAAAGAAGGACACAATGACTACAAAGAGACACAGAAAGACACATAAGGACTACAGAGATAGAACAAATGATCAAGAGACAAAAAAGGACACACAGAACTGAAAGTAGGAGAACAATAAATGACCACAAAAGGACTAGAAACACACAAAAGGGCCACAGAGAGATACTCCTGATCTCCTGTCAGGTCAGTCACACAGCAGGATGACCTACGGCAGCCAGGAGGGGACATAAAGCAAAGCTAATCCAATGAGTCTGTCAGCTGCAGGTGTCCTCATCTCTGCAGACACACACCTGCTGCTCCTCTGACAGAGACTCTGCATCACACGTGTTCAAAGACTATGAAACACTCCGGGCTGTTGGACGCATAGTGAGAGAAGTAACACCACATTTTAAAAGTCCTGCATTCGAAGTCTTACTTCATTTGAAAATAACAAAAGTATTGGCATTAAAAAGACTCTCTCACACTATTCTGCTTTTCGGGATGTTCCCTCTCCTGTAGTGTGCTCTATAGGTTTTAGTGCATGTCAATGGTCTGCAGAGGCTAACATCCCTGAGTTTCCTCCATATGCCGATAACCTTAAGTGTGATGACGATGATGAAGGATAAGGAGAAATGTTGCAGGACTTCAGTCTTCATCCCCCCCCCCCCCCCCCCTCTGTGTGTACATATATACATACATGTACAAATAATAACTACAAATGTACTAGATTAACAAAGTAAGAACAAATCTGCACTGAAACAATGTCAACTTTAATTGTGTGTATTATGTCAACACATTACACATCATTGTATTAGTTAATATGTTTAAATTAATCTTAATAGTGTTGCTTCAAACTAACCTGATACAGTCATGTGTAATCTGCTGATAACATTAAACTAAAGTCAACGCTCTTAGTGTGCGTGGTGCCGAGCTGAGTCCGCCCCCCCGCTGTGACCCAGAGAAGGAGCGATACAAAGGGGACGATTATCAGCAGAGACGCTCAGCTGCTCGATTATGGCACAAATCATAATCTGGATTATTTGGGTCAATAATTGATATCACGATTATTAGAAACGATGATCCGTTTACTTTGAAAACATCCATTTATTGTAGTATGTTTTTAACAGTTGATTACCCTGAACTTTAAGTTTAATTCAATTGAAAAACCAATAAATAATAATAAAAATTAAATTATAGTAATCGTTTTATTTCGATTATGTTGTTTTCATAATCGTTGAAAGCCAAAATCTTAATTGCGATTAAAATACGATTAATCGAGCAGCCCTACGCTCAGCGAGGCTTTGTGAGGACGTGATGGACATCCGCAGGAGAAAAGAGATGGAGGAAGAGGAGGGAGAGGAAGAGGAGGGGGAGAGGAGGGGGAGGGGGGAGGAAGAGGAGGGGGGAGGAAGAGGAGGGGGGAGGAAGAGGAGGGGGAGGAAGAGGCTCTGCTTTCACTCAGATTACATTTCAGGAGCTATTTCTGGGAGGCTCTGCTCGGCCGTCTGACTGATCAGAAATGGGGCGAGGAGACAAAGACAGAAAGTGAAAGACAGAAATGAGACGATGGAAAACGTAACGAGACTAATGTTTATGTTGAGAGGGCCTCGGCTGAGGATGATCTGCACAACCCATCAATCAATTACTGAAATATAAATAGAGAAACGTGTCCATTCCTGTTGCTCGAGATGTCTTTATGTGTCTGCTTTTATTACCTTCAAACCCCCAAAGTATTAGAAAGAGTGAGACAGAAATGAGACGAAGAGACGGGATGGAAAACATGACAGAGGAGGAGGAAGTGAGATGTGAAAGCAGCTGCACTGATTCTCCCCAAATGGTTATTTACCTTCGTCTTTAATTAAATCAAATAGTGATCTGTATCCTAAACATCACAGTTACTTTGATTTGTGTATTTTAATATATGTTTTTAATATTTGACCTGTTTTTATATGAATGATACACGCATAACGGTTCACTCTCTTCACAAAAATCGTTTTCAATGCACAGAAAACAGATTTAAGAGGCACAGCTTTCTGCTGTTTCCCCTTTCCTATAGGTCAGTGTTTCTCAAACCTTTTCATACCAAGGACCACTTAACTCCACAAATATCCCAAAACACATCGTTTTTCTAGAACAGATTATAAATCGCCTGAAAATGGTACAAACAAGTGGCAACATGTGTGACGAAGGTGTTGCACTGGGCTATATCATGCAATAGAAAGTGAAACTTAAGCTTATTCCATTGCGGATATATTCCCGCGAGAGTGCGGAAAACTTAAATGTATTTATTTATTTCAAATGTGAAATGTTACCAATATATTCACGGACCACTAGGGGACGCTCACGGACCACCAGTGGTCCGCGGACCACACTTTGAGAAGCACTGCTATAGGTTTTAAGGCCCGGACACACCAAGCCGATGTCGCCGTCGATGAGCGTCCTGTCGCCCCACTCAGATTGGTGTCCCGCACCTTCGTGTCTTTTTGGCCGTGCCGACACCTTCCGCTGCCGATTCGGTAGGCTGTCGGCAAAAGAAATCACTCTGATTGGCTGTCCAGCTTAGCGAATGAGAAGCGCAACGGAAGTGAGGTACGCAAACAAACTAGGCACACACAGACGGCTATTATTTTTATTTTTCCACTAAACATGTTTTCGATTATAAGTCGTTATGTGAAACAGTCTTTGATGGACGAGAGTGAAAGTGGAACGCACGCTATTTGTTGTTTGTTTATATCACGCAGTCTGTCTTGTTGCCTCTTTTGAATGACGAATACACACTACCGCCGCCTGCTGGTAAGGAGAGTTATTGCCACTCACGCATGCGCAGTGCGTACGTGCTTCTTGGCCGTCGGCTGAAGTCTTTGCGGTGTGTTCCAGTGCGACTGTTGGCCAAGACGCAGAGACGTGAGGCGACGGAACAGTCGGGACGTGTTCTTTGGTGTCAGTTTGGTGTGTCAGGGCCTTTAGTGCATGTCAATGGTCTACAAAGGCACACATCCTGTTTCTCTCCCACACACTCGAAATGAATTATGTACGTAATGTTTATTCATGTCCTACACTGCTCTGTAATGTTCCTCTTTTATTCTATTTTATCTTGTTTTAATTAGTTTGTTATAATTATCGTGGCTTTTTAATGTGTTTCTTTTAAAGCACTTTGAAAAGCACTGTTGTTAATAAATGTGATGTATAAATAAACCTCGCCTTCCAACCCCAGACATATTTCTACTTTGCAAATAAAAGTCACAGATCAGTCAGCGTCCTCCTCCTCTAGCCCGACGACCCCGATGACTTCTGACCCTTCAAAAATAAAAGAGTGGGATGTAAACAAGTCCGACCTGAGAGTGTGCGTGTTTTTATATGTGTGTGTGGTTTGTGTGTTTTGGAGTAAAAGCCGCTGGAGTTTCGTGTCATCCATCACCGGGATCTGCAGGGTGACGTACAGAAACTTCCCCCGGACCAACAAAAACAAACGTTTGTACTTTTACTTAAGTAAGATTTAGAATTCAGGAATTTTAGGGTTAGACGTCCGGCAACTTGAGGAGACATGCGCAGCGTTTACTAAAAGCTGCAGAAACCAAACGCTGCAAGAAGCTCAAAACACAACGGAGACCGCACACAGCGGTAAAGAGTGACGCACACAGCTGGGAGACCAGGGGACACTAAAGAGTGACGCACACAGCTGGGAGACCAGGGGACACTAAAGAGTCACGCACACAGCTGGCAGACCAGGGGACACTAAAGAGTGACGCACACAGCTGGGAGACCAGGGGACACTAAAGAGTGATGCACACAGCTGGGACACTAAAGAGTGACGCACACAGCTGGGACACTAAAGAGTGACGCACACAGCTGGGACACTGAAGAGTGACGCACACAGCTGGGAGACCAGGGGACACTAAAGAGTGACGCACACAGCTGGGAGACCAGGGGACACTAAAGAGTGACGAACACAGCTTGGAGACCAGGGGACACTAAAGAGTGATGCACACAGCTGGGAGACCAGGGGACACTAAAGAGTGACGCACACAGCTGGGAAACCAGGGGACACTAAAGAGTGACGCACACAGCTGGGAGACCTGGGGACACTAAAGAGTGACGCACACAGCTGGGACACCAGGGGACACTAAAGAGTGACGCACACAGCTGGAAGACCAGGGGACAATTAAAAGTGACGCACACAGCTGGAGACCAGGGGACACTAAAGAGTGACGCACACAGCTGGGACACTATAGAGTGACGCACATGTACACAGCTGGGAGACCAGGGGACACTAAAGAGTGATGCACACACTCTTAGGGACCCTAAAGAGTGACGCACAGAGCTGGGAGACCAGGGGACACAAAAAAGTGACGCACAAAGCTGGGAGAACAGGGGACACTAAAGAGTGACGCACAAAGCTGGGAGACCAGGGGACACTAGAGAGTGAAGCACACAGCTGGGAGACCAGGGGACACTAAAGAGTGACGCACAAAGCTGGGAGACCAGGCGACACTAAAGAGTGACGCACACAGCTGGGAGACCAGGGGACACTAAAAAGTGACGCACGCAGCTGGGAGACCAGGGGACACTAAAAAGTGACGCACACAACTGGGAGACCAGGGGACACTAAAGAGTGACGCACACAGCTGGGAGACCAGGGGACACTAAAGAGTGACTCACACAGCTGGGAGGCCAGGGGACACTAAAAAGTGACGCACGCAGCTGGGAGACCAGGGGACACTAAAGAGTGACGCACACAGCTGGGAGACCAGGGGACACTAAAGAGTGACGCACACAGCTGGGAGACCAGGGGACACTAAAGAGTGACGCACACAGCTGGGAGACCAGGGGACACTAAAGAGTGACGCACACAGCTGGGAGACCAGGGGTTGATAAGTGCCATTTTGATTAATTTAATTACATTTTGCTCATAATACTTCCGTACTTTAGCAATATTAATAATTCAGGGATTTAACTTAAAGGAGTATTTCAACATGTACTGAAGTATCTGATCGGAGTAATTATTCCACCTCTTGTAGTTTGATCTGGGAAGTATTTGTGAGTTAGTGCTTTAAAAATGAAGAACAGCTGTAAAGTTTCATCTGAATCTGAATATTCTCCCAGTCCCTCCGTGGACTCATTTCCCATCAATCTGTTTGAATCTAAAGTAAGAGTATAATGAAAGCCAGATGGGCCTGTGAGTCCAGCCAGGTTCAATACAGATATTTAAATACGTGCAGAGCATTCAGATCGTAAAAACCCGCAGCCTGTTTGTGTTTCATCATGAAACGTGCCAGAGAAACGTGGAGAGACATCACCAGCGGGGAGGAAGTGTTGCACGACACCGGATCGCTCCAACCTTTCTGGCCTCACGCGGGGATTTTATTGTGAAAGAGGGCTGAAATCCAGCGATAAAAGGTCAAACTAAATGAAGGGAATCATTTGTATCAAGAAGCAGAGATAACGACTGCGTTTGGTTTGTGTGTCTTATGAATGAAACGCGGGGATGGACGAGGCTTTCCTGCTGGTCTGAGGAGATAAACGCATGCTGCTGGACGTAGAACAAAACTAAAGGCTCAACGCCCACAGACCTGCCAAAAGGTTCTGCAATAATGAAAGATGTCAATGCCTCCCTGCTGCTGCAAAAAGAGAAACTCCCACTGGAGGGAACACAGGGATTTTAGCCTTTGTAGACCACGCACGCACACACACACACACACACACACACACACACACACACACACACACACACACACACACACACACACACACACACACACACACACACACACACACACACACACACACACACACACACACACACACACACACACACACACACACACACACACACACACACACACACACACACACACACACACACACCCTCCTCATATTTAACCTGTTCTGTTGGTTTCTGTCAGAGTGTAAATAAACCAACCCACTGCTATAATCACACTCTCGACCTTGTTCTGACTTATGGTATTGAAATCGAGCAACTATTAGTCGAACCGCATAATCCTGCTTTATCCAACCATTTCTTAGTAACTTTTGAAGTACTGTTACTAGACTACAAAGCATTCGTCAAAAGCTCCTGCAGCAGAAACCTATCTGTTAGTGCTATAGCCACATTTAAGGAAGAGATTCCACCAATACTTAACTCGATAGCATGTCTGCATGTAGGGGAGGAAACTTATACAAAATGTACACCACCCCAAATTGATCATGTTGTTGATAGTGCTACAGATGCGCTGCGAATAAAATTAGACTCTGTTGCTCCTTTGAAAAAGAAGAAAATAAAACAACATAGATTAGCTCCATGGCATAATGCCGAAACCCGCAAAATAAAGCAAAAGTCGAGACAACTTGAAAGGATATGGCGTTCCACTAAACTTGAAGAATCTCGTTTAATTTGGCATATTACTCTCAATGAATATAAGAAAGCACTGCGTAAAGCGAGAGCAGCCTACTACTCTTCATTAATAGATGAGAATAAGAATAATGCAAGATTTCTTTTCAGCACTGTAGCCAGGCTGACAGAGAGCCATAGCTCGATTGAGCCTTCTATTCCCATAGCACTCAGTAGTAATGATTTTATGTGCTTTTTTAACGATAAAATTGTTACTCTTAGAAACAAAATTAATGACCTCTTGCCTTTGACCAGTATAGTTTTATCAACAGCTCCCAGAAACGTAAGTTCTAATATTACACTAGATAGTAAACTAGAATGCTTTTCAGCCATTAACCTTGAACAATTAAATTCAATGATTCTCTCTTCTAAACCATCAACGTGTATGTTAGACCCAATTCCAACTAAGCTGTTGAAGGAAGTTTTTCCATTAATTAGCACTTCTTTATTAAATATTATGAATATGTCTTTATTATCAGGCTATGTTCCACAATCATTCAAAGTAGCAGTGATAAAACCGCTTCTTAAAAAGCACAACCTCGATCCAGAGGTTTTAGCCAATTATAGACCTATTTCTAATCTTCCGTTCCTCTCAAAAATTCTTGAGAAAGCAGTCGCAAAACAGTTGTGTGATTACTTAAAAAACAATGATTTATTTGAAGATTTTCAGTCTGGCTTTAGAACACATCATAGCACAGAGACAGCTCTGGTTAAAGTCACAAATGACATTCTAATAGCCTCTGACAAGGGACTTGTCTCTATTCTTGTTTTGCTCGATCTCAGTGCTGCATTTGATACTATCGATCATGATATCTTATTGCAAAGACTAGAGCACTTAGTTGGCATACAGGGAACTGCTTTAGGCTGGTTTAGGTCCTATCTATCTGAACGCTCTCAGTTTGTACGTGTCAACGATGAATCTTCCACGCAAACCAAAGTTAGCCATGGAGTGCCACAGGGCTCAGTGCTCGGACCTATTTTGTTCACATTATATATGCTTCCCTTAGGCAATATTATAAGGAATCATTCTGTAAACTTTCATTGTTATGCGGATGATACTCAACTATATTTATCAATCAAGCCTGATGAAATTAATCATCTAAATAAAATTCAAGACTGCCTCAAGGACTTAAAAACATGGATGACCTTAAACTTTTTGATGTTAAACACGACCAAAACTGAAGTTATTGTACTCGGCCCGAAGAATCTACGAAACAAATTATCTAAAGATATACTAACTATGGATGGCATTAATTTGGCCTCCAGTGAGACTGTAAGGAATCTTGGTGTTATATTTGATCAGGATTTATCCTTTAACGCCCACATAAAATCCATTTCAAGGACCGCCTACTTCCATCTACATAACATTGCAAAAATCAGGCATATCTTGCCTCAAAACGATGCAGAGAAACTAGTCCATGCATTTGTTACTTCAAGGCTGGATTATTGTAACTCCTTATTATCAGGGTGTACCAAGAAGTCAGTCAAGTCGCTTCAGCTGATTCAAAATGCTGCAGCTCGTGTACTAACCAGAGTTAGGAAAAGGGACCACATTACTCCTGTTCTGGCTCCCTATAGAACACAGGATAGAATTTAAAATTCTTCTTCTCGCCTACAAAGCCCTTAATGGGCAGGCGCCATCTTACCTTAAAGAACTCATTATACCCTACTGTCCTACTGGGGCATTGCGTTCCAAGAATGCAGGGTTGTTGGTTGTTCCTAGAGTCTCTAAAAGTACAATGGGAGCCAGAGCCTTTTCTTATCAAGCTCCACATTTGTGGAATCAGCTTCCAGTTTGTGTTCGGGCGGCAGACACCCTATCCGTTTTTAAGAGTGCGCTTAAGACCTTCCTTTTTGATAAAGCTTAGAGTTAGGGCTGATTAGATTCAGACCCTAGTTTTGCTGATATAGGCTTAGTTTGTCGGGGGACATCTTACTTCTTCCTTCTCTCTGTCTATACCTGTGTACTCTCATGTTCCGACATGAGACACAGCTTCCCCAAATGTCTTTCTTTTTGGTGTCTATATACGCCGGGATCCGGAGTCATGGATGATCCTGCGGTCCTGTGTCCTGCATCGCAAGCCCTGGATCTTGAGTCGTGGCTGTGGTCCTGGATCATAGGTCCTGGATGGATATCCTCGTGGATTCATCTTCCTATTATACACACATGCATTTCCAAACATTTGGACTACCTATGTTGCAAATGTATTATCTTTTCAATTTACACACGGCATCTATTGCACGTCTGTCCATCCTGGGAGAGGGATCCCTCCTCTGTTGCTCTCCCTGAGGTTTCTCCCATTTTTCCCTTTAAAACTGTGGGTTTTCTTTCGGAAGTTTTTCCTTGTACGATGTGAGGGTCTAAGGACAGACGGTGTCGTATTTTCATACTGATATTCTGTACAAACTGTGAAGTCCACTGAGACAAATGTAACATTTGTGATATTGGGCTATATAAATAAACATTGATTGATTGATTGATTGATTGATTGATTAATTGATTAAGCCCGGAGCCTGTTTTTCAGGCCTCATGCTCGAAAATGACATGCCCAGAACAAATGACTATATCTTCACTTCTAAAAAGGGGTAAATGAATAATCTTTTTTCTCAAAGCAATGATAAACCTGTGAGTTGGATGTAGAATAGTTAGAATCAATATAGATGTTTTTATTTTAAAGTAAATTCCTGATTGAACATAGTAAAAAAATGTAAATTATAGTTTCCGTCTAAAGAAAAAACATTACTTATAGTGAAAACCACCCTTGAATGATGGGATAGTAGCCAAAAACCTTTAGGAATCCAAACTATAACATATAATAAGTACCCTGTATCAAGATTGATGCAAAACAAGTGACATTTGACCTTTTAAGAGAGATTTAGAAGAAAAAAAAACACTTCTGGGGTCATTTGGGTGTATTTGCCGTATCTCTGGAACCCATTGGTCGATGTTGATGATTGACACCACTTTTTAACCGTTAGAGCCAATAGAATCGAGCGGGGGGGGTTCCTATATCCATCTAAACATTACCATTGGTGAATGAGAGTGATGCGCATGCAGCATGCCCAAAACCGGAAGCTCCCTTACTTATATGAAAAATACGTTTATTGCCATAAATATGATGATGGATTATCAGTAATCATTTCAAAGTGACACAATTGGATTAACCTTCAGTAGCGTTTATATGTGTTTTAATGCCATTGAAGACAACTTTTTATCAGAAGACAGCAAAGGTAAGACGTATTTGCCGTTTTGGCCCCGTAAAGTGAAGTTGTGTGTTGTCTTTCCTGGGTTTCGCTGCCGTAAGTATAACATATTGCTACCGTGAGTTATGTGCTAAGTGCGTTAGCATTTTTTTCGCTTAGTACTAATTCAGAGGCTTGGTGTTGTGTTTCGTTTAGCTAAAAATGGTTCATATCGCCAGTTAGCTGAGTTTCTTCCCGTTAAGTGGGAATGACACATTACTAGGTTGTTAAATGTAAAGAAGCCCTGAGACCAGTGGCGTAGCCAGGAATTATTGTGTGGGTGGGCCTGGAGAAATGTAGGTGGGCCAGGGGGAGACATATTAAACGTGGGGGCTGAGCTGAAACTTCATTAATGATTTTAATGATTTTTTAATGCACTAATAGAACATAAGCATAAATTAGGAGTGAAAACAAAAAACATAGGCACGGCGGCCTCAGAATGTGTGTAAAACTGACATCCACATAGGGATGGGTATCGTTAAGGCTTTAACGGTACTATTACTTTTATCGATAGCGCTTATGCTTATGCTCCAGGTTCAGTACCAACCACATCATAGAGTACGCGGATGATACAACAGTGGTGGGACTCATCAGGGACAACAACGAACAGGCCTACAGGGAGGAGGTGAAACATCTGACAGACTGGTGTAACACCAACAACCTGATCCTGAATATCGATAAAACAAAAGAGATCATTGTCGACTTCAGGAACAAAAAGCACTGTCACCCACCACTCCACATCAACGGCACAGCAGTGAAGACTACAGACAGCACCAAGTTCCTGGGGGTGCATATCACAAGCAGTCTGACCTGGTCCACTCACAGTACATCACTATTTAAGAAGGCACAGCAGCGCCTACACTTCCTGCACAGCTCCCCCCTCCCATCCTCACCACGTTCTACAGAGGAACCATAGAGAGCGTGCTGACCAGCGGCATCTCCATCTGGTCGAGAGACTGCAACGCACAAAGACTGGAAGTCTCTCCAGAGAGTGGTTAGGACAGCAGAGAAGATCATCGGAGTTTCTCTCCCTCCCATCAGAGACACCGCTCAGAAACGCTGCCTGACAAAAGCCCAGAACATTTTAAAGACCCCACTCATCCTCACCATGCTCTGTTCTCCCTGCTGCCCTCCGGCAAGAGGTTCCGCAGCATTAAGAGCAGAACAGCCAGATTCTGCAATAGCTTTTTCCCCCATGCCATCAGACTGCTGAACAGCAAGTAGACCAGTAACATAAAGATTACATTACGCTGTGTAAAGAGCACATCTTTGTTATATAGTATGTCTATTTTATGTATATGTATAGTAAGTCTTTATATTTTAAACGCACACTTTATCTTTAATTTTATCAGCACCACGTCACTATTATTTATTTATATGTACAATTTTAGCAAGTTTTTATATTGTCCTGTTCCTGTAAGCCAGTACAACGAAATTTCGTTTTAATAGTACACTCTGTGTCTTGTTGAAATGACAATAAAGTATGTCTATGTCTTATCGGTCCGGTCCTTTAACATTACTCTTATCGGTTCTTTTGGAGAAAAAAATAAGGTAAACAAACTAAACAAATTGTGAGCAAAACTAACATTGCTTTTTATTTAAATTAAATAAATAATATTTCACATCAAAAGAAACAACAGTGTTTTAACAAAGCGTATTAAATAATCTGATGACAGAACTGTAAACAGAATAGCTGAAACTTTAACAAACTAAATAACTCTGTTACCTCTAATCATTAACCCATGTTTGTATAATGTAGTTAACTCCGTGTGTTGCTGCTAGCATACATAACACCTGACGTGGAAACGTTACTCGTGGATGGGGCTACAGAGCTACTAGAAAGACAGTCGAACCCGGTGCATTCCTCCGTCTGAATGTGGAGCACTTTTGCTAAATGTTTAGACAAATTGCTCGTGTTACCGCCCTTACATGGTAAACTCTTATTCCACTTTTGGCAACGAGTATTGTCCACATCGACACGGCTATAGTTTAACCACACCTCGGAGCGTGTTCTCTCCGCCATCTCCTCCGTGTGTGTGTGTTTTGCTGCATGTAGCAGCTGCGTGTGTGTAAACTGCCCCGCCCCCTCGCACACAGACGGGGAGAGAGATCTCTTGTCTGGATTGGAAAGATCTAAAATACTAAAAATAATCAGACGCATTTTGCTGTCTTTTTGCATGTTAGAAACGGAGTTGGCGACACTTAAACTGCAATGTAATGTTTGTGTAGCAATAATACATACGACATATATCGGGGGCCACAGGTTGTTTATCCTTGACAGTCGCACAGTGGGCACACACTGAGTGTTTTCATATTCAGCAAATGTGTACACGCTAAACTGCAGACCTCAAGAAGAAATAATACTTTCATTCACTCACGGCAAAAGTTACTTTACTTACTATAAAAACTCACGGTAAAAAAATGCACTCCCTATTCCATTGTCATGAAGGTGGAATCTAACTATATCCAGAATAAGTTTTATTGGATCCAGGCTAGAAACATGTTTATTTCTGCTGTAAAGTTGGCCATTTTAACATGGGGGTCTATGGGAATTGCTCCTTTTTGCATCCATCCCCTGTTGGCCACTAGATGAACTGCAGTTTGTGACACTTCCTTCTGGGCTTCCCGGCTCTGCGCTATGAAGCGCTGATTGGCTGTGGGTGGGCCAGACGTGCATGTGGGTGGGCCCAGGCCCACCCGGGCCCACCCACAGCTACGCCACTGCCTGAGACACATATTTGTGCAATATTGTTGTGTTTTCCCCCGCCGGCGGGGGCAATCAGGCTTAACAAGTTAATAACCCTCCTCTCTGAATGAGGTTAACCTCGGTGTCAGGAGATTTTTGATTGGTGTCACATTTCTCAGGTGTCTCTCATCCTGCAGGGACGCTCTTCAGATGTCCTCCTGCTGAAACCTGCAGCACTAATTTACACTCTGAGTGTGAAAGAAACCACAATTGAATAAATGAGTATGCTCTGGTGGAGGACGACGCTCCAGCTGTTAGAGGGGGGATTCTAGATGGTGAAGCGGCTGTTTAAAGGTCTCCTATTATACTATTTGTAGGCATATATTATAGGTCTCAGATATATAAAAATATTTAACAAATATAAAGGGCCATATCTAAACAAACTAGAGAATGCAATTCCTGAAGTAATTGTTAGTGGGAATGCTTTATGCTGAAAATCTGACGCTACACTGCTATGCTGAAATGTAATGTGTAAGAAGAAAGTGAAGAATTTAGATTGAAATGATACATGAACACAGGGGGCTTGAATGTGTGATGAGTGAAGAAAAGAAAGTAAAAAGGCTTGGAAAAGCAGCAGAATATTTGAACTGCAAACCTTTGAACTAACTTGATGGTGAATGATCTGTCGCCATGCCAACGGCATTTGATGACATCCCATAATACGCTTAGATGCGTTGATGGCTGCATCGTTACCAAACCTGTGATGTTTTGGGCCATTTGGAGCATTTTCACTGAAGTTATGAGAAAACCGTGTTTCATGGCGAGCATTGTGTTGCCATGGCAACGGCATTTGAAGAAATCTCAAAACTGTCCCGTAGATGTCTTCACGGCTGGACTGTTAGCACACATGTGAAGTTTGAGCACTTTTTGAACATTTTCATAGGAGTTATAGCGACATCGTCTTTTATGGTGAAGGATGTGTTTCCATGGAAACCGCATATGATAACACCCCATGATTGACGTAGAGCTGTTGAGGGCTGGACCGTTAACCATTATCTGAAGTCTGGTGCTGTTTTGACTCTTTTAAAAAGGTGTTACGACAACATCGTGTTTTATGGCGAGGGATGCGTTTCCATGGAAACGGCATATGGTGAGATGTCAGATTTGACGTAGAGCTGTTGAGGCATGGAGAGGTGATATGCACGTGAAGATTGTGGGACGACCGGACTGTGTCCATTGGAGCTACAGCGACATCGTGTTTTATGGCGAGTGATGCGTTTCCATGGCAACAGCCTATGGTGAGATCTCAGATTTGACGTAAAGCTGTTGAGGGCTGGACCGGTGATATACAAGCGAAGTTTGGGGGACGATCGGACCGTGTCCATTGGATTTACAGCGACATCGTTTTTTATGGCGAGGGATGCGTTTCCATGGAAACTGCATATGATGACACCCCATACTTGACGTAGAGCTGTTGAGGGCAGGACCATTAACCATTATCTGAAGTCTGCTGCTCTGAGCATGTCAGTTGGAGTTATGACATCATCGTGTTCCATGACACAGGTGTTTATATTTGAGCTAACACGAGGTGTCCAGAGATCAAAGGTTTCCATGGTGATCAGTGAGAGGAGAGCATTTTCATTGTTCTGAATGAGAGATAAACCTGTTACATGTGAACGTTTTGTTGAAGAACCGTAACAGATATCGGTGACATTTCAAAGCGTGAAGCATGTCAAGGAAGTTGAGCATCTGAAGTGTAATTTTTGTGTACTTTCAGGTCAATAATGTGGCCTTTTTGGCAGTTTAACTAAAGGTGTGCGGCTGCTGTGCTGGGGAAAGGTGAGGCTGAACTTACAAAGGGTTTTAATGGAGACATGTTGAAAGTTTTTGTCACTTCATGCCCTCAAGAGGCATTTTGTTAATTATTTTGCTTAATTCTTTTTAATCTTTCAAGCTACGAGATGTTTTCCTACGTTCGTCATGAAAAATGATTTCTCGGGAATGTAGGGTTTGGGAATTATGGCAGGTTTAAAAGAAAATATGAAGGCAAAATTAAATCTGTCCTCCACTCTAGCTGTGACATCACGCACTCTAAAATCTGAAGAAAGCCTCTGTACCAAGGTCTGAACAATGTTTAATATCTGTAAAAGTACGGATCAGATTTAAAAATTGTGTTACACGAATAATGTCAGAAAGATGTGTAACATTTTAAAGTTGGAATGAGGTTTCTGAGTGAAAGTATGAATGAACAGTTAGCAGTTGAAGTTGCATGAAGATTTGTTGAAGTCTGAAGAGTTCTCCATTGACTTCCATGTTAAAAATGTGATGTATTATGGGATGTATCTCTGGAATTATGAAAGTTATGAATAATAAAAGTAATAGCCATTGATTCCCGACCGAGCTGAACGTTTTGATGTTTCAACGGAGTTTCTGCGATGTTCAATGCGGGAGGAGAAGAGGGCCAAAATAACCCGGCGGAATAATGAAGAATTTTGTGCGTAGCATTACAGATAGTTGGAATGCTGTGTGAGCATTCCAACTAAAATATGTCTCTGAAGTGTTTCGCTCAAAATACCAAACAGATCATCAATTCTAGCCTCAAATCAACTCTATTTCAGCTGTTACTAAAGTGCTGATTCTGGGTCAGTAGCTTTTAAAAAAAAAATGTGATTAAACTCCATCATGTTCCAAACCACATCAAGGATCCTCTCTGAAACAGGATGGAGCTCAAACTCTTTCTCTCTCTCAGGTTTACCACAAGGTGACTTCCTTTTGATTTCCTGCTTCTTCACACATGCTCTCCAGTACAGGTTAGCTCTGAGTGTTAGCATGCTAATGTAAACACAGACCATATTACTTCCAGAACACGTCTCATTGTTTCTGACAGCAACGTTTCTGATAGGTCCGTGGGTCTAAAGCCCGCCCACATTTCAGATATTACGTCATAACGGACGGACCCCGGGAACACACCGGGGACACACTGGGGACACACCGGGGACACACCGGGGACACACCGGGACACACTGGGACACACCGGGGACACACCGGGACACACCGGGGACACATATTGATGTAGAACAGACATCAAAAAGTGCATTTTGCACGATAGGAGACCTTTAAATAACTCTACATTAGCTCTTCGTAACCGAAACACTGAAAAAGCGCTGACCGTGAAACGTTCGGTTCCACATCCTCTGGGTGACGACCTTCCCTGGCGGCCGGCCGGCGGACAGCGACATCGTCTCGTTCAGAGCGTGTGTGTAGAGCATCAGACCGTCGTAAAACCCCCCCGCTATTATGTTCATCTGCAAGAGAAAAACAAAAGAACACCCGTAAACAAGCTAGGATCCAGTTCCTATGGATCACTTCACAGTATTTATGTTTAACTATCTCTATTTTATATATTGAGTTATCTCCTGCTAGTTACTTGAACCAATATCTGATGTATGTATATATACACCGTGTATATATACATACATCAGATATACAGTATATGTTTTACAGAAAAGTACATTATAATTGTCATGTGACTGGGTTGCTGCCACCTGTTTGTTTCCTTTGTTGTTCCGCATAGTATCGTAATATTTTAGTGTGTGTGTTAGTGTTTGTGTGTGTGTGTGAGTGTTTGTGTGTGTGTGTGTGTGTGTGTCGGCCGTGCAGCAGCAGTGACAACTGTAATTAAACATTTGCATAACAATGTCTGTTTTCATCACTATGTCGTTAAAATCTTCCAGTGTGAGATTATCAGGTGCAATTCGATTCATTATTTCATTTCCTCTTGTTGTTCCACACACACACACACACACACACACACACACACACACACACACACACACACACACACACACACACACACACACACACACACACACACACACACACACACACACACACACACACACACACACACACCCACCAGTGAGTCCTCGATGGTGTAGTTGAACATTTCTTTGGCGTCTATCTTCAGGTTCTTCACGAACTCTCGGTACTCGGGGTTCTGCGGCTCGCGGTACGTCAGGATCTTCACGTTCTGCACACAGGAAGTCACGCAGTATAAAACACACACGTCATAAATATGTAATAACTGCACTACATAAATAAACATAATAAACCAGGCTTTATTAAAAAATAGTTTCCTCATGGTAATGGTTAAAATAAATGCAATCCATCACAAATACTAGTTATCTAATCTGAGAATCAAAATGTGTGTGTGAGAGAAACTCCCTCTGGAGGGAACACAGGGATTTCAGCCTCTGCAGACCATTTACATGCACTAACACCTATAGAACACTACAGGGAAGGGAACACCCAGAAAAAGTAGATGAAAAAACATTAAAAGTCCAAATAATGAATTTCCAAAGTGGACCACGGCTGTGCTCACAGACTCAAATGTGTGACGTTACGGCTGTGCTCACAGACTCAAATGTGTGACGTTAAAGTTTATTGATGATACTTGATGCCAATACTCTGGATCTGTCAAAATACATGTAGTGAAGTTTGAATAAACTAGCACAAAATCAGTACCACACACACACACACACACACACACACACACACACACACACACACACACACACACACACACACACACACACACACACACCGTGTCTCTCATTAAGTGTTTCTGCACGTCTCTCTGAATTCCTCTCCGGTGAGGAGCTGTTGTCTCTGTAAACATCCCGTGTTGTTTCAGAGCAGCTGCTCGGCTGTCTGTAGTCCTGGAGACGCACTTCATTTTACTCCATTAATATAAACTGGAGACAGGAGGAGATCTTCCCGGGATAATTACTTTATTTTCCTTTCAATTGTTCAATATTCATTTTCCACAGTAAAAGACTACGGTGGCTCACAGGTGCAAACACACCAGAACTCTCCCATCAGGAGAAACTCGCTGCAGCTTCAGAAAGGATGCAGATATAAAAACCCAAATGTTCCTCATGAATAAACATCTTCAACAACTTGAGAACACATGCAGCGTTTAGAGAACATTCAGCAACTTGAGGAGACATGCAGCGTTTACTAAAAGCTGCAGAAACCAAACGCTGCAAATACAAAACGCTGAAGAAGCTCAAAACACAACGGAGACCAGGGGACGCTAAAGAGTGACGCACACAGCTAGAGACCAGGGGACACTAAAGAGTGACGCACACAGCTGGGAGACTAGGGGACACTAAAGAGTGACGCACACAGCTGGGAGACCAGGGGACACTAAAGAGTGACGCACACAGCTGGAGACCAGGGGACACTAAAGAGTGACACACACAGCTGGAGACCAGGGGACACTAAAGAGTGACGCACACAGCTAGGAGACCAGGGGACACTTAAGAGTGACCCACACAGCTGGGAGACCAGGGGACACTAAAGAGTGACGCACACAGCTGGGAGACCAGGGAACACTAAAGAGTGACGCACACAGCTGGGAGACCAGGGGACACTAAAGAGTGACGCAAACAGCTGGGAGATCAGGGGACACTAAAGAGTGACGCACACAGCTGGGAGACCAGGGGACGACACTAAAGAGTGACACACACAGCTGGGAGACCAGGGGACACTAAAGAGTGACGCACACAGCTGGGAGACCAGGGGACACTAAAGAGTGACACAGCTGGGAGACCAGGGGACACTAAAGAGTGACGCACACAGCTGGGACGGAGCGCTTGGTGGCGTTCAGGATCATAAAGCTGAACAACTGTCTCTGTTGTTGGAAACTTCCCTAAAATGTTTGATGGTCTTATTTGAACAAAGTGATCACATGACTGCTTCTGATGTCACTGCAGATCTGCTGTAAGCTAGCTAGCTAACGTAGCTAACCGAGTCATTTCAGATATACTGACAAACACTTACTGTTGTGAGACGGACTAACTCTGAGGGCTTCTCCCACCTGTGCAGATTGTATTGGTGTTTCTGAAGTAGCCATGGTTACCTGGAAGGCGTCCCTGGCGACGGCGTCGTCCTTGTCTCCGCGCGCCCACGGCTCTCCGTGCTTCAGGCTGCCTGCGAACACGTCGATGAAGAAGAACACGTACTGCTCGTGAGGAAGGTCCGCACGCCGAAACTCCACCATCAACTTCCGGAAGATGTCGGGCAGGCAGCAGACAAACATCACTGAGAGAGAGAGAGACCCTTATGAAACAAAAATATATTGTAATATATTGGTAAATATAATACAATATACTGGATCTACATTTCCATATATGGGAAAGTAGTCCTTATATTTTTAAATATATTGCAATATATGCATGGACCATGTTTGGCTATATATTGATACATTTAAAAAACATATATTGCAATGAAAACAAAAACTGCACTATATTTCAAGCTTGTTTTTTCTTATCGACTTAGATTTGTTTATTTTCAAATTGAATTGACTGAATTGATTGTAAAGTGGTCTTATTAACACATGAATACTGAGTAATATATGTTTACAGATATATTTAATAAGTACAACACGAGAAAAGCTCAAGTTTCATTTGTGGACCGTATTCCATTATACTTTTTGAATTTGCTGAGGGCCGAATCAAAATGTCGTTTGGACACCCCTGATCTAGAGGTCAGAGGTCACTGCAGTGAAAGGTACCAAAGACTTTGAAGAAGTTGAGTGGATTTTTGTAGTGACTTTTGTATTTCTTTCAGCACTTTTAATACACCAGGTGCAAAGATGTGACTTGAGTTCTTCTTCAGTGGACATTTTGAAACTCAAGTCACATCTTTCACAAGATCTTCTTCTTCTATCAGACCTCAAAATAAAGATCCACTCGTTCCTCGGTGTGTGAAAGGATGCTTTTCAGCCCAAAAATCAACAACAACACAGAGGGACTCAGACAGCTGCCCATTGATTACAGTGTGTGTGTGTGTGTGTGTGTGTGTGTGTGTGCTGCTCTGTGCCCATACATGTCCACCTCCACCAGGATGTATTTTTACCTCTTCTGGCTCCCCGGGTGCTTTTGTTTGGTGTGATTACAGGTTGGATACCAAAAACTGCTCGATGCCACCTAGCCGAAAGTGTGTCGACCCCCCCCCCCCCCAACAAACACACACACACAAACTGAAATATTCACACGGTGGTGGAATCGGAGAAGGGTGGAGACCGGCAGGCCAAAATAATTCTGAGAAGTCACTGCAGTGTGTCGTGTTTCTGTATACAGTGTGTGTGTGTGTGTGTGTGTGTGTGTGTGTGTGTGTGTGTGTGTGTGTGTGTGTGTGTGTGTGTGTGTGTGTGTGTGTGTGTGTGTACATCACACATTGAAACAGACAACAAGAAATTCCCTTCAGGTCAGACGGTACAACCTGTTTGCAAACATGCAGCATGTCTCCATAATATTACAGTTAAAGGACACAACGGGTAAAAGGTGTGATAATAAGCATAATATACAAGAAAGAAATAATGATCCCTCTCGGTAAAGAAAAATAGACAAAAGACCAAATATATTAAAACAATAAAATAAGTAAATAAACCATAATAATAATTAAAAAATAAATAATATATTAAAACAATAAAATAACGGAAAAAAACATTATAAGAATAAAAATATTAAATAAATAATAAGAATTAAATAAATAGAAATAAATAAAAACCTATAGAATAAATTATTAAAACAAAATATAAATAAATAATAATAATAATAATAATAACGATTTAAAGATCAATTAAAGGGGGGTGTCGCTAATACAAATGCTAATCTGAAAAGATGTGACTTGAGTTTCAAAATGTCCACTTCTTCAATCAGACCTGAAAATAAAGATCCACTCAGGACGAAAAAGGTCTGCGAGTCCTCGGTGTGTGAATGGATGCTTTTCAGCCCAAAAATCAATAACAACACAGAGGACTCAGACAGCTGCCCATTGATTACAGTGTGTGTGTATGTGTGTGTGTGTGTGTGTGTGTGTGTGTGTGTGTCAGCTGTTCTGGTTACACTGAGAGAAATCCATTAAGCCTCCTCTCCATGGAGACTCAACATGAGACTGATGGAGATCTGTAAGAAGACACCATGAGGCTCTAATGATACTTTATTTATTTTAAAAAATACTCTAACTTTAAATAAAGTAATTGAATGCTTTGACTGTGACTTATACCTGTTCTCCATGAATTAACGTGTGCAGTACCGGTGGTTTTACTCTGGAGTGGAGATTGATTATTACATTGTACTTCAAACATGATGCTATGAAATGAAAAGAAACACTGGATTTCTACGGCAAATCAATAAATACAAATAAAGTGAAAACAGTGATAATGATAACAATGCCTTACATGAGATGCCTTTACAGTGTGCTATCAGTATCAGTAAAGCCTCTAAACTTCCTCCACCACTGGTTTTGTTTTTGTTAGCTCAGTTCCTCTGTGTCGGAGTTCAGGAAGTCTCCAGTGAAGACATTCCTCCGGCCTGCCGTTCCTGTCCCACCGTCTCCTTTGTTTAAGGACTTAATGACCTCTGCGCAGGAACGGTGAAGAAACCACAGAATCCACAGAAACCACAGAATCCACAGAAACCACAGAAACCACAGAATCCACAGAATCCACAGAAACCACAGAAACCACAGAATCCACAGAATCCACAGAATCCACAGAAACCACAGAAACCACAGAATCCACAGAATCCACAGAATCCACAGAAACCACAGAATCCACAGAATCCACAGAATCCACAGAAACCACAGAAACCACAGAAACCACAGAATCCACAGAAACCACAGAAACCACAGAATCCACAAAAACGAATCCACAGAAACCACAGAAACCACAGAATCCACAGAAACCACAGAAACCACAGAATCCACAGAAACCACAGAATCCACAGAAACCACAGAAACGAATCCACAGAAACCACAGAAACCACAGAAACGAATCCACAGAATCCACAGAATCCACAGAAACCACAGAATCCACAGAATCCACAGAAACGAATCCACAGAAACCACAGAATCCACAGAATCCACAGAAACGAATCCACAGAATCCACAGAAACCACAGAATCCACAGAAACCACAGAAACCACAGAATCCACAGAAACCACAGAATCCACAAAATCCACAGAATCCACAGAAACCACAGAATCCACAGAATCCACAGAAACCACAGAAACCACAGAATCCACAGAAACCACAGAAACCACAAAATCCACAGAAACCACAGAAACCACAGAATCCACAAAAACGAATCCACAGAAACCACAGAATCCACAGAAACCACAGAATCCACAGAAACCACAGAATCCACAGAAACCACAGAATCCAAAGAAACCACAGAATCCACAGAAACCACGGAAACGAATCCACAGAATCCACAGAATCCACAGAATCCACAGAAACCACAGAATCCACAGAAACCACAGAATCCACAGAAACCACAGAAACGAATCCACAGAATCCACAGAAACCACAGAATCCACAGAATCCACAGAAACCACAGAATCCACAGAATGCACAAAAACGAATCCACAGAATCCACAGAAACCACAGAATCCACAAAAACGAATCCACAGAATCCACAGAAATCACAGAATCCACAGAAACCACAGAATCCACAGAAACGAATCCACAGAATCCACAGAAACAACAGAATCCACAGAATCCACAGAATCCACAAAAACGAATCCACAGAATCCACAGAAACCACAGAAACGAATCCACAGAATCCACAGAAACCACAGAAACGAATCCACAGAATCCACAGAAACCACAGAAACCACAGAAACGAATCCACAGAATCCACAGAAACGAATCCACAGAATCCACAGAAACCACAGAAACGAATCCACAGAATCCACAGAATCCACAAAAACGAATCCACAGAATCCACAGAATCCACAGAAACGCACAGAATCCACAGAAACGAATCCACAGAAACCACAGAATCCACAGAAACCACAGAAACGAATCCACAGAATCCACAGAAACCACAGAATCCACAGAATCCACAGAAACCACAAAAACGAATCCACAGAATCCACAGAATCCACAGAAACCACAGAATCCACAAAATCCACAGAAACCACAGAAACGAATCCACAGAATCCACAGAATCCACAGAAACCACAGAAACGAATCCACAGAATCCACAGAAACCACAGAATCCACAGAAACCACAGAAACCACAGAAACCACAAAATCCACAGAATCCACAGAAACCACAGAAACCACAGAATCCACAAAAACGAATCCACAGAATCCACAGAAACCACAGAAACCACAGAAACGAATCCACAGAATCCACAGAAACCACAGAATCCACAGAATCCACAGAAACCACAGAATCCACAGAATCCACAAAAACGAATCCACAGAATCCACAGAATCCACAGAAACCACAGAAACGAATCCACAGAATCCACAGAAACCACAGAAACGAATCCACAGAAACCACAGAATCCACAGAATCCACAAAAACGAATCCACAGAATCCACAGAATCCACAGAAACCACAGAAACCACAGAATCCACAAAATCCACAGAAACGAATCCACAGAATCCACAGAATCCACAGAAACCACAGAATCCACAAAATCCACAGAATCCACAGTATCCACAGAAACCACAGAAACCACAGAATCCACAGAAACCACAGAAACGAATCCACAGAATCCACAGAATCCACAGAATCCACAGAATCCACAGAAACCACAGAATCCACAAAAACGAATCCACAGAAACCACAGAAACGAATCCACAGAATCCACAGAAACCACAGAATCCACAGAAACCACAGAAACGAATCCACAGAAACCACAGAATCCACAAAAACGAATCCACAGAAACCACAGAAACGAATCCACAGAAACCACAGAATCCACAGAATCCACAGAAACCACAGAAACGAATCCACAGAAACCACAGAAACCACAGAAACGAATCCACAGAATCCACAGAAACCACAGAATCCACAGAATCCACAGAATCCACAGAAACCACAGAATCCACAGAAACCACAGAAACCACAGAATCCACAGAATCCACAAAAACGAATCCACAGAATCCACAGAAACCACAGAAACCACAGAATCCACAGAAACCACAGAATCCACAGAAACGAATCCACAGAATCCACAGAAACAACAGAATCCACAGAATCCACAAAAACGAATCCACAGAATCCACAGAATCCACAGAAACCACAGAAACGAATCCACAGAATCCACAGAATCCACAGAAACGAATCCACAGAATCCACAGAATCCACAGAAACCACAGAAACGAATCCACAGAATCCACAGAAACCACAGAATCCACAGAAACGAATCCACAGAATCCACAGAAACCACAGAAACGAATCCACAGAATCCACAAAAACGAATCCACAGAATCCACAGAATCCACAGAAACGCACAGAATCCACAAAATCCACAGAAACGAATCCACAGAAACCACAGAATCCACAGAAACCACAGAAACGAATCCACAGAATCCACAGAAACCACAGAATCCACAGAATCCACAGAAACCACAAAAACGAATCCACAGAATCCACAGAATCCACAGAATCCACAGAAACCACAGAATCCACAAAATCCACAGAAACCACAGAAACGAATCCACAGAATCCACAGAAACCACAGAAACGAATCCACAGAATCCACAGAAACCACAGAATCCACAGAATCCACAGAAACCACAGAAACCACAAAATCCACAGAATCCACAGAAACCACAGAAACCACAGAATCCACAAAAACGAATCCACAGAATCCACAGAAACCACAGAAACCACAGAATCCACAGAAACCACAGAATCCACAGAAACGAATCCACAGAATCCACAGAAACCACAGAATCCACAGAATCCACAGAAACCACAGAATCCACAGAATCCACAAAAACGAATCCACAGAATCCACAGAAACCACAGAAACGAATCCACAGAATCCACAGAAACCACAGAAACGAATCCACAGAATCCACAGAATCCACAGAAACCACAGAAACGAATCCACAGAAACCACAGAATCCACAGAATCCACAAAAACGAATCCACAGAATCCACAGAATCCACAGAAACCACAGAAACGAATCCACAGAAACCACAGAATCCACAAAATCCACAGAAACGAATCCACAGAATCCACAGAAACCACAGAATCCACAGAAACCACAGAATCCACAGTATCCACAGAAACCACAGAAACCACAGAATCCACAGAAACCACAGAAACGAATCCACAGAATCCACAGAATCCACAGAATCCACAGAAACCACAGAATCCACAAAAACGAATCCACAGAAACCACAGAAACGAATCCACAGAATCCACAGAATCCACAGAAACCACAGAATCCACAGAAACCACAGAAACGAATCCACAGAAACCACAGAATCCACAAAAACGAATCCACAGAAACCACAGAATCCACAGAAACCACAGAAACGAATCCACAGAAACCACAGAATCCACAGAATCCACAGAAACGAATCCACAGAATCCACAGAAACCACAGAAACCACAGAATCCACAGTATCCACAGAAACCACAGAATCCACAGAAACCACAGAAACGAATCCACAGAATCCACAGAATCCACAGAATCCACAGAAACCACAGAATCCACAAAAACGAATCCACAGAAACCACAGAAACGAATCCACAGAATCCACAGAATCCACAGAAACCACAGAATCCACAGAAACCACAGAAACGAATCCACAGAAACCACAGAATCCACAAAAACGAATCCACAGAAACCACAGAATCCACAGAAACCACAGAAACGAATCCACAGAAACCACAGAATCCACAGAAACCACAGAAACGAATCCACAGAATCCACAGAATCCACAAAAACGAATCCACAGAAACCACAGAATCCACAGAAACCACAGAAACCACAGAAACGAATCCACAGAAACCACAGAAACGAATCCACAGAAACCACAGAAACGAATCCACGCGGGCACGAAGAGATTCCTTCAGACTGAAACTGAGCTCAGGGCTGCAGACGGGAGTTCATTTCCTCTAGATCCAGAAATACTGATCTGAAATACTCCACGACTCATTTCTCTAAACTTTATTCCACATATCGTCCGCACTGCTTCGATCCTGACGATATTAAACAGACTGCAGTGAAAGCTATACCGTTGGCTAGTTTCATATCTTTTCTACGAGTTCATCATATGTTTGTAGCTCCGTCCTGTTTGAACCAGGTGTCTCTAAAAAGTCCTATTTTACTCATTATTTGGAAATGTTTCACTAATATATTTTTCACGTATTTCATTGACATTTCTTTTCCAATATTTACTTACATTGTTCACACACTTGTTGGGTAGAACATTGTACATATTTGTCCAATATTAATTATCTTATTAATATGTTTTTCTATGTATTCTTTCAGATATTTCTATAATAATTCATTTTTAAATGTTCTGCTGCAGATGTCTTTGTATACTGTTGACTAAAATCATCTTTGTCGTACATTTTCAGACACTTCTCGTGTTTTTAGGACATATAGTTAGATATTTTCTATGTCATTTTCTGAAGAAATTGTCTGTTGTATTTACCATTTGCATATTTTCCAGATATTTTCCAGCCTGTCCCTGCTGTCTACGGCAGACCTTTCTCTCCTTTATAAACTTGTTTTTCATGATGAAGAGTTCAGAGGTCAGCCTGCAGACACGACCTTGAAACCAGGAAGAGCTGAAGGTCGTGCAGGAGGACCATCAACCCCCCCCCACGACTTCCTGCCTCCCAGATGAAAAGAGAGCAGCTTCCCCTCACACTGCGACAGGAGATGAAAGGGCTCAGATTCAGAGGTGATACCGACAGATACATAAAACAACAATGTGCGCCTGAACGCCACAGATGCTAATGGAGCTCCACAGGAGGTGTATTGATATATTCACATCTCACACTCAGGGCCGTATCCACCATTGAGGTCACGTGGTCCGGACCTCGGTCATTTTTTTCGAGTTGTGTATATAACTAAACTTGTGAAATAACTGCACTAAAAGGGATTATTTGTAGTACTTCCATTGACTGATGATGGGGGCGCTGCATAACTACGTAGCCTCGATTAAAGCAAACAGAAGAAGACGACATGTATCAACAAACCTCCGCAGCCCGGAGTTGAACCGGAGCAGCGGAGGATTGATGAAGTATCTAGAGATCTGAGTCCAGCGGGCTGCTTGTGTTCCTGCTCCTCACAGGACATCATAGGAGCAGCAGATCCTGTGTGAACGCTCTACGTTAGTCAGTGGACGTCCGACAACATGCACACTAACTTATATTGCAGCTATAGGCTATACTTTGGTTTACATTGCGTGAATAAACTAGCTAGAGAGCTAACGTTAATTACATTCATCCAATGTCAGAAGGATTACCTTTTAACAAACGTTGTAATGCTTTTCTTTCATTTCAATTTGAGTAAAACATTGAAGATCTTTTTACACTGACTCAGATATAATGAAAAGACTACGTCAGTCGAAGCTCAGCTTTGGTACGGAAGAGACAGGACAGGCAGAGAGAGAGAGAGGCAGAGAGAGAGAGAGAGAGAGAGAGAGAGAGAGAGAGAGAGAGAGAGAGAGAGAGAGAGAGAGAGAGAGAGAGAGAAAGTGATGGAAGTCAGAGAGGAACTGCAGGTACAGTCACACAAAATAATGTAGGCTTAATAACCCCATCTATCTATCCATCTATCTATCCATCCATCCATCCATCTATCTATCCATCTATCTATCCATCCATCCATCTATCCATCTATCTATCCATCCATCCATCTATCTATCCATCTATCCATCTATCTATCCATCCATCCATCCATCCATCTATCTATCCATCTATCTATCCATCCATCCATCTATCCATCTATCTATCCATCCATCCATCTATCTATCTATCTATCCATCCATCTATCCCTCTATCCATCTATCTATCCATCTATCTATCCATCTATCTATCCATCTATCCATCTATCTATCCATCCATCCATCCATCCATCTATCTATCCATCTATCTATCCATCCATCTATCTATCCATCCATCTATCCCTCTATCCATCTATCTATCCATCTATCTATCCATCCATCTATCCATCTATCTATCCATCTATCCATCTATCCATCTATCTATCTATCCATCTATCCATCTATCTATCTATTAGGGGTGTAACGGTACACGTACCCGTACCGAAATTATTCGGTACGGGCCCTTCGGTTCGGTACACGTGTGTACCGAAGTGTACCGAACGAATATAACGTTAAACGTAAAAAATTGAGAACGTGAACAACTTCTTGGAAGTAATCTCAGGTGCTGCGTCGCAGCATTCAGAGTAATTTGCTCACATTGGGTCCAACGCGTCATAGAGCGAGCAAGTCATTTCATTGGACGAGCTGGTCAGAGGGATGCGTTCAAATGTAGTCAGTAATTTGAGGAACTGTCGAAATGGCGAACGCAGATAAAGTTGAGCTCGAAAATCCTCCAGCATCATTGAAGTCTCCGGTTTGGGAACATTTTGGTTTCGCAGTTACGTACAAGGATGAGGGACAAAGACAGGTGGACCGAACCAAAGCTGTTTGTCGGCATTGGTTACGCGGCTGGCAATACATCAAATTTGCACACTCATTTGAAAAGGCATCACCCAAAGGTGAATATCACCGGTACCAAAAGACTGAAGTGCAAACCCAACTCCCACTAGCATTTAAGCCTCCACCACTCGCAAAGAGTTCAGACCGAGCCAAAGCTATTACAAACGCCAAATATCCTCATGTTGCCATGTTAGCAAAGCGCTACCTGGCTGTATCTGTTACCTCTGTCCCTAGCGAGAGGGTGTTCTCCACAGCAGGAGACATTGTTAGTGCCAGCAGATCTGCCCTTTCGGCAAGCAATGTGGACAAGTTCATTTTTCTTTAAAAAAACATGAAAATACAATGACAAGCAAGTCATAATGTCAAACTGGCTGCTTAGGTACTAGTAGGGTACAGTACAGTTCAAATACAGATTATTTCAGTTCATCGAAAAGCTGCACCTTAATGTTTATTTTATTATATTTTATATTTATTTGAGTGAATATTCATAGTTTAATAATAATTAAAAACCCAAAACTAATAGTTTATGTTTTGTGAGTACTAGTACAGTAAAGTTCAAATACAGATTATTTTAGTTCATCGAAATGCTGCACCTTAATGTTTATTATATTATATTTTGTATTTATTTGAGTGAATACATTATTCACAGTTTAATTTAAAAAAAATATGTTATGTTTTGTGATAATTTTTTCTGC
>JAPTMU010000217.1:344660-382761 GCA_028583405.1 Pogonophryne albipinna
GCAGAGTTGTCTATTGCCACTTAAATATCGTCCACAGAGTGAAGACAATGCTTAAACCCGCAGAGAACAACGTCATTAATGCGTAACTGCTTCTCTCATTTAGACCTGGGATCATCATATCATTAAAAATCACAAAATGAATCCACACTTTTTAATCCAGGGGTCGAGGGAGACTCTTCTTAATCTCAGTTGGGTAGCTTCTCCTTCATCTCGTAAATCTTTGAAGTCTTACTGCCTCAGCTCTGCCATTTATTCTCACAGACAGGAGATATGCAATGATGCTAAAATAAATTATAATGTTTTTTCAGCGGCAAAGAAACAAGACATAAAGTGTACTCTCTTTTTGCCTGCCATTAGTCACTCGTCCCGAATGTTGCATAATTATGTTAATGAGCACGGCTCCATTATTTTCTCACTACGACAGGCTCTTAGTGATCTCTAATTGGCACACACACACACACACACACACACACACACACACACACACACACACACACACACACACACACACACACACACACACACACACACACACACACACACACACACACACACACACACACACACACACACACACACACACACACACACACACACACACACACACACCTTTTATTATATTTAATTGCACAATTTTACTTTAATTATTATGATTATATCGTTTTTTAAATTATATAAATTTTTATTTTATCCAACATTTAACATTTCCTTTTTTTTACGTTTATATTAATTATTTTTATTTTTATCTTTGTGCTTTTCATTCTAAAATGGAGCAAATGTCATGCAACCAGATTTCCCCCGGGGTTAAATGAATCATTTTGATTCTGATTTGAAAACATTGAGACCAGTGACGGAGCTGTGTGTCTGCCGGGTCTCGATCTCGCTCTGCAGGAGGGGAAACCTGCCATGGTGTCAGAGCGAGACTTCATTTTCTGTCCTCCCACGGACAATTACAGAAAGCTCAGCGAGAAGCCAAGAGGACTCGAGCCAACAAACAACGTGTGCCGGTGAGAACATCAAATGTACACGTCCTGCAAACCTCATCTGCTTTCTCTTTATCTGCTTCATCCCTCGGGCGCCACGCAGAAAGCCTCTAGCAGAAAGCCTCTAGCAGAAAGCCTCTAGCCTCCAGCAGAAAGCCTCTAGCAGAAAGCCTCTAGCAGAAAGCCTCTAGCAGAAAGCCTCTAGCAGAAAGCCTCTAGCAGAAAGCCTCTAGCCTCCAGCAGAAAGCCTCTAGCAGAAAGCCTCTAGCAGAAAGCCTCTAGCAGAAAGCCTCTAGCAGAAAGCCTCTAGCAGAAAGCCTCTAGCAGAAAGCCTCTAGCAGAAATTAAGATCACTACGCTGTGGAACTGTTGCAGGAATATTATAAACTAACAAAAATAAAACATTGCTTTTGAAACAATCCCTTCAGATGTGATTCAACATGATTGCAATGTGACTTCATGCTGTTGCAATAATGTTTCACAACAGGACCAACACAAAGAAAGGACATTTTAAGAAACTGCATAATGACTCTCAAGCCAATATGACTATATTAGGCGTGTTTCTGGTCTTCATAATGTGGTGTTTATGAAGTACAGCAGCATTGGAATGACCAGGGGATTCAGGCCTCTCAGTTAAATTACTGGTGTGTGAGAAAATACTCAAAGTGTGGAAATCCTTAAGATTTAAGTGCTTTGGATCCATGTTGGGAAATTCATAAGCTCCCGAGAATTATATAGCGATTAAAAAAGGGGTCCATCTTTACAAGCAAACACGTTAATAACTCTGAAACAACAATCCAACATGTTCTGCATTATAGTTTTTACTCCGGGCTCTTTAAGTATGTTTGGCTGCTAACACTAGCGGTGCAGGGAGGACTTCTTTCCAGGCTCCATCGAGAAAACCTAAAGGGACGTTTAGTCATCTCATTTAGACACGTTCTTCAATGTACGGACGTATTTTATGTTGTAGAACTAAACATCTCTTCAGCTTGAGTTAATCACAGACTTTATTTCAGACTAACAACACATTGAATTCCAGACCAGGGGACAGGAAGTGATGAAATGTTGACTCATTTCCACATTTTAGGACTTATTCCTGCACTGCTCTGTAGCGTGACCCCTCACCTCACTATCTGATTAAAGTGTTATTGATCAGGTCTCCTCCCGGCAGACAGGCCCTCTCTGTGTTATCTTTGCCTATTCTAAAGTATTTTATTATTCCTGCATGCTGAAGTCCCTAAAATGACTTTGAATTGCAAAAAAAGGGGTAAGACTGGAAACAAAAATATGGATTTATAGGCGTTATCCGACTCAAGACATCAGTGTCTCTAAAATCCTGTTTTCATCATTTCCAAACTTTTTGTCTCAAATTAAACTGAATCGTAATCGGGGCTCAAAGACGTTGTGGTGCGTAGCCGATCATCCTGAACAAATCCACCCACAAGGCCGTGCTTCAGCCCTCTTTCCCTGTTCCGTCCATCTGGCAGTGGTTAAAGATTAATACGCTGGAGCCGGAGAGGACGGGCGCTTTATATCCAGGCAGAGACATAAATCAAACGGAACTTACTGACATTAACTATGGGTGCATCGCCACCAGAAACACGGATGTTGAGCTAGAAATTACGTTTTGAGAGCTGAGATCATAAATGATCCATAAACACAACCTGCATTAGTTTGCATTTAATTGCCCAAACATTTTTTACACAATATATCTGATCCAAAATCTCTATAACGATAATATGACACATTTGTAGGGTTGACTTTAGGGTGGTGCAGTTACGATTCCTAAAACCAGGAAATCACTAAGCATTTTAACTCGTCTGGAGGTCAATGGTGTCCTGAATGTGTTTTTGGTTGCTATTCTGAAATAAGGTCTGTGGTTAACACAAGCTGAAGAGATTTTAATTCTACGACATAAAATACATCGTCATCACGCCCAACATTAGCCGCCTTTCGCTTAGCAGTGGTGACGTGAAGTCATGTGACCGTGCTGTAGTTCCTTTATAGCCCAACATTAGCCACCTTTAGCTTAGCGGTGGTGAAGTCATGTGACCGTGCTGTAGTTCCTTTATAGCCCAACATTAGCCTCCTTTAGCTTAGCGGTGGTGACGTGAAGTCATGTGACCGTGCTGTAGTTCCTTTATAGCCCAACATTAGCCACCTTTAGCTTAGCGGTGGTGACGTGAAGTCATGTGACCGTGCTGTAGTTAATTTATAGCCCAACATTAGCCACCTTTAGCTTAGCGGTGATGTGATGCCCCTGTGGGTCCATCAGTAGAGAGGGTGTGGCTGTTCTGTCTGTGCTGCATTGGCTCCAGTGATTGCATCGATTACAGTAACTCAGGGCACCTGGGTCTGGTGTCCTGCAGCTATTTAAAGCCTCTCTGCTCCTCTCTGTTCTCGCTCTGCTTTCTCCTGCAGACACCTGGGTTTTGGTTGAGTATGAAGTACGGGTTTTCTCAGTTGCTCCACTTTGTTGCACTCTATGAATTTGGCTAATTAGAATTACTTTCTTTAATAAACATATTTTTCTACCCATTGACATGTTGTGTCTCCTTTTTGTTGTGGCCTTTTGAGCCAGGTCGCAACAGGTGGTGACGTGCATGTGACCTTGCTGTAGTTCCTTTATAGCCCAACATTAGCTTTTTACTTCAGAAATCAGGTGGTGTTAATATGTGGAGATTATCCTGCTGAACTAAACGTGTAAGAATCATAAACGTTTGTTTGAAACAGAGATATTTTCTGCAATAATTAAAAATCACAGAGAAATCCCATTGGACCAGAGAGATGCTGCCTTCAGGGACCAACACAGGAATACGACATCCCTGCACCGCTCTATAACTGAATTATTTAGTGTACTTTGTGCGTTAACATATCTGTATATTCACTGCAGCCTCTTAAAGACACTAAAGGGTGGATTTTCTCCTGCCTTTACTGTCTGACATAACAAAGTGTAATGTTTTAATATGAAAGCTGTCACTTTATCTTGGTGATCACAAGCTCTCTGACTGCGTGTGAGGTAATTAAGTCATATTCTTCTATCTCCCTCAGGACTGACAGGACACAAAGCACACAGCGATAAATGCGCAATTACAAACATCTGGTGATTAGTCCTGAAGCCCTTCGCTCTCTTTGTGCCGGCTTGGATCTGATGACTCTATCAGCGTGTTTAAACAAAGTGTCTTCAGGGTTATTGAGCTGCTGCCATGATCAGGAACAGATTTCAGAGTAAACGTGTTGATGTGGGAGCTTCAGAGACGACTGAGCAGGAGAATAGATTTACACACAACTACAACAACCTTACTGTACAGTAGACACATTCATTTATATTGAATACTACTCAAAAACATGAACCAGAAATGTTTTTGCCAGGAAAACAATTATTGTTTAAAACTATATTCCAACGAGTCTAATGCCGAAAAACTGCAGTTCTTCAAATGGCCGATTGGTCTCTATAGCTAAGTTTCTTGTTAATGATTAGTTAAGGGTATACAGTGTGCTATAAATCACCTTGTTAAGCAGTATTTTTATAATATAGTATACTATATATATGTATACTACTTTAACTTTAAGGACCCTATTCTGCTGATGTTCAGGTGTATATCAGTATGTAGTGTCTCTACTTTAAAGAGTCCTCTCCTGCTGATGTTCAGTGTATATCAGTATGTAGTGTCTCTACTTTAAAGAGTCCTCTCCTGCTGATGTTCAGGTGTATATCAGTATGTAGTGTCTCTACTTTAAAGAGTCCTCTCCTGCTCATGTTCAGGTGTATATCCGTATGTAGTGTCTCTACTTTAAAGAGTCCTCTCCTGCTGATGTTCAGGTGTATATCAGTATGTAGTGTCTCTACTTTAAAGAGTCCTCTCCTGCTCATGTTCAGGTGTATATCCGTATGTAGTGTCTCTACTTTAAAGAGTCCTCTCCTGCTGATGTTCAGGTGTATATCAGTATGTAGTGTCTCTACTTTAAAGAGTCCTCTCCTGCTGATGTTCAGGTGTATATCAGTATGTAGTGTCTCTACTTTAAAGAGTCCTCTCCTGCTGATGTTCAGTGTATATCAGTATGTAGTGTCTCTACTTTAAAGAGTCCTCTCCTGCTGATGTTCAGGTGTATATCAGTATGTAGTGTCTCTACTTTAAAGAGTCCTCTCCTGCTGATGTTCAGGTGTATATCAGTATGTAGTGTCTCTACTTTAAAGAGTCCTCTCCTGCTGATGTTCAGGTGTATATCAGTATGTAGTGTCTCTACTTTAAAGAGTCCTCTCCTGCTGATGTTCAGGTGTATATCAGTATGTAGTGTCTCTACTTTAAAGAGTCGTCTCCTGCTGATGTTCAGGTGTATATCAGTATGTAGTGTCTCTACTTTAAAGAGTCCTCTCCTGCTGATGTTCAGGTGTATATCAGTATGTAGTGTCTCTACTTTAAAGAGTCCTCTCCTGCTGATGTTCAGGTGTATATCAGTATGTAGTGTCTCTACTTTAAAGAGTCCTCTCCTGCTGATGTTCAGGTGTATATCAGTATGTAGTGTCTCTACTTTAAAGAGTGCTCTCCTGCTGATGTTCAGGTGTATATCAGTATGTAGTGTCTCTACTTTAAAGAGTCCTCTCCTGCTGATGTTCAGGTCCACTAAAATCATGATAGGGTCTCTTTGATTTAAAGATCTCTCGAGACGGTTTGCAGCTGGAGCCGGTTACATACGACCTGCTGGATATAATGCATCATGTTTCTTTATGTGGAACAACATTGCACATGTTTAAGATATATAATTCAATAATTCTGTGCATGAAGAGATGAAGATGCAGCCAGTGGTTTTAAATCATTCCTGTTGTTTACCCTACAGTCTGTGCAGCGAGCCGCTCATTATTGCAAAATGAACCCTGACTGACAGTAAGATTCAGGACCTTGTAGGTTGCAGATTAGAACACACTCTGTGACTACACCAACGTTTGATCATGTGAATTATTTAACCAACACGCTACACAAAGCCAACACATAAATTAAGCAAGTTCCTGTGGAGCAGACCCTCCTCCGCCTTTTCCACTAACATGAGTTCTTCAGAGCTCTGTGTCGCCTGGTGTTGGTTTCTTGAGAATCTCACAAGAACCCGTTTTGAGCCACGTCAAGACTTCACCGCTTGGAAAGAGTGAGTTGTAGGTTTCTGTACATACTCCACAAAATCTAGGAATCATTGATGCTGACATTTGTCTCAAAGGTCGATGGATGTTAGGGTTGTAATTATGCTATAATGCCCCCCCACCTTTCTTAACACTGCAATGTAAATTCCCAGCTGAATGAATCCTCTTCCTGGGTCTCCTCCCTGGATAAAGTCATTGCTTTTCTGTGTAACTTGGTGAGATCTTGGTGCTATTTTCTAGTGCAGGACCTCTGGCCTTTCCAGCTGGAAATAATATTGATTCTGTTCAATGCTATAACTCTTTATTAAATAACACAACTTTGGTTTAAGCTTGTGTATTTGTTCTTTTCCTACCAGAAGGTGATTAAGTGTGGAATTTCCAAAACAAGCACAAGCTGAACTGAGACTTATATTTGATTTATTGCTTGTGGACATCTGGGAGACCTTCTTATCGTAGGTCCCACTGGCGTACATTTGGCCACGGACCACCGTTTTAGTCACATTTAGTGCCCTGTTTGTCTTGTTAATGAAGGATGTTGATTATTACACTCTGAGTTAGTTAAAACCTCCGACCACAGAAGAGATCTTCAGAATAGGTCGGGCTGTGTCACCCCGTGTCTGCAGCACATGTCAATTCTCCGGCCGTTAACTTCATAATAATCCATCAGTGTTTGCCATCAAGCTCCAGCTCTCCCCGTGTCTCACTGTTTCCACTCCATTGCTCCAGAAGTTTCCATCACAGCCGCTTTTTTCTAAAAACGCACTGGGCACAGCACACAGAGTCCATCGACTCTACACGGCCGAGCACAGAGCGGCTGTACTGCCGCTGAAAAAGACGTCATTGTAGAATCATCCTGTCGTGAACAAAATACTGGCTTTTTTCTGAAAATCAAAACATTCTGAATTTTTCTCAAAATAACAAAAATTCTCACTTTTTCTCAAATTCTCACTTTTTCTCAAATATCTCAAAATGTTAATAATCACTCGTCCCCAGCTTGAGCTTCAATCTCAGGATCCATGTACAGGGTTCATACACTTTTTCACCAATGATTTTCAATGACTTTTCCATGACTTCTCAATGACCTTTACCTAATTTTCCATGACCAAAACAAAATGACCACTGAAAATGGTTTATTTGAACATGGAACAGGAAAATAAGGTCTGCATATGAAACATGTTGTGCTGATCTAAAACAAATCAAATAGTAGGCTTACTAGCTTCTACTCGCTGAAGCAACTGCAGTCAGGGAGGCAAACTCATCAGCTATGAAAAAGGTGACAAGGATCCGAGCCCTGACCCCCCCGACCCCACGGAATATCGGCTTTAAAATTAGGAACAGAGGATGTTAGCAATCAGAACAACTAAAGCAGCAGTTAGTAATAACAGAAACGCCAAAGAGTCACATCTAATAGAAATATATAAAAGCATTTATTTTTAATTGTGTAGCAGTCAGTTTATAATTTTGGCTGTTGAGCATTTTGAAAATGTATTTTCATGCCTCTGTGCAAGGCTTAGTCTTTCTATCTGTATAGCCACTGGTGTGAAGTAACTAAGTTCATAAACTCAACAAGTACTATACGTGGGTACACTTTTGAGATACTTGTACTTTATTTAAGTATTTCAATGTTTTGCTACTTTGTACTTCTACTCCTCTACAGTTCAGAGGTACATGGTGTACTTCTACTACTCTACATGTATTTAATACCTTTAGTTCCTTCACAGATGTGGATGAATGATGTGAAATCTAATCAAGTGTTGAATCAGACTTTAGTTCCACCTGGAGTAAATCCACCAGCTACCCTGCAGTCTACAAAGTCATTCAAACTAGCTGCACCTTCACCAGCTTTGAGAACACTTTCATGATCAATCATTATAAAACATATCATATATATTATTCTGAAATGGACCAATCTGCACAACGACTACTTTTACTGTCTTTCACTATATTTTGATGAGAATACTTTTCTACTTTAACTTGAGGGACATTTTGAATGCAGGACTTTTACTGTAACAGAGTATTCCTGCACTCTGGTACTTCTACTTTTACTCAAGTACAAGATCTGAGTACTTCTACTTTTACTCAAGAACAAGATCTGAGTACTTCTACTTTTACTCAAGAACAAGACCTGAGTACTTCTACTTTTACTCAAGTACACGATCTGAGTACTTCTACTTTTACTCAAGAACAAGATCTGACTACTTCTACTTTTACTCAAGTACACGATCTGAGTACTTCTACTTTTACTCAAGAACAAGATCTGAGTACTTCTACTTTTACTCAAGTACAAGATCTGAGTACTTCTACTTTTACTCAAGAACAAGACCTGAGTACTTCTACATTTACTCAAGTACACAATCTGAGTACTTCTACTTTTACTCAAGAACAAGATCTGAGTACTTCTACTTTTACTCAAGTACAAGATCTGAGTACTTCTACTTTTACTCAAGAACAAGATCTGAGTACTTCTACTTTTACTCAAGTACAAGATCTGAGTACTTCTACTTTTACTCAAGTACACGATCTGAGTACTTCTACTTTTACTCAAGAACAAGATCTGAGTACTTCTACTTTTACTCAAGAACATGATCTGAGTACTTCTACTTTTACTCAAGAACAAGATCTGAGTACTTCTACTTTTACTCAAGAACAAGATCTGAGTACTTCTACTTTTACTCAAGTACACGATCTGAGTACTTCTACTTTTACTCAAGAACAAGATCTGAGTACTTCTACTTTTACTCAAGTACAAGATCTGAGTACTTCTACTTTTACTCAAGAACAAGATCTGAGTACTTCTACTTTTACTCAAGTACAAGATCTGAGTACTTCTACTTTTACTCAAGTACACGATCTGAGTACTTCTACTTTTACTCAAGTACAAGATCTGAGTACTTCTACTTTTATTAAGTACAAGATCCATACTTATACCACCTCTGTTTATAGCCTATGAAAAAAACTATTAGAAAACGAAGGCTAAAGCTAACGTTAGCAGATAGTGACAATGTATGCTAGCTAGCTAGCTCAACGATTCCTTAAATAATATTGCGACAGAAAACAGGATAACAATGTGAAACAAATATAAAGTAGCACAAACAGATAATAAAGTCTTAGTCTAGTTGCTAGTCGAATGAAACGCCCTCCCCAGTTTCCTGCCCCTGCTTTGTGGACGGGCCGTTAGGCTCCATTTCTACACAGAAGTACTTTAGGAAACAGCATAAGCTCAAACAACAGCATCTAACCTTCTTGCTGGACAAAGATTGGAAGATAAAAAACGTTTTCTGAGCTACCGTTTGTGATCAATTCAAATCGGTTCCCTACCACACACACACACACACACACACACACACACACACACACACACACACACACACACACACACACACACACACACACACACACACACACACACACACACACACACACACACACACACACACACACACACACACACACACACACACACACACACACACACACACACACACACACACACGCCAGGAAAATGCAGTGGAAACTCATCTGCATTATTAGAGCTGCATCAGATGTTCCTGTCTGGATCCGAACCAAAGCGCTCTTTAAGGACAGAGAGCAGACAGAGACGGGTGGGTTTCTGCTACACAGGCCGACACATTATTCAGCGACTCAGCAGCAGATACACCGGAGAAGTGTGTGTGTGATAGGGAAACAGACGTGTGTGTAGACGGACATAATGTGCAGAGTGTGTACGGTGGACTTGTGTCAACCTTCAGCAGCTTTGAACTGTGAGTACTGAGGCTGAGTGCAAGTATTACCGTGTGCACTAACCCTGTCAGCGTGACCCCAGATCCACTGAAAAGCATTATTTAAACTGACTGGGTTGTCAGCAACAAATGGAGTTCAATAATCTGTCTTTAAGATAGATTGATAGATAAGATTGAAGATCTTTGGGATGTTTTTTATCCCCTAGAGGCCAAAGATAGTCTCTAAAATATCAAAAATAACCATCCAAGACAAGTATCGGAGCTAAACTTGATATATTTAAGGGCTGGAACCCGAAACTCTGTCTTGACTCTGTCTTTACATTAATCAATGAACCCCAGATCCACTGGAAAGCATTATTGAAACGTACTAGGTTGTCAGTATTACCAGCAACACATGGATATCTTTAATCGGTGTGTCTCTGAGCTTGTTTTGGACGTTTATGTCCCAGTGGCCAAAGATAAAGTCTCTCAAATATTAAAACATGACTATAAAAGATACCCATCAGTGTCAGAGCTCAGATCAGCAAATCCTCATATCTTAAAAGCTGGAACCAGAAACTCTGTCTTCACTTGGATTCATTTTTGGTTAATCAACAGTTATTAACCTGTTAAGCCCATGAGCCCCCGGTGGAGGGGGCTGCAGGTTTTTCTTTCACGAAACTGTGTCTCAGGGCATCTTAACATTTAAAAAGCTATTAATGTGTCACACCCACTTAACGGGAAGCATCTCAGATAACTGACAATACGAACAATTTTTTACCAAAACAAAACACAAGTCTCACAAGAAGCCTAAGCTCTAAATGAGCCCTGAGCGAAAAAATGCTAATACACTTAGCACAGAACTCACGTTAAAATACCTTTATTACTTATCGTTAGGGATGTCCCGATCCGATCACGTGATCGGGGATCGGAGCCGATCACGTGATTTTCAAAAGATCGGGGATCGGGAGAAGAAGATCGGGGATCGGGGATTTATTTTTTATAAATTATTTTTATTATTTTATTTAATGTTACAAAACTAAAATGACCATGTTCACGTCTTAAAGTCATCCTGAGGCCTTAGTTTTGGTTTATAATTACACAACATCATGTATGTGTTGCTTCTTTTGGGCACTCTGTTGCCAGATTTGAGAGAAATAAGCAACCAAGACCTGGTTGCTTATTTCTCTCAAAGCTGGCAACAGAGTGGGCGCGCAGTGTCTAATAGTAGCAGTAAGCTAACGAGAGGCTACGTTCAGCTGGTGACTCCGGAGTCGGGACAGAGAAAATGTCAGGAGTTTGGAAGTATTTTAAAATTGAAAGCGAAGGCAGTGTAACAGCCAGATGCAATGTTTGCAATGCGGAGGTTCCACGTGGTGGAAAGAACAGAGCTTCGTTCAACACGACCAATATAACACGGCACCTGAGAAACAAACACCGCCAAGAACACGACGAGTACACAGCGGCCACTCAGGTAACGGCACTGAAACAACCGACACTGTCAGAGACGTTTAAAAGGAAAGAGAAACTGCCCCAGAACAGTGAAAAGGCCAACAAAATAACAGCCAAGATAGCTGAACTCATCGCGTTGGATGACCAGCCGTTATCTGTGGTGGAGAACGTGGGGTTTCGCCGTCTCATGGCGCACTTGGAGCCACGTTATGAGTTGCCTTCTCGTCACTACTTTACAGAGAAAGCTCTGCCTGCCCTTCACAACAAGCTTTGTGGTCACCTGCAAGCCCTGTTAACAGACGTGCCTGCTTTCGGATTTACCACCGACATATGGAGTTCTTCTGTGTGTCCAATGTCACTCCTTAGCTTCACTGCACAGTGGATCGACTCCCAGTTTAATTTGCAACATGCTACCTTGCAAGCTCAGAACTTTCGCGGATCTCACACAGCAGATCGTGTGAGAGAGGCGATCGAGGGGATGCTTAACAGTTGGGGAATAGATAAGCCACGGGTCCATGTCATTTTGCGGGACAACGCGCGAAATATGGTGAAAGCCATGGATGATTTGGAAGTAAAGAGTGTGGGCTGTGTCTCACACACGCTCCAACTTGCTGTGCATGAGGGTCTGCTGTCTCAGCGCAGCGTCATAGACGCACTGGCCACCGCGAGGAAAATTGTTGGACATTTCAAACATTCCCCGTTGGCCTATTCCCGGCTGGAAGATATCCAGAAGGATCTGAAGATGGACGTCAAGCGTCTACAGCAGGACGTGCAAGTGAGATGGAACAGCAGCCTCTACATGCTGCAGAGCATCCTGGAGCAAAAGCGGGCTCTCTCTGTGTATGCAGCTGACTACAGCCTGCCAGCCACACTGACAGCCAACCAGTGGACCCTGATGGAGAAGACAGCTGAGGTGTTAGCTCCATTTGAGGAACTCAAGAGGGATGTGAGCAATCCCACTGCATCTGCAGCTGATGTCATCCCTGCAATAACAGGTAGTTATTATAATAATAAATAATATTCTATATTTTTAAATAAAAGAATAGAAATGTTTTTATTTTACTATAATTATTTTATATTCTAAATAAACCATTCATCCATTCATTTAATTCATTCAAACAGCCCTCAAACGTGTACTCTCTCGGGAGAAGACCACTGACCAGGGGGTCAGAACAATGAAGAGCACGCTCCTAGAGGCAGTGGAGACCCGCTTTGCTGAGGTAGAGGAGGAGCCACTGTACAGCATTGCCACTCTAGTGGATCCAAGATACAAAGACAGGCAAGTACAGTAAATTAATGTACCATTTGAATGCTAATATAATCGTATCTATTACGTTATGAATTATGTATATCAAACCAACCACCAGTCCAGTATTCATTATTCAAGCCAATTTCTATTTTTCTTTCCTTTTAAATTTAGGTCTGTTAGATTTTTATAGAAGTAAGGCAGTTGCCTGACTTAACTGTTGGGCTGTGTGGTGTCTTGTCTTATGTTTTTCTTTGTTGTGGGTAATTGTTACATTTATCTATTTTCAGATTCTTCACAAAGTCAGACAATATGAGGCTTGCCACGGATAACCTCATCCTGGAGGTGGCGAAGATAGAGAGGGCTGCCAGTGAAGAGCCAGAGGCAGCAGAGCCTATGCGCAAGACACCACGCCAAGAAGCAAGCAGCAGCCTGGGCAGCGTCTTGGACGAGATCTTGGAAGAGAATCAGCTAGAGGCCCGGTCCGTGAGTACATCAGCTGATGTCCAGGTACAGACCTATCTCTCAGAGAAAACCAGACCTAGGAAAAGCAATCCTCTACACTACTGGAAAGATAATTCTTCACGGTTCCCCTCACTGGCTGCTGTTGCAACCAGGTTTCTCTGTGCCCCCTGCACCTCTGTGGACAGTGAGAGACTCTTTAGTGCAGTGTCCAACGTCCTTGACGAGAAAAGGAACCGGCTCTCACCTGACAGGGTAGAGATACTGATTTTCCTTAAAAAAAAACTCCACTTAATTGTGAAGCCGGAGAGTGAGAGTGAGTAAGAAGTAAGAGTCCAGCTCACATTCAAGAGCTGACCGTCCCTTGATTTAAAAAAACAAACAAAAAAAACAGTGCCTTGCAATTTTATATCCATGTTTTTGTTTACATTTTATATTTGAATTGTGTTACTCCAGTAAGATGGAAATATAATACTTTGTTTATTCATGTTAACATAACATGTTATGTTAACATGTTATGTTAACATGTTAACATAACATGTTAACATAACATGTTAACATAACATGTTATGTTAACATGTTATGTTAACATGTTATGTTAAGCTGCTATTGTTCATTGTATTAATACTAGACTAGTTAGTCTTAAGGCTAGAATTCTGCACTAAGCCAAATTTGTATTTTATTATTTGTGACTGAATGTGAACTTATGAAGCTACCTCTTTTCAATACAGTTATTTTTGTTTTGTTACTGCGCTATCTGCACTCAATTTGTTTACATGTTTATTTTGTGGTGAACCACTGATAAGCTTTATTTTGTTTTTGATCCAATGCTGCTGTGAAGCTATCCATGTTGGATAGAATGGGTCATTTCAATAAAAAAATAACCTTAAGGGACAACTTGAATGGTTTTTTCCTTTTTTTTTTCTTAATGCATTGCATAAAGATCGGATCGGGAAAAATCGGGATCGGCAGATTGTCAAAATCAAATGATCGGAATCGGATCGGGAGCAAAAAAAGGTGATCGGGACATCCCTACTTATCGTATCTGCATAAACAAGATATCGATTAGCAAGCTGAGATTCCACAGATTCTACAGGTATTAGTATCATCACTGTACGATCATAACTCGCGACATGGGAAACAAAACCAGACTTCACAACACGTAGCATTACGGAGGAAAAACGGCAATATGTCCTTTTGCTGTTTTTGATCAAAAGTGGTCTTCAATGGCATTAAAACGATAAAAACGCTGCTGAAGTTAATCCATAGGTTAATCCAATGTGTCTGTGTCCCTTTGAAAAGATTTCTGATAATCCATCAGTAATAAACCTAGTTTTCAGTTTTCAGATTTCAGAGCGTAAGATAGCTTTCACTTCTCAATGGTAACGTTGGTGGAACTTTCCCTTCGATTCTATTGGCTCTAACGGTTCAATCAGATGTCAATCATCAAAATTGACCGATGGGTTCCAGAGTAGGGCTGCACGATATTGAAAAAATCAATTTTTTCCCCTGCGATATTTATTTATATTTATATTTATTTTAACTATATTTAACCGGATGAAGGATTTTAGTCACGGACGTCTGGATCGTAACTGGTTGACTCATCATACCTTAAGTCATGATCTAACATGTCATCATAATGCATGTTGCTTACCCTCAAATAAGGGGGTTCATCTGTGAAGACGAGAAGAACCTTTTTGGATCCAAAATAGTTCCAGATGGCAGATGTTGCTTTTCTTTTTGGAAGTAAATCTTCATTCTCCCCGGTATTGTCCTCCTGTGCCTCGCTCATTTAACTAGCGGGGCGGGGCCTGCTGTGATCTGATCAAGAATGATTGTGATTGGTGGCTTGCTGTGCATGCAGAGCCTGCATGTCACTCACTCAAGTACCCCTGACACGAGAGCCACGCAAGTTTTCCTTTTGTAGCAAGCAGCAAAATAATTGTAACATGACGTGTTTGAGTTAATTACCTACTTAATATCGCACGTCCTAAAAAAATGAAGTCCCTGCGATGTGAATATCGCGCATATCGTGGTTATCGCCATGACACGATATATCGTTCAGCCCTATTCCAGAGATATGGAAAATCCACCCAAATGACCCCAAAGGTGGCTTGTTTTTGCTAAATCTCTAAAAAAAGGTCAAATGTCACTTGTTTTGCATCAATCTTGATACAAGGTACTTATTCATTTCCTGATCCTCTAAACATTTTCTAGAATAAAAGAAAAATGTTCCACATCTTCAGACAGTGTTACATATCTTTCTGTAGCGTCTTGCTCCTATTCTTAACTAAAGATATATAACACTATTATTTATTCAAGAATGAACCTTAAAAAAACGAATTATGCATCATAAAGAGAACTCGTTCTAACCACGGGTAAAATGTTGTTTCTTTGCTCAGTGATGGTTGGGATATAATGGAGCAGCACTGTGGGAAGGAGGAAGGTCAGATTTAAGTGCCCTCATCAGTCGGCTGTAATTGACAGGAAATGCTCTCTGTGCTTATCACGAGCGGACAGGACTGCAACACACAGAGTCAAATCACCAACATCTGGCCCTGTGTTCCTGCAGGGAACCACCAACCCTCCCAAAGAGCCGCTTCAGTCCTTTAAATACCTACATCACCAACTAAACACATGTACTGAACTTCTTTTCAACATATACCCCATTTAAGCAAATATTACTGTATATTTAAAGCCATTTCTCACCAGTTCGATGCAGAAATGCGCTGCGGAAATACTGAAAATGTGCACTCAGATTCACAATAACCGCAGCCGTGTTCAGGCATTCTGCGATGGTTCTTTCGTTCCTACGGGAGCACGGAGCAGGGGAATTCATTCAGAGTCACAACGCATCGAGGAAACGTTGCATTGTTTGTTAATTTGTTTTTGCACATCAATTTTCAAGCATTGAAATAAGCTCTGGTGTTATACCATCAGAGAAACCTATTGTCCCCATTTCAGGACATCATTTCTTTCAACGACTACTTCCTGTTTAATGACAATGCTTTGGTTTTCACACTCTACTAAACCTACATTCATTTTGTAAATTGTGTAATTTAGTTATCTTAAATATGTTTGTATGCATGCCTCTTAGTTAACATGAAGCTGTCTGTGGCTCTTTCCTGCTGTAGCAAAGTAAATGTCCCCTCTGTGGGGAGAATAAAGGTTTTCAGATTGTGAACAGGATTGAAAGTAACAAGAAGTGCTAAAATGCTGACTCATTTCCAGGTTTTAGGACTCACTCTTGCACCAATGCAGATCAATAGAAAGTAACCCGCACTATAATTGCCGCGCTAAAAGCCATCGCTGCTGTAGTAAACCCTGTTTCCAGTATCAGCATTACGCTGATCTCTGAAATATAACACCTTGTTCTGAACATCTGCTGTCCCTACAGTCCCTCCGGTCCCTCGTGAAGAGCAGTTTATTCAAAGGTTCAAAGGTGTTATCGTCATAAGCTCATCAGATACAGAGTGGAAATGGCAATGAAATCCTTCTGACTAGAGATGTCCCGATCCGATCACGTGATCGGGGATCGGAGCCGATCACGTGATTTTCAAAAGATCGGGAGAAAAAAAATCGGGGATCGGGATTTTTAAAAAAAAATTTTTAATTTTTTTTTTTAATTTTATTTAATGTTACAAAATAAAAATGACCATGTTCACGTCTTAAAGTCATCCTGAGGCCTTAGTTTTGGTTTGAAATGACACAACATCATGTATGTGTTGCTTCTTTTGGGCTTGTTTTCAGACCTGGTTGCTTAGTTCTCTCAAAGCTGGCAACAGAGTGCGCGCAGTGTCTAGCAGTAAGCTAACGAGAGGCTACGTTCAGCTGGTGACTCGGGAGTCGGGACAGAGCAAATGTCAGGAGTTTGGAAGTATTATGAAATTGAAAGCGAGGGCAGTGTAACAGCCAGATGCAATGTTTGCAAGGCGGAGGTTCCGCGTGGTGGAAAGAACAGAGCTACGTTCAACACGACCAATCTAATACGCCACCTGAGAAACAAACACCAACAACAACAGGACGAGTACACAGCGGCCACTCAGGTAACGGCACTGAAACAACCGACACTTTCAGAGACTTTTAAAAGGAAAGAGAAACTGCCCCAGAACAGTGAAAAGGCCAAACAAATAACAGCCAAGATAGCTGAACTCATCGCGTTGGATGACCAGCCGTTATCTGTTACCTTTTTTTTCTCTTAATGCATTGCATAAAGATCGGATCGGGAAAAATCGGTATCGGCAGATTGTCAAAATCAAATGATCGGAATCGGATCGGGAGCAAAAAAATGTGATCGGGACATCCCTACTTCTGACCTGAGCTCCTCCAACAATGCAACATGTATGATAACATACAAAATAGTGCAAGAGGTCTATATACATGTCAATAGAATATGATATGTACAAGAACAGAATGTAAAATGAAATCATGTGCATTGCGGTGATAACTATTTGCATAAATAAGTAGATTAGAGTCTGAGGGTTTAAAAACGTTTAGACAAAAGCCTGACAAGCACATTCTCACTTGTTCTTTTGGCTGATCTTTTCCAGCTGTAACTAAGGCACGTTTCCCCTCTGAGGGACGGACTAAGGGATTCTGACTCTGACATGTGTTTACTTATTAGGCATGTCTGTGTTTATACAGCACCTTTCAACACGAGGCATTTCAAAGGGCTTTACAAAAGAAAAGAAATTAAGAGCATTAAGAAATAGTGCAGTGGAAACACATTATAAAATGGCATTTAAAAACAGTCACAAAGCAAAAGACTTTAAAATAGACATAAAAAATATACGGATAAAAGTTACAGTGCGGTGAAAGATATGAGTAGCTTAATTAAAAGCAGCGGCAAAAAGAAAAGTCTTCAGCCTGGATTAAATTAAAGGAGAAAACACCTTGTTTTTATTATTCTTTGACTTGTTTCTGGAGCAGCATTTCTTCCATGTAAGCCTGGCTCTGCATTAAAGGTCTCCTATCATGCAAAATGCACTTTCTGATGTCTTTTATACATAACTATGTGTCCCCGGTGTGTCCCCGCTGTGTCCCCGGTGTGTCCCCGGTGTGTCCCCGCTGTGTCCCCGGTGTGTCCCCGGTGTGTCAGGAGTCTCACAAAGTGTCAGGAAATAAACCCCTCTCTCTTCTCCTCCGTACCCACATCTCTAAAAACGGGGAACAACGGAGCTGATCCAGATTTGCTGCGTCATGACGACATCACTAAAATATGGGCGGGCTTTACCCCCACGGGCCAATCAGAAACGTTGCTGTCAGAAACAATGAGACGTGTTCTGGAAGTAATATGGTCTGTGTTTACATTAGCATGCTAACACTCAGAGCTAACCTGTGCTGGAGAGAGTGTGTGTGAAGAAGCAGGAAATCAAAAGGAAGTCACCTTGTGGTAACCCTGAGAGAGAGAAAGAGTTTGAGCTCCATCCTGTTTCAGAGAGAATCCTTGATGTGGTTTGGAACATGATGGAGTTTAATCACGACAGCATTTAGCTGAGTTTCGGCTCCCTATAATATGTTCAAATAAAGTATAAAAGGTGAGCTTTAATGACACAGAGCACGAGACAGGAGAAGTCACTACGGTTGGTTTGTGGTGGTTTCCAGAGTCCTTCGGAGCAGCTCTTAGTCGCTGCATGTTTGATTGAGGGGACGGAAGGCAGAGGTAAAATTAGCCCGAGTGTGTTTTTCAGGAAATACCTACAGATCTGATAGGAGGACTGTAGTTTCCATATAAGGCAGCAGGCGCTGACCTCTGTTAATAAATGTCCTGTCAGGAGGCAGTGTGGGAACCGCTGTGTGTTTGTGCTGCTCACAGATTTATACCTCCAGATAGAGGAAGAAGCAGTGAGGTGGATTTATGACTCCCTGACTAAACCTCCGCTCAGTGACAGCACTGCATTACCCAAGAGGCCTTTTCTCTCAAAGTCAAATTCAAATATGTTCCTGGTTAAAAATCTGCTCTCCAAAGCAAGGTCTTGTTTGTGGATCAGATTGTAATCTTTTCTTCACAGGTGTGTTTTATCTTGCCACAGCTTGCCTTCATTTGCATGTCTAACAAAAATCCTGCGTTGAATAAATTTAAATAAATCTGAATTAATCGAATATGTTTCCATCTTATTTAAAATGTATTTGTTTCATATTCATCTAGACGTAGTTTAGACACTGTGTGTGTGTGTGTGTGTGTGTGTGTGTGTGTGTGTGTGTGTGTGTGTGTGTGTGTGTGTGTGTGTGTGTGTGTGTGTGTGTGTGTGTGTGTGTGTGTGTGTGTGTGTGTGTGTGTGTGTGTGAATATAGAGAGGAATGAGTGTGTTCAGTTTGATGTGTGTGAGGGACCGGCCTTTAAAGATCTGGACTGTAGAACTCATACCTGTTGGAACGCTGCAGGGGAACAAAGTCAAATATTTAACTAACAGATATCACCAAGTGAACACCAACCTAGAAAAGCTGGAGCAGAGAGTTCTCCTCAGCCAGAGGAGATGTGTTAGGATCAGGAGGGTTTTGCTTTCTGACACTTTGTGAGTGTCCTGGCACACCGGGGCGTAACAGACATTAAAAAGTGCATTCTGCATGATAGGAGACCTTTAAAGACTACAGCAGGCTGCTGCTAAGCACCTTCCTCCATTCTGGAAATGTGCCTCGTCATTTAGTGCTGCAGACTTTCCACTGTGGCCCCGGGGCATCGATCGGATCACATTTCAGTCTGTGCTGCAGTGATGGAGACTCAGGCAGATAACGTCCCTCTGACCGTCTGATAATGTCCCTCTGACCGTCTGATAATGTCCCTCTGACCGTCTGATAATGTCCCCCTGACCGTCTGATAACGTCCCTCTGACCGTCTGATAACGTCCCTCTGAACGTCTGATAGAGGAGCAGATAATGTCCCTCTGAACATCTGATAATGTCCCTCTGACCGTCTGATAACGTCCCTCTGACCGTCTGATAACGTCCCACTGAACGTCTGATAATGTCCCTCTGACCGTCTGATAACGTCCCTCTGAACGTCTGATAATGTCCCACTGAACGTCTGATAATGTCCCTCTGACCGTCTGATAATGTCCCCCTGAACGTCTGATAGAGGAGCAGATAATGTCCCTCTGAACGTCTGATAATGTCCCTCTGACCGTCTGATAACGTCCCTCTGACCGTCTGATAACGTCCCTCTGAACGTCTGATAATGTCCCTCTGAACGTCTGATAATGTCCCTCTGAACGTCTGATAATGTCCCTCTGAACGTCTGATAACGTCCCTCTGACCGTCTGATAACGTCCCTCTGAACGTCTGATAATGTCCCTCTGAACGTCTGATAACGTCCCTCTGAACGTCTGATAACGTCCCTCTGACTGTCTGATAACGTCCCTCTGACTGTCTGATAACGTCCCTCTGACCGTCTGATAACGTCCCTCTGAACGTCTGATAACGTCCGATAATGTCCCCCTGAACGTCCGATAATGTCCCTCTGACCGTCTGATAACGTCCCTCTGACCTTCTGATAATGTCCCTCTCAACGTCTGATAACGTCCCTCTGAACGTCTGACAGAGGAGCAGATAATGTCCCTCTGAACGTCTGATAATGTCCCTCTGAACGTCTGATAATGTCCGATAATGTCCCCCTGAACGTCCGATAATGTCCCTCTGACCGTCTGATAACGTCCCTCTGACCGTCTGATAATGTCCCTCTGAACGTCTGATAACGTCCCTCTGAACGTCTGACAGAGGAGCAGATAATGTCCCTCTGAACATCTGACAGAGGAGCAGATAATGTCCCTCTGAACGTCTGATAATGTCCCTCTGAACGTCTGATAACGTCCGATAACGTCCCCCTGAACGTCCGATAATGTCCCTCTGACCGTCTGATAACGTCCCTCTGACCGTCTGATAATGTCCCTCTGAACGTCTGATAACGTCCCTCTGAACGTCTGACAGAGGAGCAGATAATGTCCCTCTGAACGTCTGACAGAGGAGCAGATAATGTCCCTCTGACCGTCTGATAACGTCCCTCTGACCGTCTGATAATGTCCCTCTGAACGTCTGATAACGTCCCTCTGAACGTCTGATAACGTCCCACTGAACGTCTGATAACATCCCTCTGAACGTCTGATAATGTCCCACTGAACATCTGATAAAGTCCCACTGAACGTCTGATAATGTCACTCTGAAAGTCTGATAATGTCCCACTGAACGTCTGATAATGTCCCTCTGAACGTCTGATAATGTCCCTCTGAACGTCTGATAATGTCCCACTGAACGTCTGATAATGTCCCTCTGACCGTCTGATAATGTCCCTCTGAACGTCTGATAATGTCCCTCTGAACGTCTGATAATGTCCCACTGAACGTCTGATAATGTCCCTCTGACCGTCTGATAACATCCCTCTGAACGTCTGATAATGTCCCCCTGAACGTCCAATAATGTCCCTCTGACCGTCTGATAATGTCCCTCTGACCGTCTGACAGAGGAGCAGATAATGTCCCTCTGAACGTCTGATAATGTCCCCCTGAACGTCCGATAATGTCCCTCTGACCGTCTGATAATGTCCCTCTGACCATCTGATAATGTCCCTCTGAACGTCTGATAACGTCCCTCTGAACGTCTGACAGAGGAGCAGATAATGTCCCTCTGAACATCTGACAGAGGAGCAGATAATGTCCCTCTGAACGTCTGATAATGTCCCTCTGAACGTCTGATAACGTCCGATAATGTCCCCCTGAACGTCCGATAATGTCCCTCTGACCGTCTGATAACGTCCCTCTGACCGTCTGATAATTTCCCTCTGAACGTCTGATAACGTCCCTCTGAACGTCTGACAGAGGAGCAGATAATGTCCCTCTGAACGTCTGACAGAGGAGCAGATAATGTCCCTCTGACCGTCTGATAACGTCCCTCTGACCGTCTGATAATGTCCCTCTGAAAGTCTGATAACGTCCCTCTGAACGTCTGACAGAGGAGCAGATAATGTCCCACTGAACATCTGATAAAGTCCCACTGAACGTCTGATAATGTCCCTCTGAACGTCTGATAATGTCCCACTGAACGTCTGATAATGTCCCTCTTAATGTCTGATAATGTCCCTCTGAACGTCTGATAATGTCCCACTGAACGTCTGATAATGTCCCTCTGACCGTCTGATAATGTCCCTCTGAACGTCTGATAATGTCCCTCTGAACGTCTGATAACGTCCCACTGAACGTCTGATAATGTCCCTCTGACCGTCTGATAACGTCCCTCTGAACATCTGATAATGTCCCCCTGAACGTCCAATAATGTCCCTCTGACCGTCTGATAATGTCCCTCTGACCGTCTGACAGAGGAGCAGATAATGTCCCTCTGAACGTCTGATAATGTCCCACTGAACGTCTGACAGAGGAGCAGATAATGTCCCTCTGAATGTCTGATAACGTCCCACTGAATGTCGGATAATGTCCCTCTGAACGTCTGATAATGTCCCTCTGAACGTCTGATAATGTCCCACTGAACGTCTGATAATGTCCCTCTGACCGTCTGATAACGTCCCACTGAACGTCTGATAATGTCCCTCTGAACGTCTGATAATGTCCCACTGAACGTCTGATAATGTCCCTCTGACCGTCTGATAACGTCTCTCTGAACGTCTGATAATGTCCCCCTGAACGTCTGATAACGTTCCACTGAACGTCTGATAATGTCCCTCTGAACGTCTGATAACGTCCCTCTGAACGTCTGATAACGTCCCTCTGAACGTCTGATAATGTCCCCCTGAACGTCTGATAACGTTCCACTGAACGTCTGATAATGTCCCTCTGAACGTCTGATAACGTCCCTCTGAACGTCTGATAACGTCCCTCTGAACGTCTGATAATGTCCCTCTGAACGTCTGATAACGTCCCTCTGAACGTCTGATAACGTCCCTCTGAACGTCTGACAGAGGAGTAACATTAAATAAAAAGCGTACAATCTGTGTCTTCGGCAGGAAAAGACGGTGACGCTATGCAGAGTAATAGCAATTAGCATAGGGTGAATACACAGAGAAAGATAAAACATCAGCTTCTGGTTTGCCAAGTTGGGAAGTATAACATGGATGTTGTTGAAGGTAGTGTTTTTTAATGATTTCAGAAGTAGACTGAACCCTTCATGCATGCGTCCTGGATGAGCGTTACAGCTGTGATTGTGTGCAGGTGTTTCAAAGGAAGTGTTGATTAGACTCTCCTACACTCTCACCCCCCGCTGTGTTCTCACTCTGTCGCTCTGCAGGTTTGCTTTCTCTGTCATTATTTGACATTTGCATCCACGCTGAGCTCACTCCTGCAGCCTGAAACTGCATTTTGACGATGCATAATAAGCCCATGATTAGATGTTTGAACAACGCAGGATGAAAAAAAGGCAGTGAGAGGACGCAGCGTTCACTTTGTATCTGAAGGAATCTTTTCAGGATTGGATTACGGGAGAAGAAAGGGACGTATCGTCCATTTACAGGAGGTAAAAGCTAAACACATCAGTGACAGGCATCGTTTAATAAACACTGATCGTTTGGCTCAATAATTACACTTAGTGTAGAACTACAGACATCATGGAACCAATTGAAGTCTTCTCTGCAAAACAATTTCCCAATTTGGGGCAAATAAAGTAAATCTGAATGAAGCTCAGCGCGAGTTCCAGCAGGAAGACTGAATTCATTCACTCCACATGAAACAGCTCATGATGAGTGCTCTCTAAATGTTCTTTAAACAAAACATGAGTCTCTCCTGATTGTAATCTAATATCACACTGTAGGTGCCACAAAGAGGAAGCTAGATCGTATTAGCATTAAAGTCAGCTGATCATTGGCTCATTGATGCGAGCCAGTAACATCCAATCACAATCATACGAGTGCAGTTCACCTCCTTTATACTCTGGTGAGTTTTAATGGAACATGCATTTGTTGCCAATATGTCCTGAAAACACTGAACAAGAGTCAACAGCATAACAAAAAGCTGTTGAGGAGATTTGTCACATTTTTCATGGGCGCCACCTGCATACTCAGCTCAGCTGCTCATCCCACAAATGTGGCACCATTTGAAAGGTAAGAAAACGGTATAAGATGTAATGCCAAGAAGCATTGTTACAACAAAGAAATAAGACCAACACGGAGCGCCACAGGAGGTCTTTCCTCCCAGTGGCCATCAAGCTCTATAACTCCTCCCCCTTCAGTAAGGACTTCCACCACTATGTGCAAAATAAATATCATCATAGCAAACTCTCTGCTATTCAACATGTGCAATATTATTATTAATATTAATAATGTTCTATAAGAATGTGAAATGACGTATCTGCCACTACGTTCTTTTGCACTACTAAAAACTGCTCGTCACTGTACAGTTTTAACATTAATTACGTGATCGTCTTTGTTTCCTGTAGATATTTAATTGCTCTGTTTACGGCACTGTTAGTGTACAGTTTTATTATTGTGCTGCTGTGTTTATTGTGTTTTTGTAACTCTGGCACAACTATTTCCTTCGGGATGAATAAAGTCTTATCTTATCTTAATCTACCAAACTCACATTTCCTTACTCTTCGTGTTACGTTTGCGTGGACGGAGACTCACCTCGGCCATCGTTCTGGATATCGAGGATGATCTGCGAGTAGTTGACCGGTTTGTTCTCCTCGAACACTCGCTCCTCCAGCGTGATGTTGATGCTCATCAGCTCCGCGTGCAAACCCTCGACCGCAAAGTAGCACGGCCGGTCGTCTTCCTTTTTGTCGCTGAAAACGAGCATCACGTGTTCCCGCCACCCGAAGTGCTCGCAGATCCGCAGGGCGAACTTCCCGAGCTTCTTGTGCGTCGGGCCCGTGTTGGTGATGGACGGGTAGACGGCGCCGTCAAAGGCGACCGCCGAGGCGCCCGCTGTAACCATGGGAACGTCCCAGTGGGTGGTGAAGAGGCCGACGGGCGACGAGGTGTAGGAGCAGCCCGGCCCCATAAAAGCCCACGGGTCGTACGTTAGCTTCAGGTCAACAGCCATGAGCGCGGCGAGCGACTCGGAGCAGACGCCGCCCTTGTCCTCGCTGCTGTTGAAGTGGTAGATGAGGACGTGGTCCGGGAGCAGCGAGGCGTCGGCGTTCACGGTTCTGACGGCTCGCTCCAGGGCGGGCCCGACGCGAGGCCACGCCCACGGGTAGTTTGTGTTGTTCTGGGGCAAGATGACGGCCAGCGTGATGTTCTTCTGCGTTTCGTGGGGCGATCGTCCGGCGACCCGCTGAAGGTCAAGCAGAACCAGAAGAACCATCAGAACCAGTGGGAGAGCGGCGCCCTGATTCCAGCCCGCCATCCTCCAGAACCAGCAGGGAGTCCACTTCCACCACAGCTGAATTATTTATCCCGGTTAACTGTGGAGACACACAGGGGAGACATTAACAACCCATGCAACATAAATGAAGCCCAGTTATTCGAGTTGGGATGAAATGTTATTTTAGTTCCAAGTCTTTATTTTTTAAATGCTAAACAGCTAAAGCGTAGCAATGAAAATCTGACTTCCCAGGCTCCTCCAACAGAGCAACAGACGATGAAGACATTAAAAGAAACAAGGAGGTAAAATAGAGCAATGAAATAGAGCTAGTGACACAATGGTGAAATTAAAACAGAATGATGTATATAATAATAATGTCCGACAGGTGTGTTCAAAGATCAAAGCGTTTCCAAGGCAACAACCTGCCAGTGAACGAGAGACAGCCTGTTAGAGAATGTATCAATATTGTGCTGCATTATTCCTTCTCAGTAAAAAACTGTAACTCCAATCAGCTAAATATCCTACCAGAGTATTCAGGATACCAGATGAACACCTGATGACTCTCGTGTTTGCTATGTGGAAGTCCGTTTGATTAAATGAGCAAAACGGTGAGGCCGTGACACATTTCCCTACATTATGATCACCAAATTATGAGTGAAAATTGTGGCCAGCCGAGCAATAGTTGGAAAAAAACTCTTCAGCTTGTCCAGCTCCTCTCCCCACCAAGTCTTAACTCTCCCATCCACACCCATTATAAAATGTGAAACTGAGTGACATTTTCAATGTAATGTAAGCTGCGACTACGTGAGAACCGTACTAGCTATCAAAAAATATCCAATTAGTCTAATAAAGTCCATAGTCTCGAGAACCGTTTAAACTTGTCATTTCTGTTCTATGTTAAAGTATGCAGAATCTGTGTGGGGTCAAATTGGGGTGTTCTTGAGCTCTGTTCAAATGGATTCCCCATTCGTTCCTATGGGGCAAATGTGAAAACGGCTAGGCGAATCTCTTATAAAAGACCTAGCAACCCGATCCCGGTCACTCCGCATGTTTTGATTTGTTTTTTGTGTGTTTCGTGTCAACGCTGCCGGACGAGTAGCATGACAACATTTGCGGCGGAAGAAGGAGAATAAGTATGTTGAATACTAGACTGTGTGTGGCTCCTCCAGTCACACAGAATGACATGTGGCACAGTGGAATAATAAAATACTGTTTATTGTAATAATATATAAATATGTGGACTGTCAACAGATGTATTTGCTATAAATACAAGTAAACAAAAAAGCATGATGGAGTGAGGAATCAACTGACAGAGCAAAAATGATTTTTATGGTTTTACACTTCTGCTCATAACTGTATTTGAGATTCAAGCTGCAAAAAACCCGTTGATTTATCATTTTTTTCCACTTGTTGGGTTAAGCTTCTCACATGATTTGCAGCTTTTCTTAGCCTTGTATGTTAATAAGCTGAACATATTTGGGGTTTGACTGCTTGATAGTGCTCCAAGTAACAACGCATTACATCATCCATGAGTCTACAGATTACTTACATTTCTTGCTGGTTTTGCTTTAAAAACTAAGAATTTCATTGGTTTCTGGTTGTGGATTTATCGTTGCAGCTCTAAGACGTCGCTGTTACTGTAGGTCTGAGAGATTTGTTGCTTCAACATTGATGTGTCCTTTCTCATGTAATTAAATCTAATAGTCAGACCTGCTTTGGTTGGTCACGGTCGAGTGACTGTAATAATGTCTGTCGGCCCTGAGTGGCCTTTGTGAGTTCAGGGTCGCGCCAAGTCGTGGGAGAAAAACTCCCCGAAGACATCACTGACAGAGGGTAGATAAAAGTAATCAAGTACACCACTTTCCTGTAATGAAGACTTTAAACCAGGACAAAACAACACGAAGGCCATCATACCTAACACGATATCACAATATTGATATAGCCTAATTAGGATGTGACGTCATCAACTGCAACTCGGCCATTTTTGGAGGATACGAGCGACCGCAAACTATTAACTTAACCTGTAGAGGAGCCGTATATTTTTCACTTTAAACCTGAAAGCATGGTTGTGAGGATGTGTTACTGTATGTCACTGTCTGACCATGAGACAACACAACAAGAAGGACCATGGGATTACATTTTAAACTAACAGAGAGACGTGGAAACATCAGCAAGAGACGCTGAATGTGTTGAAGTAAGGAACACACACTGGGAATACGGGTTAAAACAGGAGAAATGGCAGTAGGCTATACGAACATATACTGGGAGATTAATTATGCATGATAAGACGTTTTGTATGCACTCAGTTAGCATAGCATTAGCTGTCCGACCTCTATCCGGATGGTTCTATAGTCACATTGATCGTTCTTCTCTTAATTCATACAGACAGATTTCAATAATTCACTTTTTTTTTTAAATAACGCTCCTCTGTTTCTGCATAGAGCTTCTCTTTGTGAGGGCTTTTATATTCCACACATACATAAGACTTTATATTTTCATTGCCATATCTACACATTAATTTCAGACGCAAACCCGCTGACAGCTGAGCGGGAAATGCTGTGTGTGTTGTGTTTCCTGTGAAATCATGTCTTCCCTGGCAGAAACCGTTCAATCTGTTTCTTTGTTTTAACGGCTGTCCTTAAAGAGGATAAGCTTCAGGAGAAGAGTTATAGTCCCTATAAGAGAACAAAAGAATCCAAAGTGTCCATTATCGCTTTGAGGAGAGAGAAGTACTCAGATCGTGTACTTGAGTAAAAGTAGAAGTACTCAGATCTTGTACTTGAGTAAAAGTAGAAGTACTCAGATCTTGTACTTGAGTAAAAGTAGAAGTACTCAGATCTTGTACTTGAGTAAAAGTAGAAGTACTCAGATATTGTACTTGAGTAAAAGTAGAAGTACCAGAGTGTAGGAATACTCTGTTACAGTAAAAGTCCTGCATTCAAAAATGTTCCTCAAGTGAAAGTAGAAAAGTATTCTCATCAAAATATAGTGAAAGACAGTAAAAGTAGTCGTTGTGCAGATTGGTCCATTTCAGAATAATATATATGATATGTTTTATAATGATTGATCATGAAAGTGTTCTCAAAGCTGGTGAAGGTGCAGCTAGTCTGAATGACTTTGTAGACTGCAGGGTAGCTGGTGGATTTACTCCAGGTGGAACTAAAGTCTGATTTAACACTTGATTAGATTTCACATCATTCATCCAGATCTGTGAAGTAACTAAAGATATTAAATACATGGAGTGGAGTAGAAGTACACCATGTACCTCTGAACTGTAGTGAGGTAGAACGAGAAAATGTAAAGTATAAGTCCTTCAAAATTCCACTTCAGTACTCCGTTACTTTGATTATCGGACAGTTAAACGGGTTCACCTGCGAAAATCTCCGTGTCCTCTTCACGTTCGCGGTTTAAACGGTAGTAATCCACATGTTCCACGGCGACTGGTCAGTGCCATTCAGATTAAAAGGTTAAAAATGTCCCTCAAACAGCTGATCCATGTCCGTCTGCCTCCGCTTGATTCGCGTTTTAAAAATCCATTCGCAGGTGATCTGAAGTGTGTGTGAGAGTGTGTTGTGAATGTGTATATGTTTGAGTGTGTGTGAGACTGAAAGACTGTGTGCATGGGCGGAGAGCTGGCAGACCGGGGAGGGGGGAGGAAGGAAGGAAAGTGAGCCAGGAAAGGTGGAAACAATTGACGGAGATGCAGTTTACCAGCACTGAGAGCCCGGAGTTCAGGACCCCAAACTACTGGATGCTAACCTGCATATGTTGGGACATTTGAACAATTAGCATAAATTGCGTTAATTAGCATCAATGGCATTACAGCCTATGCACACAATAGATACAAATGGCTTGGTTGATTTGGACAGTTTTGGAGTGTTATTGAGGATGCTGAATCCATTTCTGACATTTTCTTGATAAAAACAAAAATGACAGTTTTAACAAGAAAGTGGCCACATTTGTTGTCTCTGTGGGTTAGGGTTAGACTCATTGACTACCATGGGATATAGAGAGCACAAGATTAACATTATTATCTCTACTGTGGACACTTTATTTTCAATTCAATCCAATCCAAATGATCCAGAGTCCCTAAATCGTCAACATCGACCCAAAACTTCATAAAAATCTGTTCTATTTTATGAATAATTCTATGTATTCTATTTCTCGTAATGTTTTTGTCAAATCTGGATTTGTATCTTACTTTTAATATTATCATCCATTAATTACATTCATTGTGGCAAATTGTCTTTATTTTCCCTTTTTGTAAATCACTTTGAGCTGAAATGTCTGAAAGGTGCTTCACTATAAGGTAGATCATTTATATTACTTCAGTAACATTGAGAGTACAGAGTACATAAAGTACAACAGTCTCTGTGTGTCCGTCCCTTTGCCCTCATTATGACGGTGTCATTATATTTTACAGCCGTCCAATCTTAAATCAGTGCTGCTCTCAATCCCTCAGATCAATAAAACAACAACATTAAAGGGGCCCTGTCTCTACTTTAAAGAGTCCTCTCCTGCTGATGTTCACGTGTATATCAGTATGTAGTGTCTCTACTTTAAAGAGTCCTCTCCTGCTGATGTTCACGTGTATATCAGTATGTAGTGTCTCTACTTTAAAGAGTCCTCTCCTCCTGATGTTCAGGTGTATATCAGTATGTAGTGTCTCTACTTTAAAGAGTCCTCTCCTGCTGATGTTCAGGTGTATATCAGTATGTAGTGTCTCTACTTTAAAGAGTCCTCTCCTGCTGATGTTCAGGTGTATATCAGTATGTACTGTCTCTACTTTAAAGAGTCCTCTCCTGCTGATGTTCAGGTGTATATCAGTATGTAGTGTCTCTACTTTAAAGAGTCCTCTCCTGCTGATGTTCAGGTGTATATCAGTATGTAGTGTCTCTACTTTAAAGAGTCCTCTCCTGCTGATGTTCAGGTGTATATCAGTATGTAGTGTCTCTACTTTAAAGAGTCCTCTCCTGCTGATGGTCAGGTGTATATCAGTATGTGGTGTCTCTAATTTAAAGAGTCCTCTCCTGTTGATGTTCAGGTGTATATCAGCATGTAGTGTCTCTACTTTAAAGAGTCCTCTCCTGCTGATGTTCAGGTGTATATCAGTATGTAGTGTCTCTACTTTAAAGAGTCCTCTCCTGCTGATGTTCAGGTGTATATCAGTATGTAGTGTCTCTACTTTAAAGAGTCCTCTCCTGCTGATGTTCAGGTGTATATCAGTATGTAGTGTCTCTACTTTAAAGAGTCCTCTCCTGCTGATTTTCAGGTGTATATCAGTATGTACTGTCTCTACTTTAAAGAGTCCTCTCCTGCTGATGTTCAGGTGTATATCAGTATGTAGTGTCTCTACTTTAAAGAGTCCTCTCCTGCTGATGTTCAGGTGTATATCAGTATGTAGTGTCTCTACTTTAAAGAGTCCTCTCCTGCTGATGTTCAGGTGTATATCAGTATGTAGTGTCTCTACTTTAAAGAGTCATCTCCTGCTGATGATCAGGTGTATATCAGTATGTAGTGTCTCTACTTTAAAGAGTCCTCTCCTGCTGATGTTCAGGTGTATATCAGTATGTACTGTCTCTACTTTAAAGAGTCCTCTCCTGCTGATGTTCAGGTGTATATCAGTATGTACTGTCTCTACTTTAAAGAGTCCTCTCCTGCTGATGTTCAGGTGCATATCAGTATGTAGTGTCTCTACTTTAAAGAGTCCTCTCCTGCTGATGTTCAGGTGTATATCAGTATGTAGTGTCTCTACTTTAAAGAGTCCTCTCCTGCTGATGTTCAGGTGTATATCAGTATGTAGTGTCTCTACTTTAAAGAGTCATCTCCTGCTGATGTTCAGGTGTATATCAGTATGTACTGTCTCTACTTTAAAGAGTCCTCTCCTGCTGATGTTCAGGTGTATATCAGTATGTGGTGTCTCTACTTTAAAGAGTCCTCTCCTGTTGATGTTCAGGTGTATATCAGTATGTCGTGTCTCTACTTTAAAGAGTCCTCTCCTGCTGATGTTCAGGTATATATCAGTATGTACTGTCTCTACTTTAAAGAGTCCTCTCCTGCTGATGTTCAGGTGTATATCAGTATGTGGTGTCTCTACTTTAAAGAGTCCTCTCCTGTTGATGTTCAGGTGTATATCAGCATGTAGTGTCTCTACTTTAAAGAGTCCTCTCCTGCTGATGTTCAGGTGTATATCAGCATGTAGTGTCTCTACTTTAAAGAGTCCTCTCCTGCTGATGTTCAGGTGTATATCAGTATGTAGTGTCTCTACTTTAAAGAGTCCTCTCCTGCTGATGTTCAGGTGTATATCAGTATGTAGTTTCTCTACTTTAAAGAGTCCTCTCCTGCTGATTTTCAGGTGTATATCAGTATGTACTGTCTCTACTTTAAAGAGTCCTCTCCTGCTGATGTTCAGGTGTATATCAGTATGTAGTGTCTCTACTTTAAAGAGTCCTCTCCTGCTGATGTTCAGGTGTATATCAGTGTGTAGTGTCTCTACTTTAAAGAGTCCTCTCCTGCTGATGTTCAGGTGTATATCAGTGTGTAGTGTCTCTGCTTTAAAGAGTCCTCTCCTGCTGATGTTCAGGTGTATATCAGTATGTAGTGTCTCTACTTTAAAGAGTCCTCTCCTGCTGATGTTCAGGTGTATATCAGTATGTAGTGTCTCTACTTTAAAGAGTCCTGTCCTGCTGATGTTCAGGTGTATATCAGTATGTAGTGTCTCTACTTTAAAGAGTCCTCTCCTGCTGATGTTCAGGTGTATATCAGTATGTAGTGTCTCTACTTTAAAGAGTCCTCTCCTGCTGATGTTCAGGTGTATATCAGTATGTAGTGTCTCTACTTTAAAGAGTCATCTCCTGCTGATGTTCAGGTGTATATCAGTATGTAGTGTCTCTAATTTGGTGGGAGAGTACAACAAGTACCTCAAAATTGTTCTTAAATACAGGACTTGAGTAAATGTACTTAGTTACTTTACACCACTGTTACTCAATCTTAATGTGTACCGTACCGACAGAAGAGTCATTTCACACAAACATCCTGAAGTTATTGTGTTTACCTCACAGTGTATCAGTTATTCTGTTATGCATTGAATTTAAAGTGAAGTAGTAATCAAATGAATCAAATACATCACTCAGTCAGTGATTTAACATGAACATCTCTCCTGACCCCTGCTGGGCTCTGGGGGAAGAGGCCTTGGTTTTCTGGAGAAAGGATTTCTCACAGCTGCTGCACGCTTAATACAGTGGGGCAAAAAAGTATTTAGTCAGCCACCAATTGTGCAAGTTCTCCCACTTAAAAAGATGAGAGGCCTGTAATTTTCATCCTAGGTACACTTCAACTATGAGAGACAGAATGGGGGAAAGAATCCAGGAAATCACATTGTCTGATTTTTAATGAATTCATTTGCAAATTATGGTGGAAAATAAGTATTTGGTCAATAACAAAAGTTCATCTCAATACTTTGCTATATACCCTTTGTTGGCAATGACAGAGGTCAAACGTTTTCTGTAAGTCTTCACAAGGTTTTCACTGTTGCTGGTATTTTGGCCCATTCCTCCATGCAGATCTCCTCTAGAGCAGTGATGTTTTGGGGCTGTCGCTGGGCAACACGGACTTTCAACTCCCTCCAAAGATTTTCTATGGGGTTGAGATCTGGAGACTGGCTAGGCCACTCCAGGACCTTGAAATACTTCTTACGAAGCCACTCCTTCGTTGCTCGGGCGGTGTGTTTGGGATCATTGTCATGCTGAAAGACCCAGCCACGTTTCATCTTCAATGCCCTTGCTGATGGAAGGAGGTTGTCACTCAAAATCTCACGATACATGGCCCCATTCATTCTTTCCTTTACACGGATCAGTCGTCCTGCTCCCTTTGCAGAAAAGCAACCCCAAAGCATGATGTTTCCACCCCCATGTTTCACAGTAGGTATGGTGTTCTTTGGAACTCAGCATTCTTTCTCCTCCAAACACGTCTAGTTGAGTTTTTACAAAAAAGTTCTATTTTGGTTTCATCTGACCATATGACATTCTCCCAATCCTCTTCTGGATCATCTAAATGCTCTCTAGCAAACTTCAGACGGGCCTGGACATGTACTGGCTTAAGCAGGGGGACACGTCTGGCACTGCAGGATTTGAGTCCCTGGCGGCGTAGTGTGTTACTGATGGTAGCCTTTGTTACTTTGGTCCCAGCTCTGTGCAGGTCATTGACTAGGTCCCCCCGTGTGGTTCTGGGATTTTTGCTCACCGTTCTTGTGATCATTTTGACCCCACGGGGTGAGATCTTGCGTGGAGCCCCAGATCAAGGGAGATTATCAGTGGTCTTGTATGTCTTCCATTTTCTAATAATTGCTCCCACAGTTGATTTCTTCACACCAAGCTGCTTACCTATTGCAGATTCAGTCTTCCCAGCCTGGTGCAGGTCTACAATTGTGTTTCTGGTGTCCTTTGACAGCTCTTTGGTCTTGGCCATAGTGGAGTTTGGAGTGTGACTGTTTGAGGTTGTATATATTGCTCCACATCAGGAATATACTGGAGAATGTGTTTTCCCAGACATGAACGTGTGCAAGGCAGGACAGGAGGTTTATTCACAGACAACAGTGGGGCTTCAAATAAATGGGTTTTCTTTGCATTTGTTTCATGCAGTCTGAAACCAATGCAACTTGATGTTATTTTAGACCAGTTTGCAGAGGCCGACAGGTGCAAACACGTTGCAACATCTAAAACTCTCCCATCAGGAGAAACTCGCTGCAGCTTCAGAAACAATGCAGATATAAAAACACAAATGTTCCACATGAATAAACATCTTCAGCAACTTGACAACACATGCTGCATTTAGAGAACATTCAGCAACTTGAGGAGACATGGCAGCGTTTACTAAAAGCTGCAGAAACCAAGGCTGCAAATACAAAACGCTGAAGAAGCTCAAAACACAACGGAGACCAGGGGACACTAAAGAGTGACGCACACAGCTGGGAGACCAGGGGACACTAAAGAGTGACGCACACAGCTGGGAGACCAGGGGACACTAAAGAGTGACGCACACAGCTGGGAGACCAGGGGACACTAAAGAGTGACGTACACAGCTGGGAGGCCAGGGGACACTAAAGAGTGATGCACACAGCTGGGAGACCAGGGGACACTAAAGAGTGACGCACACAGCTGGGAGACCAGGGGACACTAAAGAGTGACGCACACAGCTGGGAGACCAGGGTTGCATTCCGATAATCCAAAAATCAGCTCCTAAATTCTAACCCTATCTCCTATTCCTTGACCTCAGAGTGAAAGGTCACGGGGTTAAGGGATAGTGGATAGGAGAATTCAAAAGGACTTAGGAGAAGAGACTGCGGTACTTTAGAGAATCGACTGCACTTTCACTATCCAACGTGTTTATGATGTGCCAGCGGACGTCATTTTGTGCGTCTGCTGCTGTGGGGAAACTATGGAAACTACAGTTTTCTATACAGCGGACTACAAACATGGATGTTCAATAAGAACGAGGGACTACTGTAAACTCATCAAGAGACTCTGCACCGTGCTCTGATGCTGTTGCTTTAGGCTTTATGAACGTGGACAACAGAGAAACAGATTCTTCAGGACCAAAGTTGGAATTGAAATAAAAAATGAAAGTGAAACTTCTGCTCGTCGCCCTCTCCCTCCGGTCCACATTAATACAAATGATCCCAATACGTATGATTGTATGAATAAAGATCTAAATCAATACAGATGTATTTATTATAAACAGTCAGTCCTTAACATCTATCACTGTGTATATCACCATTCAAACATCTTTTAAAAGTTGAACAAACTCCACACAGCTCAGTAAAGACTGTGAGATGTTGACTTTATTTGATCATTTCAGTAAAAACTAACGTTCATATTTCTCTCTTTGATAATAATACTGATGAACGTTCAAAACAAAGTACTTTGGCAACTTCCCACCTACGTTTTAAAAAGCTTAATAAGCACCGTAACTTTCATGATATAATTTCTCCGTCATAATCGGTTGTTTCCGTGAACGGCCGACTGTTGTGATGGCAAATGCTGCGGCTGCAATGCATTGTGGGGCAGCATTTTCTCCTCTCCTTTCGGTTAGGGAGGTCCAGTGGTTCCTAAGCTAAAGGAGGTTATAAAGGAAGCTTGAAACCACCTTTCCTTTCATTTGGAGAATTGGAACGGCACTTATGGCTGCCAGTGAGGGACTTCCGGGTCTTTTCACTCCGTTAGGAAGGTTCCTAAGCTAAATGGACTATTGGAATGCAACCCAGGGGACACTAAAGAGTGACGCACACAGCTGGAACGCAGCGCTTGGTGACGTTCAGGGTTAAAAAGCTGGAGATATAAATATTAATAAATAAAATAATAATCAAGTAAAATGACCAAATGTAACCGTATGAATAGAAAAATTATGGAACATTCTTTTGTTTCTTAAATATATTTTCTTCATCCACAGAGGTATTTTAATTGTGTATTTAATCAGCAGTGTCTCCGGTGCAGCGCTGATGTTCACAGGAAGGGGAAGGAAGCTGTTTCTTCTCAATTATTCAACAGAAAAGGATCTGAACTAGTCGGAAAGCTCCCCGTGGTCAGAGGAAGAGATTAACTCAGAGGTTTCATTCTGTTCCCGTGGGGAAGAGGTCTGAACTGAACCAGTTTGTATCTCCCATAAATCCTGAGCTCTGTGGATTACTCTGTGAAGTAACTATATGTACTCAAATACTCTTCTTAAGTATAATTCTGAGGTACTTGTGCTTTACTTGAGTATTTCCATGTTATGCTACTTTGTACTTGTTACGTCCCGACTAGGGGAAGAGGAAAGCAACATACACCAGATTGGAATTGGTAATAATTGTAAATGGTTTTATTATAAAGCAAGGTGAAACAAAATGGCAGGCAGGCAGCCTGAAACAACAAAAAGGCCAAAAGGGCACAGGTTGACAAATAACCGAACAAAAGGAGGACTCTAAAAAAGGAGCCTATTTAAATACAAAGAAATATAGCTAATAACCAAAATAACTCACCGTCAAAGTGGTACAGTCTAAAGAAAGGAAGGTGTAAGAAAACACAGGTGAAGGAGGGAAACTAAGCACCCTACGCTAAACACATATCCACACTCAACACTCGTCACTAAGCACATAAGTTGTCACTCGAGACTGAACACATACATCGTCACTCGACACTAAGCCCATATGTTGACACTCGTCACTAAACACATATGTCACACCAAACACAGTCTGTAGTGTCCATGACACAAGAGCAAAAGGTATGAGGCGTCTGATCGCAGCAGAGCCTCCTGAGTGATAATTGTTCCCAGGCTTTGTAGTCCTCTCCAGCAGGTGTGCGCTGGGCTTGCACATGGATTGGAGAACGTCGGGCCCGGCGTGCTCCAATCAGTGTCCTCGGAAGTGGACCAGGAGATGACCACACAGTTCATTTACATAATCACAAACACAGCTGCAGACAATCCCAGACAGATTACCGAGCAGGCAGAAACAGCAGCCGTAACAGTACGTCTACTCCACTACATGTATATACTACCTTTAGTTACTTCACAGATCTGGATGAATGATGTGAAATCTAATCAAGTGTTGAATCAGACTTTAGTTCCACCTGGAGTAAATCCACAAGCTACCCTGCAGTCTACAAAGTCATTCAGACTAGCTGCACCTTCACCAGCTTTGAGAACACTTTCATGATCAATCATTATAAAACATATCATATATATTATTCTGAAATGGACCAATCTGCACAACGACTACTTTTCACTGTCTTTCACTATATTTTGATGATAATACTTTTCTACTTTCACTTGAGGAACATTTTGAATGCAGGACTTTTACTGTAACAGAGTATTCCTACACTCTGGTACTTCTACTTTTACTCAAGTACAAGATCTGAGTACTTCTACTTTTACTCAAGTACAAGATCTGAGTACTTCTACTTTTACTCAAGTACAAGATCTGAGTACTTCTACTTTTACTCAAGTACAAGAACTGAGTACTTCTACTTTTACTCAAGTACAAGATCTGAGTACTTCTACTTTTACTCAAGCACAAGATCTGAGTACTACTACTTTTACTAAAGTACAAGATCTGAGTACTTCTACTTTTACTCAAGTACAAGACCCGAGTACTTCTACTTTTACTCAAGTCCAAGACCTGAATACTTCTACTTTTACTCAAGTACAAGATCTGAGTACTTCTACTTTTACTCAAGTACCAGATCTGAGTACTTCTACTTTTACTCAAGTATAAGATCTGAATACTTCTACTTTTACTCAAGGACAAGATCTGAGTACTTCTACTTTTACTGAAGTACAAGATCTGAGTACTTCTACTTTTACTCAAGTACAAGATCTGAGTACTTCTACTTTTACTGAAGTACAAGATCTGAGTACTTCTACCTTCACTCAAGTACAAGACCTGAGTACTTCTACTTTTACTCAAGTACAAGATCTGAGTACTTCTACTTTTACTCAAGTACAAGATATGAGTACTTCTACTTTTACTGAAGTACAAGATCTGAGTACTTCTACTTTCACTCAAAAACAAGATCTGAGTACTTCTACTTTCACTGTTGCTACTTTAACTATATTTTGATGATAATACTTTTTCACTTGAGGAACATTATGAATGTAGGACTTTCCAATTCTATGGAAGTCTATGAGAAAATTACCCAACTTCTCACATGATTCATTTGTGATTTTGAGGCTCAGGTGTGAAATGAAGGAGCAAGAGCACTCTGCAAAGCCTGTTCCTGGATACATGAAGGTGTACAAGGAAAAATAACTGTGTAGCTGTGAACAGCAGAGAGGAAACAAAGGCCGGATGTACGATGATCCATCCGGATGAAACCACTTTACTTGTATCACAT
>JAPTMU010000218.1:0-77019 GCA_028583405.1 Pogonophryne albipinna
GGGATGCTTTAACTCAGTCATTAAAGGATGCTTTAACTCAGTCATTATGGGATGCTTTAACTCAGTCATTATGGGATGCTTTAACTCAGTCATTATGGGATGCTTTAACTCAGTCATTATGGGATGCTTTAACTCAGTCATTATGGGATGCTTTAACCCGGTCATTAAGGGATGCTTTAACTCAGTCATTAAGGGATGCTTTAACTCAGTCATTATGGGATGCTTTAGCTCAGTCATTATGGATGCTTTAACTCAGTCATTAAGGATGCTTTAACTTCAGTCATTATGGGATGCTTTAACTCAGTCATTATGGGATGCTTTAACTCAGTCATTATGGGATGCTTTAACTCAGTCATTATGGGATGCTTTAACTCAGTCATTATGGGATGCTTTAACTCAGTCATTAAGGGATGCTTTAACTCAGTCATTATGGGATGCTTTAACTCAGTCATTATGGGATGCTTTAACTCAGTCATTATGGGATGCTTTAACTCAGTCATTAAGTGCTTTAACTCAGTCATTATGGGATGCTTTAACTCAGTCATTATGGGATGCTTTAACTCAGTCATTATGGGATGCTTTAACTCAGTCATTATGGGATGCTTAACTCAGTCATTATGGGATGCTTTAACTCAGTCATTAAGGGATGCTTTAACTCAGTCATTATGGGATGCTTTAACTCAGTCATTATGGGATGCTTTACTCGGTCATTATGGATGCTTTAACTCAGTCATTAGGGATGCTTTAACTCAGTCATTAAAGGATGCTTTAACTCAGTCATTAAGGGATGCTTTAACTCAGTCATTAAGGGATGCTTTAACTCAGTCATTAAAGGATGCTTTAACTCAGTCATTAAAGGATGCTTTAACTCAGTCATTATGGGATGCTTTAACTCAGTCATTAAAGGATGCTTTAACTCAGTCATTAAAGGATGCTTTAGCTCAGTCATTATGGGATGCTTTAACTCAGTCATTATGGGATGCTTTAACCCGGTCATTAAGGGATGCTTTAGCCCGGTCATTAAGGGATGCTTTAACTCAGTCATTATGGGATGCTTTAACTCAGTCATTATGGGATGCTTTAACTCAGTCATTAAGGGATGCTTTAGCTCAGTCATTATGGGATGCTTTAACTCAGTCATTAAAGGATGCTTTAGCTCAGTCATTATGGGATGCTTTAACTCAGTCATTATGGGATGCTTTAACTCAGTCATTATGGGATGCTTTAACCCGGTCATTAAGGGATGCTTTAACTCGGTCATTAAGGGATGCTTTAACTCAGTCATTAAGGGATGCTTTAACTCAGTCATTAAGGGATGCTTTAACTCAGTCATTATGGGATGCTTTAACTCAGTCATTATGGGATGCTTTAGCCCGGTCATTAAGGGATGCTTTAACTCAGTCATTATGGGATGCTTTAACTCAGTCATTATGGGATACTTTAACTCAGTCATTAAGGGATGCTTTAACTCAGTCATTAAGGGATGCTTTAACTCAGTCATTATGGGATGCTTTAACTCAGTCATTATGGGATGCTTTAGCCCGGTCATTAAGGGATGCTTTAACTCAGTCATTATGGGATGCTTTAACTCAGTCATTATGGGATGCTTTAACTCAGTCATTAAGGGATGCTTTAACTCAGTCATTATGGGATGCTTTAACTCAGTCATTAAAGGATGCTTTAACTCAGTCATTATGGGATGCTTTAACTCAGTCATTAAGGGATGCTTTAACTCAGTCATTAAAGGATGCTTTAGCTCAGTCATTATGGGATGCTTTAACTCAGTCATTAAAGGATGCTTTAGCTCAGTCATTAAGGGATGCTTTAACTCAGTCATTAAAGGATGCTTTAGCTCAGTCATTATGGGATGCTTTAACTCAGTCATTAAAGGATGCTTTAGCTCAGTCATTATGGGATGCTTTAGCTCAGTCATTATGGGATGCTTTAACTCAGTCATTAAGGGATGCTTTAGCTCAGTCATTATGGGATGCTTTAACTCAGTCATTAAAGGATGCTTTAGCTCAGTCATTATGGGATGCTTTAACTCAGTCATTATGGGATGCTTTAGCTCAGTCATTATGGGATGCTTTAACTCAGTCATTATGGGATGCTTTAACTCAGTCATTAAAGGATGCTTTAGCTCAGTCATTATGGGATGCTTTAACTCAGTCATTATGGGATGCTTTAACTCAGTCATTATGGGATGCTTTAACCCGGTCATTAAGGGATGCTTTAACTCGGTCATTAAGGGATGCTTTAACTCAGTCATTAAGGGATGCTTTAACTCAGTCATTAAGGGATGCTTTAACTCAGTCATTATGGGATGCTTTAACTCAGTCATTATGGGATGCTTTAGCCCGGTCATTAAGGGATGCTTTAACTCAGTCATTATGGGATGCTTTAACTCAGTCATTAAGGGATGCTTTAACTCAGTCATTATGGGATGCTTTAACTCAGTCATTATGGGATGCTTTAACTCAGTCATTATGGGATGCTTTAGCCCGGTCATTATGGGATGCTTTAACTCAGTCATTAAGGGATGCTTTAACTCAGTCATTAAGGGATGCTTTAACTCAGTCATTATGGGATGCTTTAACTCAGTCATTAAAGGATGCTTTAACTCAGTCATTATGGGATGCTTTAACTCAGTCATTATGGGATGCTTTAACTCAGTCATTATGGGATGCTTTAACTCAGTCATTATGGGATGCTTTAACTCAGTCATTAAAGGATGCTTTAACTCAGTCATTATGGGATGCTTTAACTCAGTCATTATGGGATGCTTTAACTCAGTCATTATGGGATGCTTTAACTCGGTCATTATGGGATGCTTTAACTCAGTCATTATGGGATGCTTTAACTCGGTCATTAAGGGATGCTTTAACTCAGTCATTATGGGATGCTTTAACTCGGTCATTATGGGATGCTTTAGCCCGGTCATTATGGGATGCTTTAGCTCAGTCATTAAAGGATGCTTTAACTCAGTCATTATGGGATGCTTTAACTCAGTCATTAAAGGATGCTTTAACTCAGTCATTATGGGATGCTTTAACTCAGTCATTATGGGATGCTTTAACTCAGTCATTATGGGATGCTTTAACTCAGTCATTATGGGATGCTTTAACTCAGTCATTAAAGGATGCTTTAACTCAGTCATTATGGGATGCTTTAACTCAGTCATTATGGGATGCTTTAACTCAGTCATTATGGGATGCTTTAACTCAGTCATTATGGGATGCTTTAACTCAGTCATTAAGGGATGCTTTAACTCAGTCATTATGGGATGCTTTAGCCCGGTCATTATGGGATGCTTTAGCTCAGTCATTAAAGGATGCTTTAACTCAGTCATTATGGGATGCTTTAACTCAGTCATTAAAGGATGCTTTAACTCAGTCATTATGGGATGCTTTAACTCAGTCATTAAAGGATGCTTTAACTCAGTCATTATGGGATGCTTTAACTCAGTCATTATGGGATGCTTTAACTCAGTCATTATGGGATGCTTTAACTCAGTCATTAAAGGATGCTTTAACTCAGTCATTATGGGATGCTTTAACTCAGTCATTATGGGATGCTTTAACTCAGTCATTATGGGATGCTTTAACTCAGTCATTATGGGATGCTTTAACTCAGTCATTAAAGGATGCTTTAACTCAGTCATTATGGGATGCTTTAACTCAGTCATTAAAGGATGCTTTAACTCAGTCATTATGGGATGCTTTAACTCAGTCATTATGGGATGCTTTAACTCAGTCATTATGGGATGCTTTAGCCCGGTCATTATGGGATGCTTTAGCCCGGTCATTAAGGGATACTTTAGCCCGGTCATTATGGGATGCTTTAGCCCGGTCATTAAGGGATGCTTTAGCCCGGTCATTATGGGATGCTTTAGCCCGGTCATTAAGGGATGCTTTAGCCCGGTCTTTGGGTTTGCTGTGATGTTTATTGCTAATATAAGATAAGAAGTACTTTATATATATCTCCAGTCTCTGATAGTGTTACGTTATTAAGAGAGTGCTCTCATACTTGTTTGATTCTGAAATTGTATATACCGCATCTGTAGCCTGTTATTGTCTCATTACACCGCACTGTGAATGAATTAAAAGTAAATGTATAAGTCGTCATGAACACATCTGTCCATCAGACAGAGGGCTGCTGTGCCTCCTGTCATCATTAATGGACGTCTCTTTATAGAGACATAGAAGTGAGGGAGGCGTGTGTACTGCATGTTGGCTAATAAAGTGGCAAGTAAAGATTCAAGACGATACATTTATAACCAATACGAACATTAGGGGAGAAGTTGAGCCAGTTGAGCCAGTGGGTAAGTTGAACCACCCCCTGTAACCAGGCAACGCCTTATAGTTGTAATCAAGTGACCATTTCTCATTGCCTGTGAAAGAGGGATCCTCATTGTGTTCTAGTAAGTAAACATTTTTACAAAAAAACGTTTTTTGCTTGTCAAAGTAAATGTTCTAGATGTCAGCTATATCGGCTGTCATGTCAAAAAAAAAGTATCCAGGTTTAAACACATATATTGTATATGTTGATGTGTTGGCAGCGTATTAAACCATGTGAATCATTAAGCTAAAAATGACTCTGAATTTGAATGCTAGGCTATTTTTCTAAAATGGTGGCTATGGGGTAAAGTGAACCATGGGCCACGGGGTAAGTTGAGCCAGTTTTTCAATGGAGAAATGAATGAAAGTCGGCCAAGTTGATAATAAGAGCTCATTGTAGGCTACATTTAAAGTTGATTTTACCCTGTCTTTGATTGGTAAGATGTATGAAATTGTATTACCATTTGTATGATTACTTTTCTTTTTAACATGTTAAAAAAAAATCAATCAATTCAATCGAAATGTATATTAAAAATATTTGAAAAACTAAGCTTGTATTTGGTTTGTTATTTATTGTTTATAGTTACCTTTAAGATTTGTTGTAGGTATGCCCAGGTTTGAACAGGTATGCCCAGGTTTGAACAGGTATGCCCAGGTTTGAACAGTGGTTCAATTTCCCCCTGACCTGGATCAACTTACCCCTACACTGGGGCAAGTTGAGCCACAAGACTTTTTTTTAAAGAAGTAATATTTTCACTGCCCTTGATCAAATATTAATTATTATCATTGCCATTGATAGGAGACATCCTGAATTATAGGTGTGCGTTTTCATTTTGACTATGTGTCATTTCTCCTTGCTTAGAGGACAGCATAACTAAAGAATGGCTCAACTTACCCCACTCTCCCCTACAGACGGGACACAGAGGAACGGCGAGACAGCAGTGAAAGCGTTTAACTGGCGCGAACGGTCGCGGGGTGAAGATCGGTCGAGCCGTTTGTGTGACTCCGCCCAGCTGCAGCTGCTGAGAGGAACCACTCTCTACAAGTCCTCCTGGAGGTAAGCAACGCTACACAATTTCCCCCAGTCTGAGAGTAAAAGCTTTCTCGAAGGTTCGTTTTGCTTTCTTACAACGTTACGTTAATGTTAATGTAACTTTAAGTTTGCTAAAAGGCTATTGTTACTTCCCTTAAGCTAGCTGTCTTAGCTAACAACAGTTAGCAGCTAACGTTTTCTGCAGTTTGTTGCCCCTGAAAAACGTGATGTAGTTATTTAAGGGTAAGTTAACTTAACTAACGTTATCTTACAAGTTGAGAGAGTTAAGTTTTGATTAAAATCGTCAATGTAATCAGTGCATGACATTAAGGATTTTGGGAGATGGCCCTGTGGGCAATCTAAGCTAATTTACAGATGGCCCCTGAGCTAGTGATGAGAAGAGCCGGCTCTTTTAAGAGAACGACGGGAGCCGGCTCGTGCCCGCGAACGAGCCGTTATTTTATTTATTTTTGCGGAGTGATCTAGATCGGCTTGAAGGCACATTATGCAATGTAGGCCATAAGGTGAACCCTGTTATCGTTTCATCCCGCTCCACAGAAGTGGAACTACATAATCTTTAGTTCATAAAAAAGAACGAGTCATGCTTATCCACCAAAAAAAAGTTTGTCGCTAAAATTCCTGTCAATTCTTCTCAGCACGTAATTATTGGCTGAACTAGTCCCTTCAAAGCGTAATAATATCGTGGTCAAAAGTAGTGCCACGGTTCGTCACGTGATCGTGCTACACCAATTGGGTAGCTGCATATTGTCAACAGAAGTGAAAGATGGCCGCCTACGTGGTTACGCTAAACCAGACCAAATGGATTCTAAACAGTGCTGTATGCTTGTTTTATGTCATGTGTTGTCATATGTCTTAATACATCACTAAGTCCGAGGTATTTGCGTTATATACGTGGTATTTGTGAGAGGTAAAAGAAAGTCATTTGCTGTTGCATGTGAGAAAGATGACTACCTTAAGGCTTTTAGAAGTTTAGGTACTAACTTTAACTTGGAGCAATCAACACTTGCACTTCTTTGCCGGTATGTATGTCACCTATATGATCAGCCAGCAGCCGAAAATGTAAATGATGCTAGGTACAAGGCTTTCTGTATGGCATCATCGGCCTTGCCAGAATGAAGCATTCCCCCTACTCCTGATGCCCTCCATCAGCACTGCAAAAGGGCAACCAGGCAGCAATAATGAGGTCCTGTCTCAAAAGAGAAATAAATGCTCCATCACCTGCTGGATATGTTTGGGAAACAGAGGATGGGAACTTACACGTCACCTGGATGACAAGAAATCCTGCCCCTGACAGTGTGTTGAATGTGATACACTGCAGCTGCAAAGAGTCTGCCTGTGAGAAAGGCAGATGTTCATGCTTCTCTGCAGGACTCTGTTGCACAGACTTATGTCGTTGCTCAAATTGTGCAAATAAAAAAGAAACAGAGGAAGAGAACGATGACTGCCCTGACACTGACAGTGAGGAATAGGAGTGTCCTTATTCTGTTTTGTACTGTTTTCTATGTCATACCTTTTATATTTGTAATAAATCTCGTTTTTATGGTTCATCAGTGTTGTTTTCATTTGTGGAGGGATGAATGAGTAAATGAATGAATCAATGGACATTGGTATAAGTACTGCATTTTATTGATCTAAATTACTTAACGTAACAAGTTAACCTTCTTCTTGGACGCAGCTATGTATGAAATCAAGTCATGTTTATTTTAAGAGTGCATTTAACGTGTACAGGGTAACAATAACAACAGACAGACAAAAAGTCCTCCGTCTAATGGAATAATCCACGAGCTCAGCCAATGAACCTAGCGATGCGAACATGGTAGTCCAGGAATGTTGTTGTAGCTGGAGTTGGCTGATAAACGCTGCTAGCCAATGTTGATTCGATGGTCAACTCTGTTCCCAGATAGTAAAACCTCTCACAAATACCGCGTATATAACGCAAATACCTCGGACTTAGTGATGTATTAAGACTAGGGCTGTCAGTCGATTAAAATAGTTAATCGCGATTAATCGCAAATTAATCGCACATTTTTGATCTGTTCTAAATGTACCTTAGAGGAATATTTTTCAAGTTTTTAATACTCTTATCAACATATGAGTGGACAAATATGCTTTATGCTAATGTTTATTATCATTTGAACAATGACAAATATTCTCATGAATATTAAACACAACAACCTCTGAATATTACAAATATTCGCCTCAATTCAACCTGGAACCTCTCATACAATAATACAATACAAAGTGTATTTTGGGAAAAAATCGAATTGCGATTTTTCTGACAAATATTGCGATTGCGATTCGAATTGCGATATTTATTTTTAAGCGACCCAACGGAAGTTTATTGTAAAATGCGGCCATAACTCCAGCTAGGAAGGTCGTATCAACATACTCCCGTCTCTAGCACCTCCGCAGCTCGAGCTACGAATGAAAGAACTAAACGTACATGAAACTTCCGTTGGGTTGCTTTAAAGTCAAGCTTCAGTTAAAGATTCACCCTTTTAGATGTAGAACATGTGATGGAGCATTACTAACCTGAATCAGACGGTTTCATCAAACTATCGAGGAAAGCTCCATTGGAAGCCATTTGGAAAGGGCAGGCACTTTCAAAAGCACTTTGTGATTCAGGATTCTTACACCTTTTCCAAAGTCAAATTCAAGCACTTTTCAAGCATTTTCAAGGTGCATTTTCAAGCTTTTCAAGCATCTTACAGCTGTTGTAAATTACATATTTATATACACATACTCAAATGATTATTTCCCTACCTCACATTAAATCAGATGTTCTTTATGCTATAAACAACCAAATGTGTGTTTCGTGATAGCCTTCTACACGAGGATGAACAATTAAAGAAAAGAAAACTAAGTTTAATATTTCAAAATGAGTGACCTGTACGTAGACTGGGCCTCTCATATAACCTGGCTGAGCCGATATAAAACAATCAGCCAAATAACTTTTCAATACATTATTGATTACTATTGTTGAGGTTGGCAGTGAACATAAGTCAGAGGTACATGGTGTACTTTTCCTCCTCTACAGTTCAGAGGTACATGGTGTACTTTTCCTCCTCTACAGTTCAGAGGTACATGGTGTACTTCTTCTCCTCTACAGTTCAGAGGTACATGGTGTACTTCTTCTCCTCTACAGTTCAGAGGTACATGGTGTACTTTTCCTCCTCTACAGTTCAGAGGTACATGGTGTTCTTCTTCTCCTCTACAGTTCAGAGGTACATGGTGTACTTTTCCTCCTCTACAGTTCAGAGGTACATGGTGTTCTTCTTCTCCTCTACAGTTCAGAGGTACATGGTGTACTTTTCCTCCACTACATGTATTTAATCCCTCTAGTTACTTCACAGATGAATGATGTGAAATATAATCAAGTGTTGAATCAGACTTTAGTTCCACCTGGAGTAAATCCAGCAGCTACCCTGCAGTCTACAAAGCCATTCAAACTAGCTGCTCCTTCACCAGCTTTGAGAACACTTTCATGATCAATCATTATAAAACATATCATATATATTATTCTGAAATGGACCAATCTGCACAACGACTACTTTTACTGTCTTTCACTATTGATGAGAATACTTTTCTACTTTCACTTGAGGAACATTTTGAATGCAGGACTTTTACTGTAACAGAGTATTCCTACACTCTGGTACTTCTACTTTTACTCAAGTACAAGATCTGAGTACTTCTACTTTTACTCAAGTACAAGATCTGAGTACTTCTACTTTTACTCAAGTACAAGATCTGAGTACTTCTACTTTTACTACAAGATCTGAATACTTCTACTTTTACTCAAGTACATGATCTGAGTACTTCTACTTTTACTACAAGATCTGAGTACTTCTACTTTTACTCAAGTACAATATCTGAGTACTTCTACTTTTACTCAAGTACAAGATCTGAGTACTTCTACTTTTACTCAAGTACAAGATCTGAGTACTTCTACTTTTACTACAAGATCTGAGTACTTCTACTTTTACTCAAGTACCAGATCTGAGTACTTCTACTTTTACTCAAGTACAAGATCTGAGTACTTCTACTTTTACTCAAGTACAAGATCTGAGTACTTCTACTTTTACTCAAGTACAAGATCTGAGTACTTCTACTTTTACTGAAGTACAAGATCTGAGTACTTATAATTTCACTACAAGATCTGAGTACTTGTACTTTTACTCAAGTACAAGATCTGAGTACTTATTCCACCTCTAGCGTATTAGTCTGAATTGTAGCCACAAAATCAGCAGAGCTGCATAAAAATAGACTCACAATGGTAACAAGTGGAAAATAATATTTACAAGTGTGTCCAATGATTTGTAGGTAATTCTGACTACTCAAGACACCTGACTTATACATCTTCAAAGGAAGACTGTGTTCATTCTACAATTACCTGGGATTAAAGCAAAATGTAGTTTTACTTGTTTAATACTTCAATTTTATATAAAAGACAGTTTGTTTTCATCTGTTTTCAAATAAACAAAGTATTGGCTTTCAGAATATTAAACTTGTTTCGGCAAATTCAGATGATAAATACAACTTTGAAGCTTCGGCATAATTACAAGCAGAGAACGGACTAACGTCACAGCAAGCATAACAACAGCCGGTGTTTCTTGTGAGTGTTTCCCCGGTACACAAACGCAAAAATACACACACACACTCGCGAGTTTCCCCCAGACCAGTAATACAAACGAAAATGTGTCTTCGGGTCAATGTGACTGATTTCGATAGAGCAAGTCACATTTGGTTTAGGCACGAAACATACTACCAGTAGAAATACATTGCTTTCAAAATCACTCTGTGTCGAATCAATAGATTATATTTCGTGACTATAACACGAAATGCCGTGAGTGCTTCATCCTCTGAGCACCACAGGACGGCGACTGTAACGCACATAACATAGGTACGCTCCTCTGAAATGATCCCCTGCAATTATTATTATCCCTCATCGAGTTCGCTATTCAGCTCGCTAACATTAGCTTAAACAAACGTAACATGCAACGTTAGCCTAATCTAAAATACTCTACGGCGTACCTTTCATGTGGCTCGTCAGCGCAGACTCTCGCATCGTTATTTTTGCAAACTTTGCAGGAGGCTACTTGTGGCCTTGACCCTCGTCTTAGCCATGGCATGTATTTGTCTTCTGCTAGCCAACGCTCGTTGAAACTGCAACCTCCTGGCACACAGTCATCTATCACTCTCATCAGAATGCCCAGGTCACGCGTAACACAAACACTTGCAGGTCGCGCGCATAGCGCGGGAAGGCCGGAGCGGAGCTGCTTTATGTAGAAGCAAAGCAATTCTTTTCTTTTAATCTAAAAAGCGAACTATTCAGTCAGACAGCAATTTATTGTAAAAGTAAAGCATTTACATTTCCAAGCACTTTATCTCAATTTCAAGCACCATTCCCAAAATTCAAGCACTTTCCCAACCTTGAAGACACCACGTAAAATTTCAAGCATTTTCAAGGATTTCAAGCACCCGTACGAACCCTGGTGATTGGATCAATCTGTCTATCACCTTATATCATGGGCCACTTCTGATTGATTAACAATGGCTGGTACATGTGGAGCACAGCACTTCTGATTGGTGGTCTGACACACAAGAAGAAAAAAAAAAATTGTAAAAAAAAAAAAAAAAGTTACAAAAAAAAAAAAGTTACAAAAAATCGCAGGCTTTGCGATTTCATAATTGCATCATCTCGAATCGCGATTTCGATTTAAAATCGATTAATCGTTCAGCCCTATCTCCTAGGCAGTCATCCATAGGAATCCCGAACCCAATAAAATACCCAATATTAGCGGTGTGTGTGTCTGCCCAAGGACAACTTAAGGTAAAACCTAATAGAGGTGTCATACATAATAACCTAATAAAAGTAAATGTAACAACTACTACAGTGCAACAAAACAGGAATATTAAATGTGGTCTCTTAAACATAAGATCTCTAGCATCTAAAGCAATATTGGTAAATGATTTACTATTAGATTATAATATTGATATATGCTGTCTCACTGAAACTTGGTTGAGACATGAAGAATATGTCAGCATAAATGAGGCCACTCCACCCAGCCATATCAATACTCATATTGCCCGAGGCGTGGGCCGAGGAGGTGGAGTTGCAGCCATCTTTGACTCAAGTTTACTTATCAATACTAAACCAAAATTAAATTATACCTCCTTTGAAAGTCTCGTTTTTAGTCTGACGCATCCGACCTGGAAAACTTTGCAGCCAATCTTATTTGTTACAGTGTACCGTGCACCAGGTCCTTATTCAGAATTCTTATCAGAATTCTCTGAGTTTTTATCAACTTTGGTTCTTAAAACAGATAAAGTAATTATCGTAGGTGACTTTAATATTCATGTTGACGATGATAAAAATAGCCTTACTGTTGCATTTAACTCTATATTAGATTCTGTTGGTTTCTGTCAGAGTGTAAATAAACCAACCCACTGCTATAATCACACTCTCGACCTTGTTCTGACTTATGGTATTGAAATTGAGCAACTATTAGTCGAACCGCATAATCCTGCTTTATCCGACCATTTCTTAGTAACTTTTGAAGTACTGTTACTAGACTACAAAGCATTAGTCAAAAGCTCCTGCAGCAGAAACCTATCTGTTAGTGCTATAGCCACATTTAAGGAAGAGATTCCACCAATACTTAACTCGATAGCATGTCTGCATGTAGGGGAGGAAACTTATACAAAATGTACACCACCCCAAATTGATCATGTTGTTGATAGTGCTACAGATGCGCTGCGAATAAAATTAGACTCTGTTGCTCCTTTGAAAAAGAAGAAAATAAAACAACAAAGATTAGCTCCATGGCATAATGCCGAAACCCGCAAAATAAAGCTAAAGTCGAGACAACTTGAAAGGATATGGCGTTCCACTAAACTTGAAGAATCTCGTTTAATTTGGCATATTACTCTCAATGAATATAAGAAAGCACTGCGTAAAGCGAGAGCAGCCTACTACTCTTCATTAATAGATGAGAATAAGAATAATGCAAGATTTCTTTTCAGCACTGTAGCCAGGCTGACAGAAAGCCACAGCTCGATTGAGCCTTCTATTCCCATAGCACTCAGAGTGCTGCCACATATGACACAGGACAAAAAGAAAAGACTCTGAACCCTTTCTTTGCCATTGTATAAAAATAGTGTTGCTACAAAAGTATAAATTAGGCTTACTAATAAGACGACTCAGATCTGAAGCTACACAGGAATCTGCTGCCAACGTGCAATAAAAAAGACAAAATTAATAGAATCAAAGTGAAACCCTTTTTTTGTTGCATTTTATTAGAGTATAAAAAGAAATGCCTTTAAAATAGGATGCAAGCAACACTAGTTTCTTAACCTGAATTGATAATAGACTATAATCAATTAAAGTTTGCATTCTTATACCATTTTGTACAATAATTATAATGAATAAGTTCAAACAAACTAAAACTTACAGCTGATTAATAACGGTATCTAACTTGAGTTTTTATTATATCAAAAACCTGTTGAAATGCTAAGTTATTTTTACTGTCCCCCAAAAAGCGCGTCGGCAGCCTCCAGGAATGCTTCTTTCACAACTTCGCCGTCTTTGAAAGACTTCATGTGTTTCTCTGGAACGTGACGGACACGATAAGATGCTCTGGAGCAGCCTTGCTCTTGTTGTTGGGCCTGGTGAAAATGGACTGCTGTGCATTTAGCTGTCCTTTCAGGCTCCTCCCCTTTTGGAGCGTAGGGCAGAATTAGGAGGGAATTCCGTCTCGTAGCGTTTGTGCACTGTTTTGAAATGCCGCTCCTAAATGACCCTTCTTCGATAAAGCCACGCTCGCATTGCAGATGAGAGACAGATGAGAGACAGATGAGAGACAGATGAGAGACAGATGAGAGACAGATGGACTTTGAATTGGAATAGATACACAAATAATCATCCGCCCACTCGGAGTGAAAATGATATATTTTGGGCTTTTTTGCTTCTGCCATAATTGCGGTCTTGTGTGTGTGCGGACTGTCACTCCTGTTGACACGGACAACGTCAGCGAAATAGTGCCCACTGCCCACCAGCCACGCCCCCACACATGGGGTCACGCTGGCCAATCACAAAGCTTTGATGCGTTCAAGTGCATTATTCTGGCACAGGAAGATTATGTTATAGGACATTAACGATAAAACAGAATATTGTTGTTCTATTTTTAGACACATCTCGCGATCGACTGGGAATCTCCCCGCGATCAACTGGTTGATATACCTGACTGAAATAATACCGAGACGGCATCGCGTAACGCTTGTCCAACGTGTTGACAAGTTGCTTAAAGCCCTGCCACATATCTTTAGCGATGTGAAATGTAATGGCACCTGTAATATCTCTGTCTCTGCGAGCTCGTCGCGTAGGCCGTTGCTCTGTACAATGCGTCCTGAATCGATGACTGTGATGATGTGGTGGATGAAGTCGAGCGGGCATCTGCTTTTTGTTGTATTATTGCCCGGTCGTATTGCACTTTGTGGTTGTATTTCAGATGATTAAAGAGATTGTGTTAGCGTGTGGTGCCAACACAACCTGCTAACAAATCCTGCACTGTACTTTGTTTTGCTCCACGTCGGACTCCTGAAAGCCAAAGTACTTCCAAATAGTGGAAATAGTTTTACCCTTCTTTTTAACGAGTTGCTGCTCTTGTTCTGACATCTTCGCTCGCGCTGAACACTCACAACACATGTCACTCCCACGTGGCCGAGTGGGCTTTTAGGGAGGGGCGAAAGCGCACCCAGCTAAATAATCGTATTTTGTCAATTATACTGTTTTCATAATCGTCGCAAGCCATAATCGTAATCGCGATTAAAATACGATTAATTGCACAGCCCTACTCCATGAAATGCTCTTAACATCCCGATAGCAATGAATATATGCTTTGACAATAAATCCATAAAAAAAACATAATCTGTGGAAGCCGTGGCGCTGTAAAAAGCACGACCAATCATCTGAGCCGGCTAAAGTAACTGGATGGCCTACCTGCCTGTCAGCCTTTCATCTGTGCACAAACTTACCTCGTGCCCTCATTGGTCATGTGCGCGTTCGTGTGTTGGAGGAGGGGCTCTGTAAGGAAGTCTGAAGGACTCGGTTGTGTACTTTCAGATTCTAGCGCACTCGAGCTGGTTCCTCCATTCTTACCTACCCCACCTTTAATGCAAAGAGAGGTTTTGTGCTTCATTGTAAACTTTTCTGCCTGAAACTGTAGAGACAGTTTTTTTCTATTCAACGTGTGACATGACGCCAGCAAGCAATCACAAGATAACCAGTCAACATTACACCGGTCAACACTAAAATACCAACTCTGGCTGTTAAACTTGGTCAGTAGAGGTTTACAATTTCAATCATTCATTGTGGAATAAAGGGTCCGGGATATGGCTAGCCTTAGCGTCTCCTGTTCGGCTCTGAGTCGAATGGTCTCATGATTGGAACATCTTTGATTGTGTTCCATAAATAACTAAGTGTTATATAAACAATAACACACCGTCTGTGCCTTGTGCCCCGTCGTATTTATGGGATGGACATTGACCTTGCTTCAGTTCCTCAATATCACTCAACACATTCATCCCACTTGGCATCACACCTGTGAGGGAAGTACTCATTGACAGACTCAAACCTTATTAGCTTATGTCAGTATTATTAACTATGTGAGGGTAAACATGGGCTTCACAACATGTGCAATTAGGCCTGTCGCGATAATCGATAAATTGACTTATCGTACGATAAATAAAAATGGACTCGATAACTTTTCTGAGCTCGATAAATTGCCGTTTACATGAGGATGTGCCCAGCATTTTAGCCAGGCATGCTGTGGCTGCCGGCCACGTGCGCTGTGAGGGGCGGGACTGACACACAGCCAGGTCAGGAGTCAGACACTCCGCGTGCAGCAGCGTAGCATCCAAATTAATAATATAGCGACAAGCGGGAGACACCGTGTGACTTACTCGAGGGGAAATTAAAGTGAAATGGAATTGGTTACAAAACCTAACTACACATCTCCGGCAGAGGCGGACTGGGACTAAAATTCAGCCCTGGAAACTGACCCAGCCACATGAAATGTCAAATGTTAGAAATCCGCTGTTTATTATTTAAAAATTTTCGTCCGATTCGCTCCTTTTTCCCGCTCTGTACACAGCTCCAGTTTGGTCATTGGCCTGTCATCAGATTTCATTTTTAGTTGCTGCTGTAACGGAAGTTTAGTAAAATTATTTTTGATGAAATACTCCAAATCTCGACCCTCCATAATTGCACTTGCTTCAGTTGTTTGCTACTTTCTAAGGGCGGTGATGACAGTTACAGTACGAACTGAAGTTGATGCGATTTGATTGGATTGTGAGGCAAGACGTGAGCCTCATCTGATTGGTCAATCCCTCGATTTTTTTTCACCAAGGGAAGCCAATTTCGGCTAGCCTCCTCTCGCAACAGAGAGTGCAATCTACTGTTTCACCATAACATCTAGAGGGGCGCTGTTTCACTCTTTGTAAAATACTCAATGAGAATGGGGGAGAGACGGGCCGGCAGAATAATTACCGAAACTAAACGAAGTGTTTTTATTTATTTATTAAAATTATAACTACAATCCAAAAAAACAGGGGAAGCCTGGCTTCCCTTGGCCTCCGGGAGAAAACGCCACTGAGTTCAAGGGATAATTCTCACCCACCTCTTGCTCTTGCCCTGCACTTGTAGCCTATGTGCCAGTTGAGCTGGTTCTTCCACCAACTCAACTCTGTCCCTCATCATGAACGCAGGAGGCTGGCTGTATATCTGAACTTGCGCCCTCATTATCCTCTTCATCATCTTGCACTTGTTCTAAGCTGCTGCTGATAGTGCTCGTAGCAGCGCTGCTGCCAAAAAGGTCTGTCAATTTGCGACATTTATGCTTCACCTGCGAGTGACTTCACCTTTTTCTTTTCTTTTCTCTTCGCCAGCGCAACTTGAATGATGACGTTAAACAATTACTTTTTAAAGGGCCGGCCGTCAACGGCCCTTGACGACCGGCCGTTCTGTGGTTATCCAGATTCTACAGATGGCCAGTCCGCCCCTGATCTCCGAGGTGGCAGTATTTTGGATTCAAGCCAAATCAACGAGGCGAACCTACGGACTTGAATGAGCTGGTGTGTCGCATTGGTTTAAAAAAGGTAGCGACAAAAGCAGGCAATGCCACACAGCTTAAACTACACCTAAAACACAACCACCCCATTCCGGTTTCCCAGCTGGCAGCAAAACGGCAGCTGGAGATGGAGAGCCCCCACCTTCCCCAGTTTACAATCAAAGATGCATTTGCCCGACAATGCAGACATGTTGATGAGAGAGAGAGAGAGAGAGAGAGAGAGAGAGAGAGAGAGAGAGAGAGAGAGAGAGAGAGAGAGAGAGAGAGAGAGAGAGAGAGAGAGAGAGAGAGAGAGAGAGAGAGAGTCTGAGTCTATTTAATGTATTGTTTTGGTTGTGTTACTATAATTAATTGTATTTATTTGATTTATTATATATAATTTATATTTGAATATAATTTCACATTTCATTTGCAATGTTCAATGAAAAGTTCTGTTTGAAAGGATGTACTTGAATTATTATTATATATTATCATTATGTCAGTGGTCTAAAATGGTGCCGACAATATTATCGTTTATCGCAATAATTTCCAGGAAATGTATCGTCCAACAAAATGAATTATCGTGACAGGCCTATGTGCAATGATGTACTAGATCTTGTTTAGTTGTTGGGAGTATGTTGCAGTTTTTATGATAAAAGCAGCAAGATTCCTTCGATATGAAAACTAACCTGTAAATGTGGTCTGCTTTCTTTCCAGATCATTCTGAAGTTAAGAACAGATCAATAAAAAGTAAGAAAGAGCCCACACGTCCAGAGGGGACTCGACAAAGGAGAGTTAAATATTCCTGACGATGGAACCGCAGATTTTACAAATTCAGGTCGCCCCTCAAATCTCTCCTGGAGAGCTGAGAAAGGTGTCAATCATGAGCCTGCTGGAGTGCGCCATCTGCTACAACCCCTACGACAATGTCTTCAAAACACCCAAGCACCTTGACTGCACCCACACATTCTGCCTGGAGTGCCTCTCCCGCCTCATGTTCGTCTCGCTGAGCCCCCGCCTCTTATGCCCCTTCTGCCGCCACCCCACCACGCTGCCTGAGCAGGGTCCCCCCGCCCTCACCACCTGCCGAGAGGTCCTCTGCAAGCTGCCCAGCCACCAGCAGCAGGAGGAGCAGGTGTGGCTGGAGGGGGAGAAGCTGTGCTACAAAAGCTCCAAGCAAGACCCCAGCTTGGGCTCCTCTGAAAGCCCCTCGGCCTTCTGCATCTGCATTGACATTGGGGCTAGCAAGGCGATAGCCATTCCGATCCAGACAGGGCCGCACGACCGTCTGCCGGACTCGCAGTGGGACTCGCAGTGGGACCCGCAGTGGGACCCGCAGTGGGACCCGCAGTGGGACCCGCGGTGGGACTGGCCGCCGGACTCGCTGCCGGACTCGCAGTGGAACTGTCAGCGAGTGTTCATCAGGTTGCTCATCTTGCTGTACTTCTTGCTGTTCATCTGGATGGTGTTAATCGGGCTGTGTGTGAACAACCCTAACCCCTACTTGTTCTGTATGCGGGATGACGTCATCCTGAACACAACCAACACAACGACCACTACCCTCAGCCCCTTCACCTAAACACACGGTCGGACACAGTGAACTTCAGACTGGCTGGACTTCACTATAACCACACATTATATTGTATATGACAAATTTCACCAAATTGCTTTATTGCCACAGATGTTAAAGCCACTTTGTGTGGCCTGTTTAGATGTCGGACTTTAGCATCCCCTAGTGTTTGGTTTCAAAATGGGGTGGGATGAAAGGGTTGAAAGAAACAGACTGCACTCATTTTCCCCTTTTCTGTTATTGTGCCATGTTCCATTAGCTTGATTTGAATAAAAACACATGTTATCCTTATCAACTGTCATTACATGTGAATGTAGGCTTTGAAGCTCAGTGGTGCAAGAGGACAGGCACTGGCTTGAGTTGTGTTCAGGGACACAGACATTACAGAGCGTACCGGGTATCAAATGACGGAGCATGAGTGGGTTGACGTGCATACTAACAGCTATTTCCTAATGAAAAAGTAACATTAATTTGAACTCTGATTTGTAAATATATGGATTTCTTTTCAACAATTTACCGTAAGGGTTAGTAAGGTCAGAAAACAGGAAATGAATGTAAACCCAATGTGCCAACATCGTCATGGCCTTGTTTACAGAACATAATAAAAAGGGAGACTTTAGCTTGAGTCATGTTTCTAGGAAACTTTGGTGCCTCATTATTTAGATTAGGATCATTTCACGACATTCACCACTTTGTTAGGTAGTGGGTTAATCTGTATGATAGGCCAGTGTCTCACATTCAACAATAGGTGTTTATTATTTCCTCCCTATCTGACCCTTAAACCAAAAACCATAAAAGACAACCCTTCCGTCAGATTGGAAGGAAGGAAGTGCCTTCATTTTGATTCCTGCTTTAGGTGCGTCAGATAAAGGAATACCTCACTTGACGATGGGACAACAATTCTCCCAGTCATTTAAAGCGCTGCTTCCCTGAGGAACTTACATGGTTAAACAATACATGCAGATGGATTAGGAAAAATGCTCAGTCATGGCTTCAAAATGGATTGTGGCAAATATATCCTAAAATCAGAACGACAATAATAACTATGTAAAGAACGAGTAAAAAGTTATTGTTCATCGGCTTTAGGGAATTTGCACATTGTGACATATATACATAACACAAGATACAAGGCCAAGATACAAGGGATATACAACTAAGTAATAGTATTATTAAGTACTAGTTAAAAAAAACACAATCCACTGAACATGAATTGACATTAATGCAAGTATTCTTTAGTGCAAAAGAGGAAATGATGCTCAAAGTACAGTTTCAGTGCAGTAGCAGCGGAGATGGGTAGAAAAGTGACTGGTGCTGGATGAGGGAAGGGTGTGTGTGTGGGGGGGGTGAAGTCCAGGTCCATTTGGGGCAGGGGGAAAAGGTGGGAGGCAAGGTGGAGAGGTCAGAGGGGGGAGGGAGAGAGTTCAGCATCCCGACCGCCTGGTGGAAGAAGCTGTTCCTCAGCCTGGTCGAGCTCGAGCGGAGACTGAAAATAACAGCAGCTTACTTAAAACTCGTTCTTGTGGTTTCCCCTCTTTCTTTTTATCAAAAGTTATAACATTTCTACAGATCATAAAATAATCTTTCATTACCGTTTAAATTGCATTTTTTCCGGAATGCGTTTCCTGCCTTGCTTTTTAATACGAGTTCTTGTTAACTCGTGTTCACTCGGCTTTATTCTCCATTATTACATGGCTTAGTTGAATACTCGAGTCTGATTGGTCGATTCAGAACACGTGACACGTTGTTAATCCAGTTGTGAAGACCGCTGTCAAGCACTTATTGACCGTTGTTAAGGACGACAAATGTACTCATCAAAGGTGAAATTACACCAGAAATAATAACAATTCAGACACATTACAAAATGCAAGAGTGGATAAAAAAATCAATTACAAATTAAACTTGTGAGTCTTCAGGCAGAAAAGATGAAAACACCTGTTCAAAGTTCCAGTTTCCTGAACATGGAACCATGCCTGTCCTCTGTTCCACATGTCTTCAGTCAGTTCTGGACCCCATGACTCTGTTCCACATGTCTTCAGTGAGTTCTGGACCCTATGACTATATTCCACATGTCTTCAGTCAGTTCTGGACCCCATGACTCTGTTCCACATGTCTTCAGTCAGTTCTGGACTCTATGACTCTGTTCCACATGTCTTCAGTCAGTTCTGGACCCCATGACTCTGTTCCACATGTCTTCAGTCAGTTCTGGACCCTATGACTCTGTTCCACATGTCTTCAGTCAGTTCTGGACCACATGACTCTGTTCCACATGTCTTCAGTCAGTTCTGGACCCTATGACTCTGTTCCACATGTCTTCAGTCAGTTCTGGACCCTATGACTCTGTTCCACATGTCTTCAGTCAGTTCTGGACCACATGACTCTGTTCCACATGTCTTCAGTCAATTCTGGACCACATGACTCTGTTCCACATGTCTTCAGTCAGTTCTGGACCCCATGACTCTGTTCCACAAGTCTTCAGTCAGTTCTGGACCCCATGACTCTGTTCCACATGTCTTCAGTCAGTTCTGGACCCTATGACTCTGTTCCACATGTCTTCAGTCAGTTCTGGACCCTATGACTCTGTTCCACATGTCTTCAGTCAGTTCTGGACTCTATGACTCTGTTCCACATGTCTTCAGTCAGTTCTGGACCCCATGACTCTGTTCCACATGTCTTCAGTCAGTTCTGGACCCTATGACTCTGTTCCACATGTCTTCAGTCAGTTCTGGACCCCATGACTCTGTTCCACAAGTCTTCAGTCAGTTCTGGACCCCATGACTCTGTTCCACATGTCTTCAGTCAGTTCTGGACCCTATGACTCTGTTCCACATGTCTTCAGTCAGTTCTGGACCCTATGACTCTGTTCCACATGTCTTCAGTCAGTTCTGGACTCTATGACTCTGTTCCACATGTCTTCAGTCAGTTCTGGACCCCATGACTCTGTTCCACATGTCTTCAGTCAGTTCTGGACCCTATGACTCTGTTCCACATGTCTTCAGTCAGTTCTGGACCCTATGACTCTGTTCCACATGTCTTCAGTCAGTTCTGGACCCCATGACTCTGTTCCACAAGTCTTCAGTCAGTTCTGGACCCCATGACTCTGTTCCACATGTCTTCAGTCAGTTCTGGACCCTATGACTCTGTTCCACATGTCTTCAGTCAGTTCTGGACCCTATGACTCTGTTCCACATGTCTTCAGTCAGTTCTGGACTCTATGACTCTGTTCCACATGTCTTCAGTCAGTTCTGGACCCCATGACTCTGTTCCACATGTCTTCAGTCAGTTCTGGACCCTATGACTCTGTTCCACATGTCTTCAGTCAGTTCTGGACCCCATGACTCTGTTCCACAAGTCTTCAGTCAGTTCTGGACCCCATGACTCTGTTCCACATGTCTTCAGTCAGTTCTGGACCCTATGACTCTGTTCCACATGTCTTCAGTCAGTTCTGGACCCTATGACTCTGTTCCACATGTCTTCAGTCAGTTCTGGACTCTATGACTCTGTTCCACATGTCTTCAGTCAGTTCTGGACCCCATGACTCTGTTCCACATGTCTTCAGTCAGTTCTGGACCCTATGACTCTGTTCCACATGTCTTCAGTCAGTTCTGGACCCTATGACTCTGTTCCACATGTCTTCAGTCAGTTCTGGACCCTATGACTCTGTTCCACATGTCTTCAGTCAGTTCTGGACCCTATGACTCGGACACTAGTCCTACCAAGGCTCATTAGAGGTAAGAGTGTTAGGAGTGGAGTTATCTTTGTATTTAGGTTGCAAGTCGACAAAGGTGATCAAGTGCTGATGCTAATAATGATCCGATTAATTGGATATTGATTGTCTGCCAATACCGAATCCTGATCCGATTCTTCTATTTCCCAGATAATACAGCTGCACCGTGTACACTAGCTCTATTTGTTTTTGCCATTGCAATTCACCATAAGCAATTGTTGACTGTAACGTCTATGCCAACCGACTGTAATTTGTAATGTATTTTACTATACTTTAACGGTCAAGTTCCGGCAACCACAGCTGCCCAAATTTTAACGTAAAGATTAAAATAGATGGATGGCCAGCTATAATGCTGCATCCATCTATAACCAGCATAGACCAGCACCAAAACACAACATATGCTGGTCTTGCTGGTCAACACTATGCTAGTCTATGCTGGTTTTTTCAGCAGGGTTAGCAACATTTGACCAATCACACACATGGACAAGCATACTGACAGCGCAGCGTCATACTTCCTGAATGAAAAGTAAACTATAATATTAGACAAATATGAAGAAGTTAAACTTTAAACATCCATGACTTAAACACTTGATCCAGGATAAAAGCCACAGAGCTGCACCTGCAAGGTGAATACAGCTGGTAAAAGAAAAAGTGTTTGAATGCGTACATTAACAGGTTTATGATATCACTGCCCGTCTAAAGGGGCCTACACACCAAGCTGACACCAAAGAACACGTCCCGACGGACCCGACTGTTGCGTCGCCTCACGTCTCCTGCGTCTTGGCCATGTGTCGCACTGGAACACACCGCAAAGACTTCAGCCGACGGCCAAGTAGCACGTACGAACTGTGCATGCGTGAGTGGCAATAACTCTCTTTACCAGCAGGCGGCAGTAGTGTGTATTTGTCATTCAACAACCGGAAGACAGACTGCGTGATATATGCAGACAACAAATAGCGTGTGCGTTCCATTTTCACTCTACAGCGAGAAGCTCACGGGGCTTTCCCGAACCTGTGTCGAGAGCTGGAGTTAAATCAAATCTCAGATTTGCCTTCTTAATCTTTTGTTTGGGTCCCTCACTTCCGTTTCGCTTCTCATGCACTGATTCGCTAGCTGAACAGCCAATCAGAGTGATTTCTTTGGCCGACGGCCTTTAGTCTTTAGCCTCCCGATTCAACATGTCGGTGGCGGAAGGTGTCGGCACGGACGAAAAGACACGACGGTGCGGGACACACCAATCTGAGTAGGGCGACAGGACACTCATTGATGGCCAGACATCTATCGACGGCCAAAATTGGGTTGGTGTGTCCGGGCCTTGAGACACGAGTGGATCTGACTTTAATTACATTTGACTCGAGCGTTTCCTCAACTTAATGTGTTGCTTAAAATAATCCTTCTGCATACAGTATGTGACACTGTGAGTGTTGCACGGCCAGATACGGCTCAGCTGACTCAGATAAGGAGATATGTGATACATTATGAAGTGATATGCCACGGACTGTACTTAATGTTACTCTGATCCGGTTACTGATGTTGTGGCAGATATTTCAGTAAGCTTTCTTAACGCTAATGTTATAATAGTCAGATTGCTCTGAAGATGGAGGTTCTATTCATGTTCACGTTCACACAGTCGGTGATTTTTGCCGGCTGTCTTTCCTGGGGCGACTGTGGCTGCGAGGGAGTGCGGTCGTCTTTCAACCAGAAGGTTGTGGGTTCGATCCCAGCCCATGCAGTCAATGTATCCTTGGGCAAGATACTTAACCCTGAGTTGCTCCCGATGGCCAACGGTGTGTGAATGTGTGTGCATGTTAGGTCCTAGAGTAACATACACTGCTCTGTGTGAATGGGTGAACGACATGTAGTCTGTAAAGCCCTTTGAAGGGTCTTAAAGACTGGATAAAGCGCTATATAAGTACAGTCCGTTTACCATTCCTGCAAAGGCAGTTTAAACTGTATTTCCTTTCTCCTGTAATATGACTTGATCGCTTTAAACTCCGCACACTGAGCTCTGATTGGTCAGCAGGCCGTGCTTTCACTGAGTTGAGCTCTTAGCCTGCAACCTAACCTGCTCCGGATCAGGCTAGCCGCTCAGCATCAGTTACCATGGAGATATAGCCCGGTAAAAAGTGAAGCAGCGCCTTAGGACCGGAAACCCAGATTTTTCCCTGAAGTTAGCCGCTAAGTGAAAACCCGGCTTCGTAGTACAGGCCTCTGGTGCATTCTTTGTATGTGCAAAGTAGATCCGCGCATACAAGGAATGTGTGATTTAATGCAGAACAATAAACACATGATGAGATATGAAAAACATATAGAAACAATTAAGTTCAAGAGGTGTGGGATTTGTGCAAAAATATTGACAAGGGCGATATGAAAAAGTTCACAGTATTATGAAGTACGTGGATGTGGGAATAAAGTAAAATATTTGCACCAATGTAATGAATAACAATGTGGAAAATCCCTCTCAGTGTTTTGTTGTTGCTGACAGCTGCAGACAGTGAGAAGCTGTTTGTTTGTAATGTCATTTCATGGGTTGATTGTTCTGGCGCTGCGGAGATGCTGCATGTTTTTAAAACACTCGTTCACTTCTTCCTTTGTGGGTTGATGGCTCTTCTTCTTCGGTGGTGTTGTAGCTGCCACAGTGGACAAAGAGGACCCAGTCTTGGCTTTACACAGATTATTATTTTTAAAGAAGGCATTTCCTGGATTGTAAGAGGAACTTTATACGGTGACAAATCGTGTGAAAGATACAAAAGAATCCTGAATCCAGAGCAGCTAATTCCTTCTGGCTCTGTGTGACGAGATGTAAATGAGTGTGATCGCTCAAAGGAAAGATCTGAGAAGTCAATCTCAGACTCTGCAGGAAACATCTGCAGCGCATCAAGTCTTTGACACATGCATATAGTTTACTGCTCCTGCATTTCCTGCACTGGTCTTGCAGGATAATCTTGCACTATTTAATTATTCTCTGTTTCTTCTTGCACTCTTTTTTAACGTTTTTTAAACTGTGTTTTATTGTTTTATGCCATATATATATTTCTGTTGCATTGTTGGGACTTCAGATTTCCATTGCCATATATGGGGCGAAGCCTGCGAGCTAGTTCAGGCAGTCAACTGGAGCACCAATGATACATTAACACGTGACGCACCTCGTCCCTCAACCAACCAAACACATTCTCCTAAACATGCCGCTCTATTGAAGCTGCCAGGTCTTCCTGCCTCTGCCTCGCTCATGCTGCTGCTGCTGTGTTCACTTGCTATTGCTGCGTTCATGTTCCTGCTGCTCGCCTGCCCCCCCACCACCCCAGCTTCCACCTGTAGGCTTGGGGGATAGTTATCTAATCATCACTCAATGTTCTTTGTAAATCTGTGGAGTGCCTAGACGCCAAACTCAAACGATATGCTGCTTCTAATAAACATGGAGCATGTGTGTGGGCTGGACCTGTGTTTTACAGGAAAGGAGTGAGCAGAGGGTCGAGTTGTCGATTCTTGTTCAGTTTTCATCTTCCTCACCCTCTCAAACTTTGAGTTGCGCGCGCTGCTAAAGAGACGCGCTACCATGGAAACCAAACAATGGTGTAGCTGTATTAAAGTCCGAGTGGAAACAGTCCTGAGTAAATCTGATTCTGTCAGAAATCGGGAGAAATATGACCCCGGGAGGAAACCGGGAGAGGGCAATGAAATCGGGAGTCTCCCGCGAAAATCGGGAGGGTTGGCAAGTATGACACACACACGCACACACACACACACACACACACACACACACACACACACACAATGTTCGTATTTAGTCTCCTGATTTTAAATGGGAATTAAATCATTTGAGTGTTCCCAAAGCACCAGTGTTCTGCAGTTTGTGTGGGCCTACTGTACTGTTGCACAGTTTTGGAAGATGCATTGCTAACCACACTGAAGATTATCTCATATTTTTAAACCTCAATTTGTCCTCCCCCTCCCCCCCCCCTCTAACATCACCAGAAGTCATAATTTAAGGGGTCACAAAAATGTCTTCCGGGGGAGGATCCCCCTGGACCGCCCTAGTATGGTTTGGTCACCATAGCCCCACCAAAAATATTTTCCACCAGCCGCCACTGCATATGACCATAAATAAATACATTGAATGCTTTGAATTTGAAGTGTTTCTGGCACAGAAGAGGAAAAAGTGTCCAATGGTTGCTTTGCTGTCAAAACGGTCAAAATAAAGACTCATCAACGATGTTACAAAGAGGGCTATTATTATTATTATGCTATTATTGGGAAGTTCTGCATCTAAAGGCGTTCATTGATCAACCATGTATCACTTTCATTTAGCGAGAAGGAAGCCAGAAGAAAGTAGACATTGATAAACAATATGTTTGTAAATCAAAGTCTTGTTGTGTGAAGGAAAAGGGACAGTACTTATACTTTTTAAACAGTCGTTTTTACTTGAGTATTGTAATTGTTGGCTGTTCAACTGTTGAAGAAGAAGAAGATATATTCAGATGAAAGTATCTTGATTGAGTCGTGGATCCTCTTTCCTTCCCCCACTGGAGGCCGTTTCTCTTCCACAGTTTGCCTGAAGAGCTGAGTTGTGCTCGGCTAATGCATCTCAAACAGATGGAGCCCGATGCAATCACTCCGGAGAGGCGTCTCCATCTCTTTGAGAAATCAATCAAAATGATGGTTCCTGGCGTCAGCAGCTAAGGAGAGAAGGCTGCAGGAAGCACAGCTGCACGGCTCAGAGGAGGAACAGATCCTTTACTGATACTACACCGTGACAATGCTAACACATACTGTAGAAGCCATGCATGCAGTCGTTGCAGAATAGGAAAAGCAGCATGTTGAGAAGCTGGAACTGTGAAATGCTTTTGCTAATACATTTTCTCTCAACACACTCATCGTTTCGGGCACTTGATAATCACAGTAAAATGAGGCTCCAGTTCTCAGCGGTGTCGTGTTCCCCAGTGAGTCCACACCTTTCCAAATACAGGTCTTCATCCCTTCTTCCCTTCATCCCTTCTTTCCTTAATCCCTTCTTCCCTTCATCCCTTCTTTCCTTCATCCCTTCTTTCCTTCTTCCCTTCATCCCTTCTTCCCTCCTTTCCTTCATCCCTTCTTCCCTTCTTTCCTTCATCCCTTCTTCCCTTCTTTCCTTCATCCCTTCTTTCCTTCTTCCCTTCATCCCTTCTTCCCTCCTTTCCTTCATCCCTCCTTACCTACATCCCTTCATCCTTTCTTCCCTAAATCCCTTCATCCCTTCTTCCCTTCATCCCTTCATCCCTTCTTTCCTTCATCCCTTCTTCCCTTCTTTCCTTCATCCCTTATTTCCTTCTTCCCTTCATCCCTTCTTCCCTCCTTTCCTTCATCCCTCCTTACCTACATCCCTTCATCCTTTCTTACCTACATCCCTTCATCCTTTCTTCCCTAAATCCCTTCATCCTTCTTCCCTTCATCCCTTCTTTCCTTATACCTTCTTCCCTTCATCTCTCCTTCCCTTCTTCCCTACATCCCTCCTTACCTTCATCCCTTCTTCCCTTCATCTCTCCTTCCCTACATCCCTTCATCTCTCCTTCCCTACATCCCTCCTTACCTACATCCCTTCTTTCCTTCCTACCTTCTTCCCTTCATCTCTCCTTCCCTACATCCCTCCTTACCTACATCCCTTCATCCCTACTTCCCTTCTTCCCTTCATCCTTTCATCCTTCTTCCAGGATGGTATCACCACCCCCTGCAGTACTTCCCATCTCATGAATGACCTCCCGTAGCCTCCCTTTCAGAAGGAAGCTCTGTGTCGGCGCATCGAGTCTCTCCTGTTCTCACACTGCAGATAATGAGAGTTTAAATCTGACCCTCGGACACAGGGTGTGTTTTTATCCGCCCTCGTCTTCACCCGCTTTCATGCAGCCGGTTGGTTTTATTGCTCTCTGTGAGAATAATAGGGGCCACGGTGTTTTAGTTTTAGTGGCCAATACATTTCACGTTTGACAAACTGCTGCAGAGATCTTTCAAAGAGGAGAGGAGTGGAACTGTAAATCCCCTGAGAGCGAAGCGGGATGATTGGCATTTCATTAAAACTCTGCGAGAGATTTCCTCCAGGCGACATCGAGTCAGCTGTGGTGGAAAGTAACTAAGTACATTTACTCGAGTACTGTACTGTTGTTTTAAAACTTTAATGCATCAATCATTATAAAACATCATATTATTCTGAAATGGACCAACCTGCACAACGACTACTTTCACTTTTGGTCTGTTAACTATATTTTGATGATAATATTTTTCTACTTGTACTTGAGTGACATTTTGAATGCAGGACTTTTACTGTAACAGAGTATTCCTACACTCTGGTACTTCTACTTTTACTCAAGTACAAGATCTGAGTACTTCTACTTTTACTCAAGTACAAGATCTGAGAACTTCTACTTTTACTCAAGTACAAGATCTGAGTACTTCTACTTTTACTCAAGTACAAGATCTGAGTACTTCTACTTTTACTCAAGTACAAGATCTGAGTACTTCTACTTTTACTCAAGTACAAGATCTGAGTACTTCTACTTTTACTCAAGTACAAGATCTGAGTACTTCTACTTTTACTCAAGTACAAGACCTGAGTACTTCTACTTTTACTCAAGTACAAGATCTGAGTACTTCTACTTTTACTCAAGTACAAGATCTGAGTACTTCTACTTTTACTCAAGTACAATATCTGAGTACTTCTACTTTTACTCAAGTACAAGATCTGAGTACTTCTACTTTTACTCAGTACAAGATCTGAGTACTTCTACTTTTACTCAAGTACAAGATCTGAGTACTTCTACTTTTACTCAAGTACAAGACCTGAGTACTTCTACTTTTACTCAAGTACAAGATCTGAGTACTTCTACTTTTACTCAAGTACAAGATCTGAGTACTTCTACTTTTACTCAGTACAAGATCTGAGTACTTCTACTTTTACTCAAGTACAAGATCTGAGTACTTCTACTTTTACTCAAGTACAAGACCTGAGTACTTCTACTTTTACTCAAGTACAAGATCTGAGTACTTCTACTTTTACTCAAGTACAAGATCTGAGTACTTCTACTTTTCACTCAGAAAAATGGCTTCACCAATTAAGCAGTCGTTTAAAATCAGCTCATGTGGGTGAGCTTAGTTTCCACTACACACAAGTATATTCTTAAAAGGGCCGTTCTAGTTTTAGTTTGAAAGTATATTTTGAAGACGTTTCTAAGGAGATAATGCATGACTCTTACCTGTAACGGGGTAATCATTGAGTGTTGCATTACTGCTTTTACTGAATCAAAATATCTGAATACCAGATGAAGGAGGTTTCATGAGTCTTTATTTATAGAAAAACAAAATGCTTAATGTCAGATGTTGCTTATACAGTATAGCGTACAGGCCAAAACAACAACACAGCTCTCCATCAGCTGATTCTCATTGGAAAGCAAACTGGATCGAGATGATTGTAAAAATGACAACAAAACACAAAATGGAAACTGAGCTGTAATTAAAAATGAAAAAAGAGAAACAAATGCAACGGATGAAACCTTGTTTAAACCCAAATACTATTAATCTGCTTCATTAAATGTTCCACCAGTAGTTTCACTCACCAGGAACATAAATACAGCAAGTCGTGAAATGAAAGCTATACAGGAAGTGCGTTTATCAGAATAAGACACTGTACTAATATATATCAACAGCACTACGTGAGATAAGCTTCTACAGAAAATGTCTCCTCTAATAATCACTCCAGGAGAATACAGCCAGCATGCCAACTAAACCTCAAAATAAAATATATATCAAGCAGCAAAGCTGGACAAAATACAACATTCATACGTCGAAAATCAGCAAAAAGCGTTAAAGCCACTACATCCACTTTCACAAGAGTAATTACAGTCTGACGTCCACGATCTTTATAAGGGACTGTGTTACTATTAAGTTCATGCTAAGTTTGATTTGTTTTATCCGATGTTGCTGCTGCTCAATACACCTGGACAAATATGTGGTTTTTAGCTTAAATCAAAGTTGTATTTGAATTCCAAAGGAGATCCAGAACACTTTGGGGAAATGTGTTTATAATGTATTGCAACAGACGTGGTTAATTTCACTTTTTGAAATAAGCTTTGGATAAAAGCGTCCCCTAAATGAATGGTGTAAAATGTAATTTGGTGCAGCCCTTTCTCAGAGCAAACTTGATATTTAAAAACACATCAAAAGACAGATTTGAGGTACTTTTTGAGTGTTTTTTTTCATCAACAATATCGCAGGTTGATATCGTCTCGTCGTTTAATGACGTTGGTACGGTGGCCCTGAAGGTCAAAACACAACATGTACGAAGTTGTGTTTTATGAAATATTTTACTGTCATTTTAAAATGTACTTTGGATCCTCAGGGCCACCGTACTTTGGTGCTGTCTCGTAATGGGGACAACGTTATCCGATGTTAACAAAATTACCATCGCATTTCGTATATTTCTTTAAAAATCTTGGGACAGATCTGACGCTCCCAACAAACACAATTATAATTTAGTTGAACTATTATTAAGGTGCCTACACTATCATTGAATGTTAACTTGGTAGCCATAATTTACCCAACTTCCTGCCCCTGAACATTTCACTCGGTTTATCCCGGGTGCAATGAACTCTGGGTAATGAAGTCCCAAACCTTTCCCATGTGCAGCTTTAGCGTCTATCCAAGCGATCGCTGATGCTGTTTTCAAGCGCCTCTAAACTTCCCACTATTTTGCATACAGAAACCAGTCTGACGTTTAAATCCATTATCCGTTGTTTTATCTCCTCAGCGGGCGTCTCAGAGACCAGCTGAGGCCCGCAACGACCGAATTTCACCTCCCAAATGTTTGGCAGTATGTACAACATTATATGTACATCCAGATAAAAGATCAGTACACAAACTCCAGATCAACAATCATCGTCCTCAATCAACCATTTCTTTACCTTCCAGGCGTCCAGTGCAAATCACTGGTTATAATCCCACAAATGGAGACTCCACAAATTAACCAAACAAACTTGAAACCTGATTTTCATCATTTGAAATAAAGATTCTTACATTCATGTCACGCTGTTTGAATCATATAATTCCACACCCTGACACTTTAATAAATAACCAGTTCGCGTTCGGATGAGTCCCGAAAAGCCCACTTCAAGAGTTTTCTTCCGTCTTTAATACATTCTTGCAGATAAGAGTGTCCATCATCGTGGATGTCGACCAATCGCAGACCTTCTCTCTAAATCCTCAACGTTTCGAGGGTCCCCCGATTTGCCCGCCTCCTTTTCCTGTTCGATCTTACTTTGTGTATTCGTCCTCTGGTATCCGGGTGGCGCCTGCTTCTTCCACCGGACCTTCTCTCTTGGTTTCCATCGCAACTTCAGTGTAGGCAACTGGTTTCTCCTCCTCTGGGACTTTAGCTTCGGCCTCTGCTTCTGTTTCACCTTCGGTTTCAGCTTCGGCGCCTTCCTGCCCTTCAGCCACCGCCCTCTCCTTCTTCAGTTTGATGCGAAAGGTCTCTCTGTTCGGCGCTTTCTTGGCGATGTTGTCCTTCAGACGCTCTCCGGACTGTTTCAGGCGTTCGCCGGCCTGATGCATCTTGTCCCGGCGCTCGTGAGGCATCACCTTCTCCCCCAGGTTGTGGAACTTGGTGCCCAGGTTTCCTCTGGTTTTGCTCATGTTCTCCTTGGAGAAAGCGGCCTTCAGGGTCTCGGTGCTCTTCACCATGGATTGTTTCATGCGGGTGGCTCTGGAGGGGTCGGCCTCTTCAACGCTCAGGTACTCTTCGTCCGAGGAGAGGTCGGCGGGGACGTCGTAGATGTCGGGTTCGACCTCCACTCCGTCCAAGCCGGTTCCTTTGGGAGACTTTGTGACGGCCACTGATGGGATCTCAGTCTCGCCCTGCGGAGAAGAAAGTAAACGGAATACAGTCAGGACAAAATGAATGTACAGAAACGCCATTTCTGAAAATATTCTCAGAAATCTGACCTATTTTTCTTTTTTTACTCTGGTAATTTCCCATGAATGACATTATATCTCTATCTATATAAGTCAGCCTGGGCAATGTTGCAAAGCAGTGGTAAGAGCTGCTTTACACATATGTTGAATTTTCTATCCTACTTTTGCACCAAAACAGTACATGGCGATAAAACTAAACAAATCATACCATCCATACCAGGTACGCAACTCCATATCTCTCGTAGGTCAACCTGGGCAATGTTGAATAGTAATTGTCATGTTGCTTTGTGGTAGTATTGTTTTTTTATGAGTTTTGCACAAAGACTGTAAAAAGAGGTGGATGTAGTCTCCATGACGTCATCCATTGGTCTTTGCATACGTTTAAAGTACTTTTTAAGTCTCTTTGTAGTTGTTTTGACTCTGGTTGTAGTTGTGTGTGAATGTACTAGTATTTGTAGTTAATACGTTTACATTATCTCCCTGTAGTCTTTTCATGTCTCTACAGAGACTCTTTCTGGTCAATTTGAGTATTTTTCCTGGTGGATACATTTCACATGTCACACTTTCAGCCAGGGGCGGACTGGGACTACAAATCAGCCCGGGACTCTCGACCGCCCACTTCGGTACCGCAAGTAATTATCACTAGTAAGTTGTCAACGGGGGGGGTGCTAGTGACTTATCCGACCGGCCCACTTCAGTACCGGCCCGTCGGGATTTGTCCCGAACGTCCCGATGGCCAGTCCGCCCCTGCTTTCAGCCAATAACCTTTAATTGCATCCCATGAATGAATAATATATTTTATCTGCTACGCTAAACATGTCCTAGACATTTTTCCACGCACAGAAACAGGGAGAAAGAGGATTTTAAAAAGCACTTTAAAGTTGAGTCCTGCAGGATTTTGAATCTTGGCATAGTTACCTCTGAATATCTTAATTTTCTTGCATTGGCTCCCTAAAGAGGTAGTAGCACTGATGTGTTAATAAAATGTCACACTGCTCATGCCGACATTTAATTTTACAAGGACCCTATCCCTGAGCACGGAGATGAAATCAATACCCGTCTTCTCATCTGTCTCTTATGAATTACTTGCTAAGTTGCTGCAGGTCCAGATAGAGAACATGATATTCCTCAGAGAGAGTCCTGCAGCCTCTGAACACATGAGATCAAGTTTTATTCTATTTTTACAGAGGACGGGTAACTGAGACTCGTCCAGACAGGAACTCAAGATGGCCGACGACTGGTTCTGGCAGTGTGGGGGATGTTGATCTCTATCTCAACAACTAAACAAAGCTGGAGGAATGAGTCCCAAAACCTGGAAATGAGTCAGCGTTTTTGCACTTACTGCTCTCTATTCTCTAGAAGTTAATGGGTTTTTTAATGCGTTGTTGGGATTGTCAAAATAATGTTCCTGTATATTAGTTCCTCCAATAGCCTAGCCTCCTTTAGCTTAGCGGTGGTGAGGTGAAGTCATGTGACCGTGCTGTAGTTCCTTTATAGCCCAACATTAGCCGCCTTTAGCTTAGCGGTGGTGACGTGAAGTCATGTGACCGTGCTGTAGTTCCTTTATAGCCCCACATTAGCCTCCTTTAGCTTAGCGGTGGTGATGTGAAGTCATGTGACCGTGCTGTAGTTCCTTTATAACCCAACATTAGCCGCCTTTAGCTCAGCGGTGGTGACGTGAAGTCATGTGACCGTGCTGTAGTTCCTTTATAGCCCAACATTAGCCGCCTTTAGCTTAGCGGTGGTGACGTGAAGTCATGTGACCGTGCTGTAGTTCCTTTATAGCCCAACATTAGCCACCTTTAGCTTAGCGGTGGTGACGTGAAGTCATGTGACCGTGCTGTAGTTCCTTTATAGCCCAACATTAGCCACCTTTAGCTTAGCGGTGGTGACGTGAAGTCATGTGACAGTGCTGTAGTTCCCTTATAGCCCAACATTAGCCACCTTTAGCTTAGCGGTGGTGACGTGAAGTCATGTGACCGTGCTGTAGTTCCTTTATAGCCCAACATTAGCCGCCTTTATCTTAGCGGTGGTGACGTGAAGTCATGTGACCGTGCTGTAGTTCCTTTGTAGCCCAACATTAGCCGCCTTTATCTTAGCGGTGGTGACGTGAAGTCATGTGACCGTGCTGTAGTTCCTTTATAGCCCAACATTAGCCACCTTTAGCTTAGCGGTGGTGACGTGAAGTCATGTGACCGTGCTGTAGTTCCTTTGTAGCCCAACATTAGCCACCTTTAGCTTAGCGGTGGTGACGTGAAGTCATGTGACCGTGCTGTAGTTCCTTAATAGCCTAACGTTAGCTTTGACTTCAGAAATCATAAAGTGGTGTTAATATGTGGAGATTATCCTGCTGAACTAATCGTCTCAGTATCATAAACGTTTGTTTGACACAGAGATTAATTTCTGCAATAATCCAAAATCACATGACAAAATCCCATTGGCTTTTATTGGAGGGAACCAGGGAGATGCTACAGGTGACTTTGGATGTGAAACCAATTCATCCTAATTAAACTGTGATCACCTGCAAGGATCGCAGTCATTAATCAGGGAGGAGTCATTGACCACACACTGTGACTGACAGGATAATTACACCGGCAGGGATGTGGGTCAGGACGTTTATTAATAACCTCACATGGTGGAGGAAGACGAGGAGAGCAGAAAGACAGGTTGATTTAACAAACACTAACACATTCGTTATGTTCACACACACACACACACACAAATGTTTAACCTGTGTAAAAATTGTAAGCTACATTTTGTAAACGTCTTGGAAGTTTAGCAGTGAGGATATTTTAACCTATTGTTGGAAGAAGTATTCTGATTCTTTACCGCAGAGAAAGCACTTATAATATACTGTGAAAATACAAGTATAAGTCCTGCATTCAAAACGGTATACTTAGGGGAAAGTAAGTTGAAGTTATAAAAGTATTGATTGTGCAGTAAAATTAAGTACTGAAATGCTCTCTGTTAGCTGCTGACCTCTGGTTTGAGTTGTGTTCAGGGCCTGTGGGAACTTTAAACTGCACGGTCCATGCTTTGTCATTGCACCCAACAGAAACATCTCAAACTAAAAGTCATTATGTTTTTATAAAATGGCACCCCGTCCCCTGATGTCCAGCGTTGAGAACAACAGCGAGGGCCCAGGGTGGAAAACACACACATTTATATTTTTTCTCATTATAGCCACAGTGCTCATTATTCAGCCGCCAGGGTCAGCATGCTGCTTCCTGGATAAATGAGCAGCTGAAGCTCTATATTAGGAGAGGAACGGACGCCTCAGAATAACCGACATCAGTCACCAGGAAACTCAACACGTCACTGCAGGACGGAGAGAAGCCGAGCTAAACCTGGAGTGCAGGAATACAAAGAGTAACTGATGCACAAAACTATATCTATTTAAACTATATCAAGTTATTTGCAAGTTTCTACACAATATATGTTACTTGTTGGACGCTTTTATCCAAAGCGACTTACATACTCAATACTGTAGACAATCCCCACAGGAACAATTTGGGGTGAAGAGTCTCAAGGACACAATGACAGTGGGGTTTGAACCTGTGACCCCCTGATCTGAACACCAACGCACTAGTCCACTACGCCACAGCCTCCCTGTGTATACAATCGACTTAAACTGCACTGCTCTTCCACTTTCTGATATACTTCCCACCCCTCTCTGTATGTAAAGTGGTGCAGGGATGTCATATTTCTGCAGTAGACCCTGAAGGCAGCATCTCCCTTGTTTCGTCCACAAAAAGCCAATGGAATTTCTCCATTGGCCAGAAGTAAAAGCTAATGTTGGGCTATAAAGGAACTACAGCACGGTCACACGACTTCACGTCAACATCGCTAAGCTAAAGGCAGCTAATGTTGGGTTATAAAGGAACTACAGCACGGTCACATGACTTCACGTCACCACCGCTAAGCTAAAGGCGGCTAACATTGGGCTATAAAGGAACTACAGCACGGTCACATGACTTCACGTCACCACCGCTAAGCTAAAGGCGGCTAACATTGGGCTATAAAGGAACTACAGCACGGTCACATGACTTCACATCACCACCGCTAAGCTAAAGGAGGCTAATGTTGAGCTATAAAGGAACTACTGCACGGTCACATGACGTCACGTAACCACCGCTAAGCTAAAGGTGGCTAATGTTGGACGTGATGACGTTTAATCTTCTAATTTAGACTCTTGCTAGCAACCACTGTTTTTAAATTCACCAGTGGGGTATATACTGACGTATTTATATTTAAATCTCTTCAGCTTGTGTTAACCACAGACCTTATTTCAGGATAACAACCAAAAACAGATTCAGAAAACCATTGACTTCCAGACAAGGGAACAGGAAGTGATAAACTGCTGACTCATTTCCTGGTTTTAGGGACTCATTCCTGCACCTCTCTCTTCCCCCGTTAGACTGGTTTGACAGCAGTATATTTTGTGTCTCTGCTCCCAGAATAGCTTCCTGTGTGAGGGATCCTCAGCAGCTGTTTAGAGGCACATAGTGACCCGGTTACTGTTCTGAAGTTAACATTAACGGGTGCGTCTCCCTGACGACTGAATTAAATACAACTAATAGGATCATTTGTCCTTTTTTTTTGCCTGCAAAGGATGAAATTCCTGTGTTCCCTCCCTTTGTTTACTTTCGAAACATAGTGACATCAATATTGAACACTCGCGCTAGTATTGGCTAGCGCGACATGATACACTAAGGGGCGGGACATCTCTAAATGGTTGACTAATCACAAAGAGCCGGCCAGCTAACAAATCAGAGCAGACTGGGCTCTGGTTTCAGACAGAGGGTGAAAAGAGGTGCTGCAGCACAGACAGTATGAGAGAAATAAAGAGCTTTTTGAGCATTAAAGCATGGAGACACTACATACTAATATACACCTTGAACATCAGCAGGAGAGGACTCTTTAAAGTAGAGACACTACATACTAATATACACCTGAACATCAGCAGGAGAGGACTCTTTAAAGTAGAGACACTACATACTGATATACACCTGAACATCAGCAGGAGAGGACTCTTTAAAGTAGAGACACTACATACTGATATACACCTGAACACCAGCAGGAGAGGACTCTTTAAAGTAGAGACACTACATACTGATATACACCTGAACATCAGCAGGAGAGGACTCTTTAAAGTAGAGACACTACATACTGATATACACCTGAACATCAGCAGGAGAGGACTCTTTAAAGTAGAGACACTACATACTGATATACACCTGAACATCAGCAGGAGAGGACTCTTTAAAGTAGAGACACTACATACTGATATACACCTGAACATCAGCAGGAGAGGGACTCTTTAAAGTAGAGACACTACATACTGATATACACCTGAACATCAACAGGAGAGGACTCTTTAAAGTAGAGACACTACATACTGATATACACCTGAACATCAGCAGGAGAGGACTCTTTAAAGTAGAGACACTACATACTGATATACACCTGAACATCAGCAGGAGAGGACTCTTTAAAGTAGAGACACTACATACTGAATATACACCTGAACATCAGCAGGAGAGGACTCTTTAAAGTAGAGACACTACATACTGATATACACCTGAACATCAGCAGGAGAGGACTCTTTAAAGTAGAGACACTACATACTGATATACACCTGAACATCAGCAGGAGAGGACTCTTTAAAGTAGAGACACTACACACTGATATACACCTGAACATCAGCAGGAGAGAACTCTTTAAAGTAGAGACACTACATACTGATATACACCTGAACATCAGCAGGAGAGGACTCTTTAAAGTAGAGACACTACATACTGATATACACCTGAACATCAGCAGGAGAGGACTCTTTAAAGTAGAGACACTAGATACTGATATACACCTGAACATCAGGCAGGAGAGGACTCTTTAAAGTAGAGACACTACATACTGATATACACCTGAACATCAGCAAGGAGAGGACTCTTTAAAGTTGAGACACTACATACTGATATACACCTGAACATCAGCAGGAGAGGACTCTTTAAAGTAGAGACATACATAACTGATATACACCTGAACATCACCATAGGGACTCTTTAAAGCTGTTCGCTCATTGGATAAGAGTGTGTGCTCTTTAAATAACGAGAATGCTTTTCTATAAATTGTTTTTGGCAGTCGAGGGTGTTAAACTTCCTTACATCGCCCCTCTGCCGCTGAATGCATTGAGTCAGAGTTTATTTCAGTTTAGATCTCGCTGCTTGGCCCACATGTGTCCCGCCTCGAGGAGATGAGCCTACTCTGATTTGTATTCTCAACTTAATTCTGCTCCAGTTCCCCATAAAAGAAAACGTGGATGTGATACCCAGAGAGGAGCGGCCCCACAGAATCCACTGATACAAGTTTTTACGGTGTTTTTTATTTATTTTCTCTTTGTTAAAGGCGCTAAAATGCTCTCAATCAGCTTATTACTGTTCTTACGATATAACACACAACGTTGAAACAATATTTGTTGTATTTTATTAAGACGACTATACAGTTAGCTCATTGGAAAAATGAAAGACTATCCGATACTTTTAGGGTCATTCCAGAATTGGAGGACAATTTAGACACCAACATTTTTGAAAAATGAAACTTTTATTTTCTATTTTTTTTTATGTATTTAGGAAAAACAGATAATAAACCATCAAAAAAAGTGATTTGCCCAGCTAGGCATCACATGTATATTTTCCAATGAAGAATTACCCCTGTTACGCTAATTATAGTAACAGGGTTGAAAATCAATGCTAATTTGAGCTTTAACCTCAGGAGTTATTGCTAGATGTAGCATGTAATGCTACTTTCAAGGCAAGTACACACTTGGATATCTAATGCAAGAAAGATAACTTTTAAATGAATATGCTTTATTCTGATAATATCAGTAACAGGGCTGAGTGGGTCAGAGTGCCACACTCTTTAAAGACTGAAAAGATTGTAAAAATATGAAAAATAAAAGAGAGGACTTAGTTTTGGTCTACCCATGGCACGAGCACATGGCTTGCTGATGTCACTTCCTGTGTGTCATCTGACCTACAGTTTGTTCACTTCCTGTGTGTCATCTGACTTACAGTTTGTTCACTTCCTGTGCCAATCTAAAAAGATTTGGGTAACAGGGTTGAGCGCATGTTGAGGGAACGCCTTCTGTGCAAAATTACTGTTATTTAAAATATGTTTATGATTTAACAAATTGATTTTACCATTACAAGAGACATATATCAATAGAATAATACCAGAAAACGTAAATAAAATCCCTATTTTAAATGTTATATTTGACGCAAGTTGGTCACCAAGAAGCGGGGACAAGAGAAAAATGCCATTTTAGGGGATGTTCGAGAGCTATTTGATCATTTAAATAATATTTTGAAACCACTTTTTTCTACAACTTTATATACATTTTGTCTCAAGACAAGTATGTTTAACACAACAAGTGCATGTTTTAGCATTTTGGGCATGGATTATTAGATGTTTTATATGGGGGACATGAAATGTCCTCAAATTGTGGAATGACCTTGGGTCCTTTGGTCTTATCACATCATTGCACAATTGATTTAGATATAAATACCCACTGCATTTTGTGATAATCATATTAACATAAGCTATTTTAATGAGTTTGGGATATATGTTGAGGTTGAGCTTTATTTTGAGTGAACGTACTACATAAGTAAAGCGTATTTTCACAACTTAATTATTTATTTACTATTGTTTGTGTTGTGATGCGTTGCTCGGCTCACATTTTAGCTACATACACCTACGTTTTCCATAAATCACGCAACATTCTTCTCTTATCCAACTGTGTTTCCTTAACCGCAATGCATGATGGGATATAATGTCTGTATGCTATTCCATTTTTAACCATGATGGAATATGTATTATAATTATAACTATATTCTACATTCATACAGCACGACAACATGGCCAACTCGTTTTATTGTGAAACAGCCTTCTGAAGTGGGTGGGGCTTAATTCGGAAATGATGATGATACATGATTCTGTTCACCAATCAGAATTCAGCATCATTTGAATCAGAATAGTATTGTTGCCAGGCGACATACACAAAGTCCTGATTACTTTTTGACTGTTAACTCTTAAAAAACACGACATTAATGGTGATTTTTGTATATTTAAATAATGTATCATATTATTAGGGGCTCCATTAAAAATGCAGTATAATTTGGCAACAACAGCTCAAAGACACTATTTTAAACCACATTGCAATAACATTACAACATGTTTAAACTTCAAAAATAATATATTTTTCTTGTCAATAGACTGGATAAAAAAACAAGTCCTGTGTCTCACAGATAATGTGTGAATATCCGTTGCTTATGTTGGAAAATGTAGAATCAGATTTGTATTTGTTTTGGTACATTTTGTGATTTCATTCAAGAAAATAAATCACTTCAAATTCATTCTTTGGTTTCATTCTTATTTTTCTATCTTGTGGATTTCTTATTGCACTTGTTAACAAGTGTTGCTGTCTGCTTTGGGTTTTCTGTCTAATACGATGGGTAATTACGTCAATTTGCGTCATTGTGGGGAATAGAAAAATTGTACAAAAGTTGGACGAAGCCAATTTATAACAGCAGGAAATCTTCACATTTGAGATGCTTAAACCCACAAATGCATTATTACTTATTGAATGACTTTGGAAGAATAGGACTCCTTTAAAGTCGTTTTGCACTTTGAGAGTGTGTGCTCTTTAAAGGTGGGGTAGGTAAGTTTGAGAAACCGGCTCGAGTGCGCTAGAATTTGAAAATACACAACCAGAGAAAATCTGCCACTTCCTTACAGAGCCCCTCCCCCAACACACACGAACGCGCACATGACCAATGAGGGCAGAGATCAGTTGTGCCCCGATGGGAGGCTGACAGGCAGGTAGGCCATCCAGTTACTTTAGCCGGCTCAGATGATTGGTCGTGCTTTTTACAGTACCACGGCTTCCAGAGATGACATTTTTTTATGGATTTTTTGTCAAAGCACTTCAGATATTCATTGCTATCGGGATGTTAAGAGCATTCCATGGAATATAACAACAAGTGTATCTCGAGCCGGTTTCTCAAATGTACCTACCCCACCTTTAAATAGGGAGGATGCTTTTCTATAAATTGCTTTCGGAGTCCAGGGTGTTAAACTTACTGAAATAAACCCAAAAAACGCCTTCTTATTACATAACGTACTGTGACTGACATATCAATTGATTCAATTCTTGTTTTTGCATTAAAAGAACAACGTGGTACCTCCACTTATAACTTCCGTTCCATCTTCACGATTTAAAAAAACCACGACACACAAACATATTTCTTGACATCTGTTACCACATGAATCCGCCCTCTTCTCGTCCGCTACTTACTGAAATAAACCCATAAATGCCTTTTCACTTATTAAATGACTTACTGTGACTGACTTGTCAATTGATTGAATGATTTGTTTTGCACCAGAAGGACAATGCATGAAGTTGTTGAAAGAACTGGAGAACTTGGTACCTCCAGTTTCAGTTATACCTTCTGTTCCAAAAACTACGACACACAAACGTATCTTGACATGTTTTACTTGACTCTGCTTACCTGATAGATGACGACCCTGAACTTGTTGCGTGTGAGCAGCTCGTCCTGCGTGGTTTCCACCTTCTTCACGCGGACGTTTTGATTCTCGACACGCGTGCGGACTTCCTTGACGTTGGCGCTGACTTTGCGGGTCTTCTGCAGCAGTTTCTCCACCGTGCAGCTGGTGTCCGTGTGGTCTTTGGCGAGCTTCATCACGTCTCCCTGGATGCTCTTGATGTTGCCCTCCAGGTCCATCTGACGCTCCTCCATGCGCTGCTGGCAGGACTGGACGTTGTCGATGATGCCGGCAACGCGTTCCAGAAGCGACAAGATGGTCAAGGCGCTGATTGGGTTCCCGTCGGCATCTTCCACCCCGAGGATCTCCAACTTCTCCTGGACTCCCGCTGTGCGATACTTATGCTGATCCATTGCAACGTTTCGATGATAATGATTTGCCTCTTCAAATGACTTCAAAACGTGTTGCAGATGTGTGGTTTGGCTTGGGGAATGCTTCGATGATAATGAAGGATCGGCCTCTTCGAAATTTGCTTAATACTTAAGAGTGTGGTTTGGCGTAGGGAAAGAAACCAGGAGTTACCAACAGGAGACCGGAGAGTGGAAACACCCGACCACAGTGACCCAAACTCAGGTCTGGGGACAGGAGAGAGGCTAAACTCCACCTACCGCTTTTAAAAAAGGCCTCAGGATCCAAAGGGGAACCTCACACGAACCTCCCAGGGCTAAAAATAAAATATCTCTCTGTAAGGCGACACGTTGGACATTTTGGGAAGATGCATGATTGGAAAACCCCCCCGCCTAGAGTCCTGCGCCGCTTTGTTAAAGCCACGTGCACTGATTCATAATTGTGCGTTATTTTTGCACACATGTTCATGCTAGCAGCTGCATCAACAGCAGCTTAGCAGATATTCCTGCAGCCCTGCAGGGACGCATGCAAAGCGGCCACAGTTGTCTGGTGTGATGACACAGAGCTGGAATGCGTTTTGGGGGGATTAAAGCATTGCAGCGCTGCCCTTTTTACTTTCCCCTGGGCAGCAGAGTCCGGACATTGGCAGGTACTGAGATCTGAAACTCTTTATAGAGACGAGAGGAGTGTCAAAGTGACGCCGATTTAACACTCGCGTCTCTGAACAGCCACAGTCAACACATACACGTTCATAAGATGGATTCAGTGGAGGAATAATCACTGGTCTTTAGCTCACAGTTGGAGAAAGTCATGAACGTACTTTGTCATATATTTAAAGCAAAAAGATATTTCTTTAACAACCTGATAGGAGGCTAAAGGGTTAGCGCCACAACCCTTTAACGAGCTATGGTCTGTTTGGTTTCAGAGTGAAAATGTCCTTTTACTTTGTTTTCTAATTAGTCTTAAAACCAATTATGTGCAATATGTGCCATTAATAACTGTCTAATATATACCTTTCTGCTATATCTCTGAACTGGTAAAACTATAAATTGCGTAATTTTTCTTTTACATTTTTTTATTTGTTAACTTTAATATTTGTGTATGCATGCTTCTTAGGTAACATTAAGCTGTCTTTGGCTCTTCTCTTGCTGTAACAAATGCAAATGTCCCCCAAATTAAGTTATTCTGGTTCAGATTTATTTTTGCTATTTTAATCCTATTGAGATGTTGACATTTATTTCTAGTCTTTTAATTGTATTGTACAATGCCATGCCTTTTTATGCTGCTGCAACACAAACATTTCCCAACTTGGGATCAATAAAGTACCTCTTATCTTATCTTTATCACTTTACTAGATCTGACACAAAACAACAACAAAAGTAACGCAGGGCTAGAAATGTAGTTTAGGAAAGTCTTGGTTGTTAGTTGGTTCTTTGTCCAGTTCTTTGCAGTAAAGTTGTACCATGATGGGTTTTTGTACATTGTGGTAGTTTGGAGATGACTGATTGCTTTCGACTGAATTCAACAGCTGCTCCTGTCCCTGAATACGCCCCCCCCCCCCACTCTATAACTCTATATTTACTCCAGTATAGCATGCCTGAGTCCCTGCCCCTTGTAGAAATGTACAGAGGTGGGTAGTATCGGAGTACAAATACTTTGTTACTGTACTTAAGTACATGTTTCTGGTATCAGTACTTTACTCCATGACTTTTTACGTTGACTTCTTACATTTTGAACTCAAATACCTGTACTTTCTACTTCTTACATGTTGAACTCAAATACCTGTACTTTCTACTTCTTACATGTTGAACCCAAATACCTGTACTTTCTACTTCTTACATGTTTGAACTCAAATACCTGTACTTTCTACTTCTTACATGTTGAACACAAATACCTGTACTTTCTACTTCTTACATGTTGAACCCAAATACCTGTACTTTCTACTTCTTACATGTTGAACTCAAATACCTGTACTTTCTACTTCTTTACATGTTGAACACAAATACCTGTACTTTCTACTTCTTACATGTTGAACCCAAATACCTGTACTTTCTACTTCTTACATGTTGAACCCAAATACCTGTACTTTCTACTTCTTACATGTTGAACCCAAATACCTGTACTTTCTACTTCTTACATGTTGAACTCAAATACCTGTACTTTCTACTTCTTACATGTTGAACTCAAATACCTGTACTTTCTACTTCTTACATGTTGAACCCAAATACCTGTACTTTCTACTTCTTACATGTTGAACACAAATACCTGTACTTTCTACTTCTTACATTTTGAACACAAATACCTGTACTTTCTACTTCTTACATGTTGAACCCAAATACCTGTACTTTCTACTTCTTACATGTTGAACACAAATACCTGTACTTTCTACTTCTTACATGTTGAACCCAAATACCTGTACTTTCTACTTCTTACATGTTGAACACAAATACCTGTACTTTCTACTTCTTACATGTTGAACACAAATACCTGTACTTTCTACTTCTCACATGTTGAACTCAAATACCTGTACTTTCTACTTCTTGCATGTTGAACCCAAATACCTGTACTTTCTACTTCTCACATGTTGAACTCAAATACCTGTACTTTCTACTTCTTACATGTTGAACCCAAATACCTGTACTTTCTACTTCTTACATGTTGAACCCAAATACCTGTACTTTCTACTTCTTACATGTTGAACCCAAATACCTGTACTTTTCTACTTCTTACATGTTGAACTCAAATACCTGTACTTTCTACTTCTTACATGTTGAACCCAAATACCTGTACTTTCTACTTCTTACATGTTGAACCCAAATACCTGTACTTTCTACTTCTTACATGTTGAACCCAAATACCTGTACTTTCTACTTCTTACATGTTGAACCCAAATACCTGTACTTTCTACTTCTTACATGTTGAACTCAAATACCTGTACTTTCTACTTCTTACATGTTGAACTCAAATACCTGTACTTTCTACTTCTTACATGTTGAACTCAAATACCTGTACTTTCTACTTCTTACATGTTGAACTCAAATACCTGTACTTTCTACTTCTTACATGTTGAACACAAATACCTGTACTTTCTACTTCTTACATGTTGAACCCAAATACCTGTACTTTCTACTTCTTACATGTTGAACACAAATACCTGTACTTTCTACTTCTTACATGTTGAACCCAAATACCTGTACTTTCTACTTCTTACATGTTGAACACAAATACCTGTACTTTCTACTTCTTACATGTTGAACCCAAATACCTGTACTTTCTACTTCTTACATGTTGAACACAAATACCTGTACTTTCTACTTCTTACATGTTGAACCCAAATACCTGTACTTTCTACTTCTTGCATGTTGAACCCAAATACCTGTACTTTCTACTTCTCACATGTTGAACTCAAATACCTGTACTTTCTACTTCTTGCATGTTGAACACAAATACCTGTACTTTCTACTTCTCACATGTTGAACTCAAATACCTGTACTTTCTACTTCTTGCATGTTGAACCCAAATACCTGTACTTTCTACTTCTTACATGTTGAACCCAAATACCTGTACTTTCTACTTCTTACATGTTGAACCCAAATACCTGTACTTTCTACTTCTTACATGTTGAACCCAAATACCTGTACTTTCTACTTCTTACATGTTGAACCCAAATACCTGTACTTTCTACTTCTTACATGTTGAACTCAAATACCTGTACTTTCTACTTCTTACATGTTGAACTCAAATACCTGTACTTTCTACTTCTTGCATGTTGAACCCAAATACCTGTACTTTCTACTTCTTGCATGTTGAACCCAAATACCTGTACTTTCTACTTCTTACATGTTGAACCCAAATACCTGTACTTTCTACTTCTTACATGTTGAACTCTAATACCTGTACTTTCTACTTCTTACATGTTGAACCCAAATACCTGTACTTTCTACTTCTTACATGTTGAACCCAAATACCTGTACTTTCTACTTCTTACATGTTGAACTCAAATACCTGTACTTTCTACTTCTTACATGTTGAACTCAAATACCTGTACTTTCTACTTCTTACATGTTGAACCCAAATACCTGTACTTTCTACTTCTTACATGTTGAACTCAAATACCTGTACTTTCTACTTCTTACATGTTAAACACAAATACCTGTACTTTCTACTTCTCACATGTTGAACCCAAATACCTGTACTTTCTACTTGTTACATGTTGAACTCAAATACCTGTACTTTCTACTTGTTACATGTTGAACTCAAATACCTGTACTTTCTACTTCTCACATGTTGAACACAAATACCTGTACTTTCTACTTCTTACATGTTGAACCCAAATACCTGTACTTTCTACTTCTCTCATTTTCCAAACAGCTGGTTCCTTTAGTCTGAATGTGTGTTTGGTGGCGTGATCATTATTCTTTAGAGTCATTGCGTGCCTATTGATTTGAACACGATCCGTGTATCCATCATTTCCTGGTCTTCTCTAAAGAAGAGGGACCAATGGAAACGTTGTCATGTTGCCGTTGTTCAGCATGGAAACATTCATTAGCTAACAATGACATTATTGTTCTATTAATATAAAGGGAGGTCAGGTACTCTTTAAAACAGCTGCTAGTTATGGGTACTTTTTACTGAAGTACATTTCAAAGCCTCTTTACTTTTACTTGAGTAAAGAAGTTTAGTCAGTACTTCTACTTTCACCAGAGTACTTTTAAACACGAGTATCTGTACTTCTACTTGAGTAAAGGATGTGTGTGCTTTTGCCATCTGTGGAAATGTACCACACACACTGTGGTGTATTTTCACATGGAGGCTCAGTGACCTCTGCTCCGCTTCTGGATCCTGAACAAATGAGCAGTTTTTAATTAGACAGGAGCGTCAATGAAGGACCCCCGACAGGTGGGGGGGGCACAGGACATGGCTGGAGGACACATTCAACCTCATCTGTGCTCGCCACTGAATCCCAAAGCGGCAATTAGCGAGGGTAGATATTTAGCGAAATGCATATGAATAGGAAATGTGTTTTTAGGGGGCAGTAAACCCAATATCTCATTTTCAGCTTCACATTTTCTTCCTGGTAATTCCTTGGAACTCGACTATAGTTAGAAAAAGAAATGTTTTTATATGAACTCAAGATGAATTTCATCTATGAACTCTGACATGTTTATGTTAAGTAGAAAAAGATGATATCTGTTTTGAATATTGGCTCTATTTATGAGTTGCTGCAGTTGCTTTATTCTAATTAGGGGCTGGAATGTTAGAGCCATTTTTTGTGTTGACTATAAATTAAAATGTTCCAATTAATTTAGGTCTTAAAATATGCTTTCGATTTGTGAATTTGTATTAAATTAAATATTCTGAGAATAGTTTGGATTTATTGTGATCAACCAGATGATCAGCTGTTATATACAGTGTTTGACCTCACCTTACACTGATCATCCATCCATCTTCTTCCGCTTATCCGTGGTCGGGTCTCGCGGGTCTCGTTCTAGCAGAGAGCCCCAAACTTCCTTTTCCCTGGCGACATCAACCAGCTCTGACTGGGGGGTCCCAAGGCGCTCCCAGGCCAGCGAAGAGATATAATCCCTCCACCTGGTCCTAGGTCTACCCCTTGGTCTCTTCCCAGCTGGACGTGCCTGGAACACCTCCCTAGGGAGGCGCCCAGGTGGCATCCTAACTAGGTGCCCGAACCACCTCAACTGGCTCCTTTCGACGCGAAGGAGGAGCGGCTCAACTCCGAGTCCCTCCCTGATGACCGAACTTCTCACCTTATCCCTAAGGGAGACACCAGCCACCCTGCGGAGAAAACCCATCTCGGCCGCTTGTATCCGCAATCTCTTACACTGATCATGTTTTGTTTATTTGTTTGTTAATTTTATGGAAGAAGTAAATAAATCAGCCAAAGGAAGGCACAGAAATCAGCGCCTGCAGAGGTTTATGTGGACGGTTTTTAACGTGTGAGCCAAGAAGCGGAGCCCTGTTAATGTGGCACAGTTTTAAATATCCTATAGAATGAGCCACGACAGCAACATTGCAGCGTTAAAACCGAGAAGAAATGTAGTGTGTAAATAATGTTTTCTTCAAACTAAAGCCTTTGTTTGAGTCGTGCTGTCGTGAGTCCGTTACCTGAGTTCACTCTAGTCGTTCCAAGCTTCCCATTTTTAACGTTGATGTCTATCGAGAGGAATAAACGGTCATAATCTGTCCAATTTCTCCCCAAAAAAATATGTTTTTCTCCTGCCAGGCTTAGAGCAGTTTACACATTACACTACATGTGCTTGGTGTCTCAGGTGGATCTTTTGTAGACACCAACATTAATTAGTGTGGAATTAGGACACTGTGTCTGTGGAGCAAAAACAAACAAGTGTTTTCTGTGTCCGTGCACTGAAGAGTCTCTTCTCACGGGTCACTGTCAATAATAGGTGTTTCTGCAGTCATCACACACACACACACACACACACACACACACACACACACACACACACACACACACACACACACACACACACACACACACACACACACACACACACACACACACACACACACACACACACACACACACACACACACACACACACACACACACACACACACACACACACACACACACACACACACACACACACACACACACACACACACACACACACACACACACACACACACACACACACACACACACACACACACACAAATGAGGCCGAGGAGGACAGACAGGAAAACAAACCCCGCAGGAGAAAATAAAAGTCTTCACTCAAATGACACATCGGCACTCAGGGGTACATTAAAAAAACATTTCCTTTTTATTTTGGCAGAGACCAAAAATAGCCTCTCGAAGTCTACATGCAGAATATTAACATGTCAAACACATTCTAGTCACATTTAGAGAAGTCACGGCTGCGATGGTTCGACAACACGAAGAAACACGTTGCTCAGGGGCGGCTGACCTACGACCTTTAGACTAACACCTTACACAAACTCCTGTCAGAAAATAAAAGGGGTAAACATCGACAGCAGGCGAGCCTCAGACTCTTCGTTCAAAAAAGTGTATGCCTTCACAACAACATGGAGTCTGGATGAAGTGGAGAGGGATGCTGCGTCTGAATTACTCTCCTTCATCACTGCATGGCGACACAAACACTTGTGGGTCATTTCCAAAAGAAAAGGATGGGGCTTGTACAGAAGAGGATCAGGGCCACATGTGACATTTTCTTTTTAGATCTGACCAGAAGTCAAAAAAAAGAAATCTGATTTGTTCCCGATGATTTTTGACTTTTTTCTCAAAAGCCTTTGACAAATTCTGAAATTAGCCGCTTTCACACCAAGTACTTTGCCGTACTTAGTTCCCAGTACTTCTTCCCCCGAACTCTGTAGTTCCTGGAACTGTCCTAGTAGATCGCATTCACACCGGAATAAGTCCCCAGGGAGGATTACGCAAATGAAGCCGCTGAAGTCACTTCTTCTTCTTCTGCTTTGGGTTTACTGGTAGGCCGCAAACAGCTTCACGGCGTATACTGCCACCCAAAGTCCCGGAGCCCCCCGGAGTTGGGGACTGGCTTCAGAAGAAGCTGCTGGGACTCCCAGCAGCTTCTTCTGAAGCCTTCAGAGTAAATCGCCAGAAGCGCCAACACCTCCTCATCTCCACCGCTCACATGTTTTCTTTTGTGTTGCCATAAGTTAGTCTCTCTACGTTGGTGCGCTGGGCTAATGCTAATAATGCTAATGCGAGCAAATAAAATGGCGGCTTCACAAAAGAGTTTTACGTGGGCGGGGTGTGAACGCAAAATCCCAAGAACTATCGGAGCTATTCCTGGGAAAAGTACTCCGGTGTGAAAGTGCCTTTTGACTTTTTCTGAAAAACTTGGAGAAAATTTATTTTGACTTTTTTCAAAAAATGGTTAGAAAAACTTTTCTGACTTTTCTTTAAATTTAGATTTTTTTTCTCCAATTTTTTACTTTTTTCTCAAAATTCGAAAACAAAATTATTCAAACCTTTTTTTCTCCAAATTATGTTTTATTTTTTATCTGAGCATTTTGCGAAAAAAAAAAAATTGTTCCCCAGAATTTTCAGCGTTTTCTCAAAAATCATAGGAAAAAAATGTCAGACTATTTTCTCCAAATTCTGAAATTACTTTTTTTTCACTTTTATTCCTCAAATGTTTTGACATTTGTCTCAAAATTCTGAGATAAAAAGTTCTGACTTATTTCCTCAGAAGCAGACTTTAATCTCTGAACTAAAAAAATAATGTGGCCCTGTTCCTCGTCCATAGACTTTGAAATAAAACGCACAAAACGTCATACCATCACATACATAAAACAACAAGGAACAAAACATCGTCGCTCATCAGATGTGAAGTTCCTGTGGGTTGCACTTGTTGACTTTCTACATACAGTATTTGTCTGTCTTCACTTTTTAATTTATCACGTAAATTAATAACAAAAGGGTCTTTAACTAATATATGTATCGTAAAGTGATTTTTTTGTTCTATTATTATCAGATTTTCTGTGCTTGGAATGTCTCGCTGTGGAGCAAATGCAAAACAACAAGACGCAATATTTCTCTCACATTCAAAGAAAAACCTTGATTAAAGCCATCCCTGCAATCAAGACTTTCTCCAGTTGCATAACATCGTTTAAGCCCCTGTCACACTGTCCCGAAATTGACACCCGATGGACACACGATAAAGGAAATGTTCAAATTCGGCTGTGATCGTAGCAACATCGGGCCATTCGTGAGGGCTTCTAAGCCATCGTATGACCGCCGGTGGAGTTTCTCAGGCTCCGGCAGCAACTTCGTGAGCGGCAACTTCGTAAGGCACTCGTGAGGGCATCTTGTCAAATCGTGTCATCTTCGTGTTATCATCGGTGCATTCGCCCTCACTCTGATCGGGGCGAATGCCCGATGGCACCGATGATAACAAGATGCCCTCACGATGGCCTTACGAAGGGCAAAATGGACACACGAATTCAACATGAAAATGAACCTTCGCAAGGTCCTTCGGCTATTTTTTGGCATGCCAAAGATTTTGCCACCGCTCACGAAGTTGCTGCCGGAGCCTGAGAAACTCCACCGGCGGTCATACGATGGCTTAGATGCCCTCACGAATGGCCCGATGTTTCTACGATCACAGCCCGAATTTGAACATTTCCTTTATCATGTGTCCATCGGGTTGTTTTATTGCACAACAAAATGATGTAAACATATTATGTAAATAACCCAATTTGTGTTCTGTGAAACTAAAAAGGATATAATATATTATTTTGAAGGCGAGTTGACAGGAAGTTGATGTTGCTATGGAAACAACAACATGACGGAGAAAACGTAATATCTTCTACATATAAAGACGGAGAAAGTAAAGAACAAAGTCTGAAGATATCAGTACAGTATCATAGTACTGTAACATAATTGTTTGTGGTACTTCCGTTGCAGTTGTATGTCTTAAATGTAATGTAAATGTTGCCTTCGTGTGTGGTTCGGGGCCATCTTCGTGCGAAATTCACAATTCCATATTCGTGTGCCCATCGGGTGTCAACTTCGGGACAGTGTGACAGGGGCTTTAGGAACCATTTACAGTCTTTGAAACCTCGAAACAAACTTCCTTTACAATCCTCTGAATTTGGATATTTCGTACGAAGACGCACAAACACCCCTTTAAATCAACACAAACCTGTTCCTCATGAGTGTTTTTCAGAACAACCTACTCCAATGTTTCCCACTTCTACTCTTCATGTTGGTGTTTCCTGCTGGACAACAAACCCACCACATGTTTGTACCAGAAGGAAACGGGGGTTAAAGTCATATTTGTACCGACATCTTTTTATATTATAGGTTTTTTATGTGCTTGGAATGTCTCGCTGCGGAGCAAATGCAAAAACTAAAACCAACAAAAGTAGAAAAAGAGAAAATATTTCTCCCACATTCAAAGACAAACCTTGATTACAGCCATCTCCGCAAATCAAGGTGTTCTCCCACTTACATAAAAAACAACAATTCGCAGTCTTTGAAACCTCAAAACAGGCGACACACTTCCTTTACAATCCTCTAAAGTATTTCGTACGAAGATGCAAAAACATTCCTTGGAATCAACACAAACCTGTCTTTCAGAAGAACGTACTCCAATGTTTCCCACTTCTGCTCTTCTTTTTGATATTTTCAGACAGTTTTTCCCAAACTTTAAACATTGCTTTCTTCAGAAACATCGTAAACCTCCCCCTCTCATTGTCCTCCGTTTATCAGTCCGAATCTTTTAGACGTCCATCTCCGAATTTCTCTGAAAACGAGGAGGCGTTGAGTTCTTCTTTTTAAAAAGGTTTGAAACAACACCACAGTACACAGTTTTCACAAGTCATGCGGATATATATACAGGAACTAGTATAATTATTTTAAACAAAAGTAACAAAAGCTACTCTAAAGAAAAGGAATCATTAGAATAGTAATAAATGATTAGCTTGTTGGAACACAGTGACGTCTTGAGAGAATAAAGTATAAACATTTCTGTATCACTGGCCGGCCACAAACTCCTTCAATTAGAAAACAAACTGCATTTGGTGATCAGCTGCACAGCGTTAGTAAAACAGGGGCGTAGAAATAAACATTTTACAATAAATAGCACATTCAAGAGGGGCGGACGTTTCTCCAGTTACCAAAAGTACCGTTTTTTTATAAAGCATTTAGTAATTAAGACACGGTAACAACGTAAAGTGACAGAGGGGGATTTTGAAGATTCGCGTCCTTGTTCTTCCGGCAAAGAAAGAAAAATGACTTCCATCCAAAAAAAATGAAAAAGAAAAAGGAGGGAAAGTAAGTAAGGCCCCTTAAATAAATATTCTCATTCTTCTTCTTCTTTTATGGTTTCCCAGGAGGGAAAAACTAAATACCAAACATCTACCGTTTAAAAAAAATGGTGTTCCCACGGCGTAAGAAAAAAGGTTTTAAAAAAAGGCGACTCGGCTATACCATCCGGGAGTTCGTGTCCGAGGAAAAGTGTCCCAGGTTTTGCTTTTGCCGGCGACCCCGGTTGTTCTTCGGACATTTCCTAAAGATAGAAAAAAGAGATTTATTTTTATTTTTCAGGTTACCTCTCAGTGGAAGAAAAAATGTCTCAGAATTTTGAGAAAAAAAAAAATTCTGAACTTTCTTTCTCTGATTCTTCAATTTTCTTGCAAAATTCGTAGGATTTTTTATACTTTTTTTGTCAGAATTATGTTTTTTTTTCTTCTCAATTCTGAGAATTATTATTTATTTTTGTACCTTTCTCCCCGAATTCTGACTTTCTTCAGAATTTAGAAACAAAAATATTTGTTCTCAAAATTCTTAGAAAATTCTGACTTTTTTTTTCTTCTGAAAAAGTTATGTATATTTTTTAAAGAATTTTGAGGAAAACTGGGGACACACCGGGGACACACCGGGGACACACCGGGGACACACAGGGGACACACCAGGGACACACCAGGGACACACCGGGGACGCACCGGGGACACACCGGGGACACACCGGGGATACACCGGGGACACACCGGGGACACCCCGGGGACACCCCGGGGACACACCGGGGATACACCGGGGACACACCGGGGACACCCCGGGGACACACCGGGGACGCCCCGGGGACACACCGGGGACACACCGGGGACACATCGGGGACACACCGGGGACACACCGGGGACACACCGGGGACGCACCGGGGACACACCGGGGACACACCGGGGACACACCGGGGACACACCGGGGACACATCGGGGACACACCGGGGACACACCGGGGAAACCCCGGGGACACACCGGGGACACACCGGGGACACACCGGGGACACACCGGGGACACACCGGGGACACACCGGGGACACACAGGGGACACACCGGGGACACACCGGGGACACACCGGGGACACACAGGGGACACACCGGGGACACACCGGGGACACACCGGGGACACATGTTGATGGAGAGAAGACATCACAAAGTGACTTTTGCATGATAGGTCCCCTTTAAATCAAGTAAATCTTATCTTTTATCTTTATATTAACTGTGTTTGTTTAAAAACATCTTTTCCAAACACATTTCTTTTAAAGGGGGCTTTGTTGATGAAAGTGTGTGTGGCCTCACCTCGTGATGCACATCACCACGGCGACGATGATGGCGATCTGCACGGCTCCGATGATGGCGGCGATGAGAACGTAGTGAAGCTTCTGACCGCTGGGAACCACGTACAGGATGTTGAAGTCCTGAGGGTCCTCACACTTAGTCCCCTTGTAACCTGCATCACACCTGACACACACACACACACACACACACACACACACACACACACACACACACACACACACACACACACACACACACACACACACACACACACACACACACACACACACACACACACACACACACACACACACACACACACACACACACACACACACACACACACACACACACACACACACACACACACACACACACACACACACACACACACACACACACACACACGTTAGCATAGTCCACAATGCACTAAGCCTTATGTTCATCTATCTTCACATTGAATTTGAATCAGCCCTTGCGTAGGTGTAATTACCTGCGTAGGTGTAATTACCTGTGTAGGTGTAATTACCTGCGTAGGTGTAATTACCTGCGTAGGTGTAATTACCTGTGTCGGTGTAATTAAGAAACAATTAATTTCTTATTTTAAAAGTTACTTAACTGTATATAATTGTAATTGTATCTTTAATTGTATTAATCTTTAATCTTGTTTGAATCTGTCCTGTTTTTCAATCTCACCCTGTTGCTGTTTGAATACTGAATTTCCCCACGGGGATTAATAAAGGTCCATCTTATTTTATCCTATCTTTTTTTACCTGCAGTAAGTATATTTACCTGCAGTAAGTATATTTACCTGCAGTAAGTATATTTACCTGCAGTAAGTATATTTACCTGCAGTAGTATTTACCTGCAGTAAGTATATTTACCTGCAGTAAGTATATTTACCTGCAGTAAGTATATTTACCTGCAGTAAATATATTTAACTGCAGTAAGTATATTTACCTGCAGTAAGTATATTTACCTGCAGTAAGTGTATTTACCTGCAGTAAGTGTATTTACCTGCAGTAAGTATATTTACCTGCAGTAAGTATATTTACCTGCAGTAAGTGTATTTACCTGCAGTAAGTATATTTACCTGCAGTAAGTGTATTTACCTGCAGTAAGTATATTTACCTGCAGTAAGTGTATTTACCTGCAGTAAGTATATTTACCTGCAGTAAGTGTATTTACCTGCAGTAAGTGTATTTAGTATATTTACCTGCAGTACGTATATTTACCTGCAGTAAGTATATTTACCTGCAGTAAGTATATTTACCTGCAGTAAGTGTATTTACCTGCAGTAAGTGTATTTACCTGCAGTAAGTGTATTTACCTGCAGTAAGTATATTTACCTGCAGTCAGTATATTTACCTGCAGTAAGTGTATTTACCTGCAGTAAGTATATTTACCTGCAGTCAGTATATTTACCTGCAGTAAGTGTATTTACCTGCAGTAAGTATATTTACCTGCAGTACGTATATTTACCTGCAGTAAGTGTATTTACCTGCAGTAAGTATATTTACCTGCAGTAAGTGTATTTACCTGCAGTAAGTGTATTTACCTGCAGTAAGTATATTTACCTGCAGTAAGTATATTTACCTGCAGTAAGTGTATTTACCTGCAGTAAGTGTATTTAGTATATTTACCTGCAGTACGTATATTTACCTGCAGTAAGTATATTTACCTGCAGTAAGTATATTTACCTGCAGTAAGTGTATTTACCTGCAGTAAGTATATTTACCTGCAGAAAGTATATTTACCTGCAGTAAGTATATTTACCTGCAGTAAGTGTATTTACCTGCAGTAAGTGTATTTACCTGCAGTACGTGTATTTACCTGCAGTAAGTGTATTTACCTGCAGTAAGTGTATTTAGTGTATTTACCTGCAGTACGTGTATTTACCTGCAGTAAGTGTATTTAGTGTATTTACCTGCAGTACGTGTATTTACCTGCAGTAAGTGTATTTACCTGCAGTAAGTGTATTTAGTGTATTTACCTGCAGTACGTGTATTTACCTGCAGTAAGTGTATTTAGTGTATTTACCTGCAGTACGTGTATTTACCTGCAGTAAGTGTATTTAGTGTATTTACCTGCAGTACGTGTATTTACCTGCAGTACGTGTATTTACCTGCAGGTGGCCATGTTGTACTTGACTTCACATTTCCCGTGAACACAGAATCCGCCGTAACTCTCGGCGCAGGCGATCGGGCATCCCGGCGTAGAACCCGTCTCCGTGGTCCACACCTGTGGTCTCTGCAAAACAACATGGTTTCTTTTGATTCATTTAAATAACGTTTTTTAAATTATATTGGAATTTAGTTTTTGTTTGATTTTTATTTAATCTTTACCGTTTATTTTTAAATTGAAACTGTTTCAATTATTATATTTTAGTACATTTAGCCTATTTCATTATATTTAATTTGCCTATTTTATTACATGTATTTGTAATATTAATATATATTTTTATTTTATTATATGTATTTTTTCTAAGAATATTTGACACAGTTAAACTAGTCTTGCTGAAAGCTAACTAGCCTAGCTTAGCTTAAAGGGAATCCACATGATTTAATGTGTTTTAGTGACATTCAAATAACACATTTCAATCTTTTGAATCAGATATGAATTCATTAGAGTAAAGGAACCATTGTATTGACTTTTCCACTTCCTGAGCCGTTAGACTTCACTGAGTGTAACTCCAGTGTGTTCTGTCTGATGGAGATAATTACACTCCTCTCCACTGCAGCGTTAGTGACGTGTTAATTACAGATTCTGCAGAGTGTGATTTTAACATCGTGGGAGTGTTTCCAGCTCGTCTCTAAAAGCCTCCCTGAGAGAAACATAATGACGGTGATTATCCTGAGAGCTGTGCATGGTTCCTCTCACAGAGGGATGGTTATAAGGTGACACAGAAATCGTCTCTGAGCAGCATGTTGTCCTGTTTTCTTATCAAAGCAACCTTTTTGTGGTGTTTTGGATTCTTGTCGTTTGTACAGAAGCTTTAAATCTGCATGTTTCATCTGTTTTCCATTATAATATGTTCTTTCTGTGAGTTAACTACAAATAAACACAACACGGCTCGTACGAGCAGAAGAAGACTGCAAAGAAACAACAAACAGTGGACGTAGAGAGACGACACAGAGACACAAAACAACTAGATATTATGATCAAAGACAAAGAGATACTAAAAGACCAAAGACCATGTATAAGAGGGGGGGGGGGGCTTATCATTATTCCTCATGAGTCCATTCTCTATTAATGTATAATGAACTCTGAAAGACATGTCCTCTGAAGGTCGTACAAACGGACGCCTCTTCACGTTATCAGAGAGAAAACGAGCCCTCTGTTTGTGCTGTTGTCTCTGAGTGCAACAGAAACCCAGAGGACGTGGAGCTGCAGATAATAAACCCTTTAGTTCCTGTTTCATCTCTTGGCATCCTGCAGCGTCCCCTGACTCTACTCGTGAGACACTACAGCGGTGTAAAGGACACATGATGCTCTGCAGAGTTGTTAAGTTTCATTTCCCCTCTGCAGTTCAGACGCAGGCCAACAAGCGGCAGGAATAGTTCCTATCAACTGCATTAAAGTGAGGAAGGTGGATTTACAATGCAATCCCCTGGTCTCCCAGCTGTGTGCGGTCACTCTTTAGTGTCCCCTGGTCTCCCAGCTGTGTGCGTCACTCTTTAGTGTCCCCTGGCTTCCCAGCTGTGTGCGTCACTCTTTAGTGTTCCCCTGGTCTCCCAGCTGTGTGCGTCACTCTTTAGTGTCCCCTGGTCTCCCAGCTGTGTGCGTCACTCTTTAGTGTCCCCTGGTCTCCCAGCTGTGTGCGTCACTCTTTAATGTCCCCTGGTCTCCAGCTGTGTGCGTCACTCTTTAGTGTCCCCTGGTCTCCCAGCTGTGTGCGTCACTCTTTAGTGTCCCCTGGTCTCCCAGCTGTGTGCGTCACTCTTTAGTGTCCCCTGGTCTCCCAGCATTGTGCGTCACTCTTTAGAGTCCCCTGGTCTCCCGGCTGTGTGCGTCACTCTTTAGTGTCCCCTGGTCTCCCGGCTGTGTGCGTCACTCTTTAGTGTCCCCTGGTCTCCCAGCTGTGGGCGTCACTCTTTAGTGTCCCCTGGTCTCTCAGCTGTGTGCGTCACTCTTTAGTGTCCCCTGGTCTCCAGCTGTGTGCGTCACTCTTTAGTGTCCCCTGGTTTCCCAGCTATGTGCGTCACTCTTTAGTGTCCCTGGTCTCCGTTGTGTTTGAGCTTCTTCAGCGTTTGGTTCCTGCAGCTTTTAGTAAACGCTGCCATGTCTCCTCAAGTTGCTGAATGTTCTCTAAACGCTGCATGTGTTGTCAAGTTGCTGGAGATGTTTCTTCATGTGGAACCTTTGGGTTTTTATATCTGCATCCTTTCTGAAGCTGCAGCACGTTTCAGTTGCGTGCAAAATGGGTTAAAATAAACGTTTAAATTATGTTTTGTATCAACTAGTAGCATAATGCAACTCGAATGCTCTTATTTCAAACATGTTGTAGAGTCACATGATCTTTATTTACATGGTGAGTATCAGTCTTGGTATAAGTGATCAAACGGATGAGGAAAACGACATAATATATATCTAACGTTGTATTCATGTTTTCTTACCTAGGACGTTCACCTTGAAGGGGCTGCTGTCGTCTTTCTTCCCAACTTTCTCTTTATCAGCTGAGGAGGGAAACACATGGAGCCAGTTACAGTCAGACAGATACTGGGTGGGATTTCCTGCACTAAGTCAGTTTAAGTCCCCCTTAGAGGACAGTACCGCTGAACGGACAAATATAACATGAGGAGTTCCTCAAGGCTCTATCCTGGGGCCTCTTGTCTTTACAATCTTAAACTGCTCAGATTATGTCAAACAAATAAATAAAATACAATTTATATGCAGACGATACACACATTTACTTTTAATGTATTTCATTTTCATTCATTTTATTTTATTTGAATTTTTTTTTTTTATTCTATTTGTTTTATTATTTTATTCTTAAATCAAACAATTGTTACTGAATCAACTTCATCTCAGGGTTAAAAACCTCTAAAAAGAGACAAAAATGTTAAAAGTCACGTGACTTTACGTCACCACCGCTAAGCTAAAGGCGGCTAATGTTGAGCTATAAAGGAACTACAGCACGGTCACATGACTTCACGTCACCACCGCTAAGCTAAAGGAGGCTAATGTTGGGCTATAAAGGAACTACATCACGGTCACATGACCTTCACGTCACCACCGCTAAGCTAAAGGCGGCTAATGTTGAGCTTATAAAGGAACTACAGCACGGTCACATGACTTCACGTCACCACCGCTAAGCTAAAGGGGGCTAAATGTTGGGCTATAAAGGAACCTACAGCACGGTCACATGACTTCACGTCACCACTGCTAAGCTAAAGGTGGCTAATGTGGGCTATAAAGGAACTACAGCACGGTCACATGACTTCACGTCACCACCGCTAAGCTAAAGGTGGCTAATGTTGGGCTATAAAGGAACTACAGCACGGTCACATGACTTCACGTCACCACCGCTAAGCTAAAGGTGGCTAATGTTGGGCTATAAAGGAACTACAGCCCTGTCACATGACTTCACGTCACCACCGCTAAGCTCATGGCGGCTAACGTTTGGCGTTATGGCGTTTAGTCGTCTCATTTAGACACTTGTTAGCGACCTCTGTTCTTAAATCCACCAGTGGGGTATTTTACTGACGTGTTTTATGTGGTAGAATAAACGTCTCGTCAGCTTGTGTTAACCACAGACATTATTTCCGAATAACAATCATTTGTTTCTCTCTCTACAGGTTTCATGTCATCATGCTGTCTGCAGGAGGAGGAGCTGCTGGGAAGGTTAAACAGACACCACACACACACACACCTTATGCTGCTACACACACACACTCATCCATTTTTAATGCTCCATCATTCCTGAGGAAATATTGACAGAACTCTCTCCATCCCCTCTCCCTCTCTATTTGATTTACTCCTCGTTTGAACATGTATTTTAGAACGAGCCCTGAGCTTTCCTTCAGCAGCTTATTAAATATTCTTGAAGTCCCCAAAATAAATCAGCTTTCATCCACTCCCTTAGTGTGTAAACCGTGAAAGCATTTGTTTTACATTATCTGTTAATTAGCGACATCCCGCTTTAATTGGCCTATTAATCTCTTGTTTTGTTTACGTTGTTGTAATTATATATCTTGTATTATGTTTTGTTATCTGCTTTGCATTCACTTTTGGATTAATGATATTCATTTAACTTTTTCAAATTGTATTTATTCATTATTATGATACATCTGTTCATAATGACAGCCTCTCCTCACCGGGACACCTGCCCAGGTGTTTGACGTCGATCTGCTCCTGCTTCATGCAGGACGCCTCGCGCACCAGACACGGGTTGTTGTACGAGTTTCCGTCCGTCGCACAGACCGGATTCTCGTTGTGACCGCTGCAGTCGATGTTACAGATGCACCTGAATCAGAATCAGGTTTATCACCAGGTGGGTTGACACGTACGAGGAATTTGACTTGTGGCTTGGTGCAGACATAAAAGTAAAACTAAATAAAATACAACACAGATAGAGAACCTGCAGGGGGGGAGGATAATAATAAGTGTGTGTGTGTGTGTGTGTGTGTGTGTGTGTTGTGTGTGTGTGTGTGTGTGTGTGTGTGTGTGTGTGTGTGTGTGTGTAGACTCTTGTGTGTAGATCCTGTGACTTCAGTTGTTCACTGACATATCTACACTGTAGCTGCTGCGGAGCACATGATGATAAAGACTTGAATCTTGGAGGAGAGATGAAGACGCAGATTCATATCTTTATTTCCTAATATCTCTCCGTCAGAGGTCGGTTTTAAATCACTTACTCAAACCTACTTCTGCACGCTCCATTCTTCACTTAATACATAGGATTTGTATAACCTTTATCTGTGACTTATAGCGTCACTCAGGCTTTCTGGAAACATATCTGACGTCCTCTCTCTCTCTCTCTCTCTCTCTCTCTCTCTCTCTCTCTCTCTCTCTCTCTCTCTCTCTCTCTCTCTCTCTCTCTCTCTCTCTCTCTCTCTCTCTCTCTCTCTCTCTCTCTCTCTCTCTCTCTCTCTCTCTCTCTCTCTCTCTCTCTCCTCTCTCTCTCTCTCTCTCTCTCTCTCCACTCACCAGACGTCCTCTGAGTCCTCGTCGCACTCGGCTCCGTATTTACAGGTGCTGCATTTAGTGAACTTCTTCCCGCCGTCAGACGTTGAACCCTCGTCATCTGAGAAAACAAATACATGTATTAGTTTGCAATTCTAGAAACATAAATCTGTTCTCACAAATATGTATATTTAATGTTTTCACAATATATACGGTAGTAGTCGTAGTAGTACACAATACCATTTATAATAACACATTGTAAATAATTAATGGGAACATTTATTATTATTTGCACAGCGACTTGATTTCATTTCCAGAAACAGCCTCTAGCTCTCGTCACGGCTCACACACACTTTCTATCAGAGAGTGAGAGTGTGTGTGTGTGTGTGTGTGTGTGTGTGTGTGTGTGTGTGTGTGTGTGTGTGTGTGTGTGTGTGTGTGTATTGAACATGGAGAACTCTGTCGGGGCTCGATCGATGGACGAGGCTCTGCAGCAGAGGATCTATTTCTGATGCACTGACTCACACACACACACTGTCACACACACACACACACACACACACACACACACACACACACACACACACACACACACACACACACACACACACACACACACACACACACACACACACACACACACACACACACACACACACACACACACACACACACACACACACACACACACACACACACACACACACACTGTCACACACAATCATGTCTCTATTTGAAATATTTGAACCTCATTATCAGCTTTTATTTTGAAAAGCCGACTTTCACTCACAGCCTTGAGCGTTCCCAGGAAATGAAATCTTTAAATAGAAAAACTCACCGTCTCCGTCTCCAGAACCAGAACCTGGATCTGTGAAGAGACAACACACATGTTGGTTAACCCGGTAATCAAACATGCAAAGTTACAGTTATTCGCCTGAAGAAGTTTGATTTCTTCAGGTATTCGATGGCGTCGTCTGATCTTCAATAAGACTTCAAATATCAACCTGGGGTCTTGATTTGCAGATTAATGACCAAAGCTTGTCTTCATCCGTCCGGGACCTTCAGCCATGTGTGGTCAGTAACTTTAACAACACACACTGCATGGTGATTCTCTGGACCCTGCATATATATTCATATTCATTATCTTCATCCATTTATCTTATTAGAGATGCATGTCGTTGTGTCCCTGGGCCTCACGCCTCCTCCCAAGTTGCCTCTTGTGAGGATTGCCCACAGCACTGAATGTTTGTTAGCGTCTAACAAGATACCCGTAATGTAAAATATTGTGTGTTATGTTAATATGTTAGCGTCGGCTGTTGTCTATGTGTGAGACGTGCTAACCGCTTTGTTTAGTGCTTGGAGATGTGCTCCATGGTGTCTGCATTGTTTACTTCTTTTATAAGAAAGTTCTTCTTAGTTTGTCTTAAGTGTATTTAGTAAATTGGCCGGTGAGCCTCTTTATTTTTGATTAATTCAAACATTATCTTTTGGTTTCACAAATCATTATTTTTTCCCGGGGATTATTTAATATTTTGTTACTTCCCTTTCACACTAGACTATAAGGGAACCTAACAAACAAGATGTATTCCTTGTGGGGGAAACTTCTGAAGCAATTGGAGTCAGGACTCAAAGAGACACGAGGAGAGCTGGAGCTCTGATGGAGTCAGGACTCAGAGAGACACGAGGAGAGCTCGAGCTCTGATGGAGTCAGGACTCAGAGAGACACGAGGAGAGCTCGAGCTCTGATGGAGTCAGGACTCAGAGAGACACGAGGAGAGCTGGAGCTTTGATGGAGTCAGGACTCAGAGAGACGAGGAGAGCTGGAGCTCTGATGGAGTCAGGACTCAGAGAGACACGAGGAGAGCTGGAGCTTTGATGGAGTCAGGGACTCAGAGAGACGAGGAGAGCGGAGCTCTGATGGAGTCAGGACTCAGAGAGACACGAGGAGAGCTGGAGCTTTGATGGAGTCAGGACTCAGAGAGACGAGGAGAGCTGGAGCTTGATGGAGTCAGGACTCAGAGAGACACGAGGAGAGCTCCAGCTCTGAGGAGTCAGGACTCAGAGACAAACGAGGAGAGCTGGAGCTCTGATGGAGTCAGGACTCAGAGACACACGAGGAGAGCTGGAGCTCTGATGGAGTCAGAACTCAGAGACACACGAGGAGAGCTGGAGCTCTGATGGAGTCAGGACTCAGAGAGACGAGGAGAGCTCGAGCTGATGGCGTCAGGAGCTCAGGAGCTCTGATGGAGTCAGGACTCAGAGAGACACGAGGAGAGCTGGAGCTCTGATGGAGTCAGGACTCAGAGAGACGAGGAGAGCTGGAGCTTTGGATGGAGTCAGGACTCAGAGAGACACGAGGAGAGCTGGAGCTCTGATGGAGTCAGGATTCAGAGAGACACGAGGAGAGCTGGAGCTTTGATGGAGTCAAGGACTCAGAGAGACGAGGAGAGCTGGAGCTTTGATGGAGTCAGGACTCAGAGAGACACGAGGAGAGCTGGAGCTCTGATGGAGTCAGGACTCAGAGAGACACGAGGAGAGCTGGAGCTCTGATGGAGTCAGGACTCAGAGAGACACGAGGAGAGCTGGAGCTTTGATGGAGTCAAGACTCAGAGAGACGAGGAGAGCTGGAGCTTTGATGGAGTCAGGACTCAGAGAGACACGAGGGAGAGCTGGAGCTCTGATGGAGTCAGGACTCAGAGACACGAGGAGAGCTGGAGCTCTGATGGAGTCAGGACTCAGAGACACGAGGAGAGCTGGAGCTCTGATGGAGTCAGGACTCAGAGAGACACGAGGAGAGCTGGAGCTTTGATGGAGTCAGGACTCAGAGAGACACGAGGAGAGCTGGAGCTCTGATGGAGTCAGGATTCAGAGAGACACGAGGAGAGCTGGAGCTTTGATGGAGTCAAGACTCAGAGAGACGAGGAGAGCTGGAGCTTTGATGGAGTCAGGACTCAGAGAGACACGAGGAGAGCTGGAGCTCTGATGGAGTCAGGACTCAGAGACACGAGGAGAGCTGGAGCTCTGATTGGAGTCAGGACTCAGAGACACGAGGAGAGCTGGAGCTCTGATGGAGTCAGGACTCAGAGAGACACGAGGAGAGCTGGAGCTTTGATGGAGTCAGGACTCAGAGAGACACGAGGAGAGCTGGAGCTCTGATGGAGTCAGGACTCAGAGAGACCGAGGAGAGCTGGAGCTCTGATGGAGTCAGGACTCAGAGAGACACGAGGAGAGCTGGAGCTCTGATGGAGTCAGGACTCAGAGACACAAGGAGAGCTGGAGCTCTGATGGAGTCAGGACTCAGAGACACGAGGAGAGCTGGAGCTCTGATGGAGTCAGGACTCAGAGAGACACGAGGAGAGCTGGAGCTTTGATGGAGTCAGGACTCAGAGAGACACGAGGAGAGCTGGAGCTCTGATGGAGTCAGGACTCAGAGAGACACGAGGAGAGCTCGAGCTCTGATGAGTCAGGACTCAGAGAGACACGAGGAGAGCTGGAGCTCTGATGGAGTCAGGACTCAGAGAGACGAGGAGAGCTGGAGCTCTGATGGAGTCAGGACTCAGAGAGACACGAGGAGAGCTCGAGCTCTGATGGAGTCAGGACTCAGAGACACACGAGGAGAGCTGGAGCTCTGATGGAGTCAGGACTCAGAGACACACGAGGAGAGCTGGAGCTCTGATGGAGTCAGGACTCAGAGAGACGAGGAGAGCTCGAGCTCTGATGGAGTCAGGACTCAAAGAGACACGAGGAGAGCTGGAGCTTTGATGGAGTCAGGACTCAGAGAGACGAGGAGAGCTCGAGCTCTGATGGAGTCAGGACTCAGAGAGACACGAGGAGAGCTGGAGCTCTGATGGAGTCAGGACTCAGAGAGACGAGGAGAGCTGGAGCTTTGATGGAGTCAGGACTCAGAGAGACACAAGGAGAGCTGGAGCTCTGATGGAGTCAGGATTCAGAGAGACACGAGGAGAGCTGGAGCTTTGATGGAGTCAAGACTCAGAGAGACGAGGAGAGCTGGAGCTTTGATGGAGTCAGGACTCAGAGAGACACGAGGAGAGCTGGAGCTCTGATGGAGTCAGGACTCAGAGAGACACAAGGAGAGCTGGAGCTCTGATGGAGTCAGGACTCAGAGACACACGAGGAGAGCTGGAGCTCTGATGGAGTCAGGACTCAGAGACACACGAGGAGAGCTGGAGCTCTGATGGAGTCAGGACTCAGAGAGACGAGGAGAGCTCGAGCTCTGATGGAGTCAGGACTCAAAGAGACACGAGGAGAGCTGGAGCTCTGATGGAGTCAGGACTCAGAGAGACACGAGGAGAGCTGGAGCTCTGATGGAGTCAGGACTCAGAGAGACGAGGAGAGCTGGAGCTTTGATGGAGTCAGGACTCAGAGAGACACGAGGAGAGCTGGAGCTCTGATGGAGTCAGGATTCAGAGAGACACGAGGAGAGCTGGAGCTTTGATGGAGTCAAGACTCAGAGAGACGAGGAGAGCTGGAGCTTTGATGGAGTCAGGACTCAGAGAGACACGAGGAGAGCTGGAGCTCTGATGGAGTCAGGACTCAGAGAGACACGAGGAGAGCTGGAGCTCTGATGGAGTCAGGACTCAGAGACACGAGGAGAGCTGGAGCTCTGATGGAGTCAGGACTCAGAGAGACACGAGGAGAGCTGGAGCTTTGATGGAGTCAGGACTCAGAGACACGAGGAGAGCTGGAGCTCTGATGGAGTCAGGACTCAGAGACACGAGGAGAGCTGGAGCTCTGATGGAGTCAGGACTCAGAGACACGAGGAGAGCTGGAGCTTTGATGGAGTCAGGACTCAGAGACACGAGGAGAGCTGGAGCTCTGATGGAGTCAGGACTCAGAGAGACACGAGGAGAGCTGGAGCTCTGATGGAGTCAGGACTCAGAGAGACACGAGGAGAGCTGGAGCTTTGATGGAGTCAGGACTCAGAGACACGAGGAGAGCTGGAGCTTTGATGGAGTCAGGACTCAAAGACACGAGGAGAGCTGGAGCTTTGATGGAGTCAGGACTCAGAGAGACACGAGGAGAGCTGGAGCTTTGATGGAGTCAGGACTCAGAGACACGAGGAGAGCTGGAGCTTTGATGGAGTCAGGACTCAGAGAGACACGAGGAGAGCTGGAGCTCTGATGGAGTCAGGACTCAGAGACACGAGGAGAGCTGGAGCTTTGATGGAGTCAGGACTCAGAGAGACACGAGGAGAGCTGGAGCTCTGATGGAGTCAGGACTCAAAGAGACACGAGGAGAGCTGGAGCTCTGATGGAGTCAGGACTCAGAGACACGAGGAGAGCTGGAGCTTTGATGGAGTCAGGACTCAGAGACACGAGGAGAGCTGGAGCTCTGATGGAGTCAGGACTCAGAGACACGAGGAGAGCTGGAGCTCTGATGGAGTCAGGACTCAGAGACACGAGGAGAGCTGGAGCTTTGATGGAGTCAGGACTCAGAGAGACACGAGGAGAGCTGGAGCTCTGATGGAGTCAGGACTCAGAGACACGAGGAGAGCTGGAGCTCTGATGGAGTCAGGACTCAGAGACACGAGGAGAGCTGGAGCTCTGATGGAGTCAGGACTCAGAGAGACACGAGGAGAGCTGGAGCTTTGATGGCAAACACTGACGGTTTATTTGGAGCTTCGGCCGGAGAATTCACGAGACATGTCAGGGCCACGGTCTGATCACACGGTAGAGATGCCACAATCGATTCTGAAGAGCCCTCCTGTAGCTCCAGGTTTGAACTAGAGTGTAATAATCAACATTCTTCAATAGAGAGACTAAACAGCTGAGGACACTGAATCACAGTTGTTGTCTCTTATGGCTCGCGGTCATCTACACCCGGAGAAGGATGTGTTCCAGGTGTCCCACAACAATACCTATCTCTGACCGAGAGCTGCTCGGTCACAAACTGGCAACAACAACTCCTTGCTAGGGCAGCCCCTCCTTACGGGAGATAGCGGCTGCTCAAGGGTTAGGGCGTCTGCGTCAGAGGGCTAAGGAGGAGGACATGCAGGGGACATTGTTCCCTGCATGTCCTTGCATACAATTCCCTCTAAAACTTCAAACCATCTGATGTCTCTTGTTTTTCTTTACTTCTGCACTTTTTGCACATTTCGATTTCAGTGCTTTTACTTGTATTGGAGTATTTTCAGACGATAGCACTTGGACTTTCTCCCACCTCTCTAAACACAGTATAATAATGTAAATAGGCAGTAACAGACACACACAGTGATGTATAGCTGCAGATTTAAATAAAGCTCCATCAGGAAATGCACTCTTTATAAATGTTGGCGCAGAAACGTTGAATTAAGAAATTGGACGCCGTGTTTGGAGTTTCTGGCACGCTGCGGTTGCATTAAGAAATGGACCCCGGCTGCTTTGTTCACGTAAACTCCATCTTTAGCTGCTTCACAGAGTCGGGAAGGGATTGGCTTTCAGGGAACAGGAGGCAGAAAGAAGGCGCTCATATTAATGATTGATGTCAGCGTGTTATCGACTAAATGTGAAGCGTTAGGTTTCAAACATCTCTTACTGTTCCTGGGTTTGGGGAGTGCTCACTAACTGAGGAGAAAAACATTTCATGTGCAAGTTAAGAGTCTTATTCATTATCCTTTAAGGAGAAGGCCGAGGGAAATGAAAGGGAAAGTAGTTATTCAACACGACAGACGTCTGTATTTCTTTTCCTTATACATGTGATGTTTTGGTGTTGTTTTGTTTCTTTCCGTTAACCGTCAAGTGGGAAATAAGTATATATTTGTTTGTGTGTTTCTCTTAGTATCCTAATATACTGTTATGTTTGGCTGTGAAAAAAAAATAAATAATAATATTATTATGAAGGGCAGACCATCTATTTGTATTTTTTTGTTTTTTTTAGAAAGGGTCACATAAGATTTTATTCTTCTCCCTGCTCCTTTTCGCTCAATGGTAGAGTCATGTTTTGTGGCAATTATTGTACATTTGGTTTTGCGTACCATGAGCGGGACAAAAAAAATGAAATGAAATGTTTGTGTTTTAAGCTAGATTTCATCACAGATAGGCAGGTTCGTAGAAAGGGCTGCCCTCGACTAAAGATTGTTCTAGTCGACCAATAGTCGTCAATTAAGGCGATTAGTCGACTAATCGTCGCACGTTTATGATTATTATGATTGTAAATATATATTTTAATTAATTTTTTTCTCCCAAAATGGTTTCAGTTTGAAAGGCTGATAAAGAGCGTTATTATGACAGCATGTGCTTCACATCAAATATAACATAAAACTGTAATAATTAACCTTTTAAATAGAAAGCGCATGAGAGTCACAGCGCATGGATGCAGCGGGGTGAACAGCAGAAGCTCCGGATTCTCATTGTGTGTGTGTGTGTGTGTGTGTGTGTATGTGTGTGTGTGTGCGCACGCGCGTGCGTGTGTGTGTGTGTGCGCGTGTGTTATACAGACATAATAAAACATCCTGCCAAAAGCTAAAATAATTAGTTGATCCACAGGAAATTAATTCACAACTATTTTTAATAATCAGATTATCCCTTAAAGTCGTTAATCAAGTACAAAATATCTTCATCCATCTTTCCTAATGTGAAGATACACACACACACACACACACACACACACACACACACACACAGACACACACACACACACACACACACACACACACACACACACACACACACACACACACACACACACACAAGAATCTGTCATCTCAAAGAAAAGGTGGATAATTTAAGACATTTCTGAGTCGTGGAGGCCTGTTATTATCAGACATGATCGTAGTCTGCTCGTCACCTCGTGGTCCTTTACGCTCAGAAAGATCCACACTTGCCCGACCAAATTCCCTTAATGACCAGGCTCCGCTCTGAATGCAGTCTGAAGGTTTCCGGCTGACGCGTCACATGCAGCGCGGACTGCTTGAATTGACTAATTGACTAACGAAAAATTAGTCGACAAATACTAACGTTTAGTCGACTAATTGGGGGCAGCCCTAGAAAGGATATGACTGATGCTTGGTGACCCCTCGCCTCAGTGACGCCCAACTCTTCAATTACAGGAAGCATAAATCTGGGGAGAGGAAATTGCAGAAGGACAGGCGGGAGGCGAGGGCTGAACGCAGCGCCGGCTCCCCGGGGTAACGGGTAATAAGAGCGGTGCCTCCTGGGAAATTAGACCGAGCTGTACGCCACCTCCACTGCTGCTGGGGTACTGATCCCTAAACACATCTCAAGAGAAGGAACATAAAGCCTGACTGCTCTGCAGAGACCTCCGTAACAGAGAGTCTGACGGCTGTCTGATGAGAAGCATGCTAACCGTTAGCGATTTATGGCTGCCACGCTACATTAAAGGGGCCATGTCATACTCATTTTCAGGTTGATATCAGTATGTAGTGTCTCTACTTTAAAGAGTCCTCTCCTGCTGATGTTCAGGTGTATATCAGTATGTAGTGTCTCTACTTTAAAGAGTCCTCTCCTGCTGATGTTCAGGTGTATATCAGTATGTAGTGTCTCTACTTTAAAGAGTCCTCTCCTGCTGATGTTCAGGTGTATATCAGTATGTAGTGTCTCTACTTTAAAGAGTCCTCTCCAGCTGATGTTCAGGTGTATATCAGTATGTAGTGTCTCTACTTTAAAGAGTCCTCTCCTGCTGATGTTCAGGTGTATATCAGTATGTAGTGTCTCTACTTTAAAGAGTCCTCTCCTGCTGATGTTCAGGTGTATATCAGTATGTAGTGTCTCTACTTTAAAGAGTCCTCTCCTGCTGATGTTCAGGTGTATATCAGTATGTAGTGTCTCTACTTTAAAGAGTCCTCTCCTGCTGATGTTCAGGTGTATATCAGTATGTAGTGTCTCTACTTTAAAGAGTTCTCTCCTGCTGATGTTCAGGTGTATATCAGTATGTAGTGTCTCTACTTTAAAGAGTCCTCTCCTGCTGATGTTCAGGTGTATATCAGTATGTAGTGTCTCTACTTTAAAGAGTCTCTCCTGCTGATGTTCAGGTGTATATCAGTATGTAGTGTCTCTACTTTAAAGAGTTCTCTCCTGCTGATGTTCAGGTGTATATCAGTATGTAGTGTCTCTACTTTAAAGAGTCCTCTCCTGCTGATGTTCAGGTGTATATCAGTATGTGAGTGTCTCTACTTTAAAGAGTCCTCTCCTGCTGATGTTCAGGTGTATATCAGTATGTAGTGTCTCTACTTTAAAGAGTCCTCTCCTGCTGATGTTCAGGTGTATATCAGTATGTAGTGTCTCTCATGTCTCCATGCTTTAATGTTCAGAAAGCTCTTTATTGTTCTCATACTGTCTGTGCTGCAGCACCTCTTTTCACCCTCTGTCTGAAACCAGAGCCCAGTCTGCTCTGATTGGTTTGCTGGCCAGCTCTGTTGTGATTGGTCCACCGCTTAGACATGTCCCGCCCCTTAGTCTAACACGTACAATGTGTTGGAGCGCTAGCCAATAGGAATGCTAGCCTTTAAATGGAATTTGGGAGAAATGTTGTTCGTAGTTTAGAGAAATAAATTCAAAAAGGTGAATTTTACTCAAAAACATATCTTTAAATGTGAAACGTTAATAACTAAATAATAAAAAAAAAAAAAGATAAATAATGTTGAATTGGTCACTTGATGTTTTATGGAGCTATATATTTCTTCATACTCAGTAGGTTTTTTTTCCCACTTAAAAATCTTTTGTAGAAAAGAAGACACTGGATATGAAGTGCTGAAAACCTGTAATCAAATGTAGGAAAACCCCAGAAAAGGTTCATAATAGGCGCATTCACACCGCAGTACTTTTCCCACAAAGGTTCATGAGAACTCTTTTGTCGCGTTCACACCAAAAAGAGCCGGAACTAAAATTAGTTCATGAGAACCTTTTTACCCCCACGAAAGTCCCTGCTAGAGAGCAGGGACTTTCGTGCGGCTCTCTTGTGAGAAAAGAGCTATATTTCTTTGCGGATTGCAAACCACGCCCCGTAAAACTCCCAAAATGTTTTGTGAAGCCGCCATTTTATTATCCTCGCATTAGCATTATTAGCATTAGCCCAGCGCAGAAACGCAGAGAGACTAACTTATGGCAACCCAAAAGAAAACATGGGAGCGGTGGAGATGAGGAGGTGTTCTGGCGATTTACTCGGAAGGCTTCAGTAGAAGCTGCTGGGAGTCCCAGCAGCTTCTACTGAAGCCAGTCCCCAACTCCGGGGACTTCCGGCCGGGGACTTTGGGCGGCAGTATACGCCGTGAAGTGGTTTGCGGCCTGCCAGTAAACCCAAAGCAGAAGAAGAAGAAGTGACGTCAGCGGCTTCATTTGCCTAATCCTCCCTCAGGGACTTATTCCGGTGTGAACGCGATCTGTACTTAGTTCATGAGAACTAAAGAGTTCTCATGAACTAAGTTCTTATGAAACTTTGTGGGAAAAGTACTGCGGTGTGAATGCGCCTCTTGATAGACTGCGTCATTAAAAGCATTTGAGCAGGTTTCCCTGAACGACTGATTGAAGTAATCATTCAAAGTGTGAAACCACTCAGGGTGATGGTTCTGTAATGTGACCATAAGTGCCCGGATCACATGTTCTAATGAAACCGTCACGCTGCAGCGTTTACCTTCACGGCGTTGTGTTTTTTTAATTGAGGGAACATGCAGAGTGATTTTTCCTCTGAAGGGCGTCATCAGACGATTGATTTCAGGCGGCGAGGACGTTAATCAACCGCGGATCCATTTTAATTAGCAGCAGAGGATGAGAGCCGCTGCAATCCTTCTGCAGCTGATTGGCTCTCAAACTGGGGAGCAGAGAGTTTCATTTAACTCGTGGCGCTTTCCCTTCACGGGAGTTTAATAAATCCAAAGGGGGACAACTTTGGCGCTTATTCCCTGACTTCCTTTTTATCACCAACAACCCAAAATAAATGTGAATGCTGAGTCTAAATGTGTGCCTTTCATATGTTGAGTTTAATTGCTATGACTTTGCCAGCTTCGACAACCTTTACTTGCCAACCGACTACTACACCACCCACAACAACAACAACAATGGAGACGACTGACTGCTGTCATATTGTGGCGTAAGTCGTTTATCTACTGGCGTGTTTTTCCGGCGTGTTTTCCATTATGATCTTACTGGTGATAGTCTGACATGGCAACTGTTAGAAATTAAAATCAATGTTTTATGGCATACTTTAGTTAAAATATACCGTGCGTTAAAACATACCGTGCGTAAATGCTATTTTATTCTGAAGAAAGTTCTCGCACAATCTTAATACCAAGCTTTTATTCTGAAAATCCTTCATGACGACATCCGGGACTACCGTCCATTAGTATCATTAAAGTGGCTATTGACGCCGTTAACATGTATTACATATAAAGTTATGAAAGAGATAAGGAGGAGAAAAGGCATGTGGAAGTAAGCAATGAATGTAAAATGTCGAAATCCTCTGTTTAACGCGATATCGGACACAGAAGAACGAGGGGGGAAGTCCCCTACGTCACCACAGCCCCCGGAGAGGAGGAGCGAACAGCCAGCAAGCGGGAAAGACGAAGGTGTGGAGGGACTCTTCTGCTCGGCCGGTGTCGGTACCAGATGTGTTCGGGGGCCGTCTCTTACCAATGACGTCACGCATTGTATGCATTGTGATTGGCTGTACGGTAATTTACCCAGGGGTGCTCGGGGGCAAATCACATCTACAGATCATGACGAACCGGATTGAAGTATTCCTATACTCCTAGCGTGTGAAAATGTTTGTGAAAAACATGAAAATGTAGCAATGGCTGTACGCCATTGGCTGTACGGCAACTCAAGAGGACCATCATACACGGTCAAATTCCGAACATTTAAACATAGCCTACACTTCATTCTTTACTTTGTCCGTTATTATATGTAGAAGATATTACTTTTTTCTCTGTGATGTTGTTTCCATAGAATCCTTTTCCGTTTCACAGAACACAAATTGGGTTATTTACATAATTATGTTTACACTACTCCCATACTCCTAGCATGTGGCTGCGATGCTAGCTTTGCGGCTAGCGGTTAGCATTTTAAAGGGAAATATACATCCAAACGTCATGTTTCAGTAAAAAGAAGGCCCCACTGATCATCTACTCTCTGAGACGATTCCAGGGATGCCTGACTTGAGTTTCTAGCACCAGGCAAAGTGGACAAAAGTGCCCCAGATCAGCCTCTTAATTTACCCAGGGCCTGGTGCTTGGCTTTGGGCATGAAAATTCAGGAAACTCCCCTGAGTATTTTATTTTATTGACGTCATTACGTCGTGACGTCACTGGTAAGAGACGGACCCCGAACACATATGGTACCGACACCGGCACTCAGAGAGGGAGCTTTTCTCCCTCTCTCTCTGAACCATCTTCTGCTTGTAACACAGCGCCATTTTAATTAAAGTACCCATTTGAACCTTCTCAGAGACTCCATTGGTCTCCTACTTTTAAAGCTTCTCTCCTGGACGCGAGAATAATGAACAAAGCTATCACAACCTGTGTAGCACATGTTGTATATTCTATTATATATTAAAACAACAGGAAAACACACTCTGCCTGGTTAACGCTAACTGACTTTATACACGTGTGTTTTATTTGTTGCGTTATACTAAAAACTAATACTAGTTCATCTGATGTAGGCCAAACATATTCGGTCTTGGTTCTAGCCCAGCAGTATTTTGGTTCAAAATGCCGATCAGTTGAGGGACCAGCTGTGGTGGAAACACGGAAAGAAAGAGGTCACAATCGGGCTCTGGCTCTGAACTGAACCTGGAACTGAAAAGGGGAATTGGAGCACTTGAGTATTTCCTTTAGACTCACCGGAGGAGCAGGGTCCATCGGACGCTCTGGAGATCAGCCTCTGCTGCTTGCAGGACGCCTGCCGTCTGTAGCACTCGTTCTGATACGTGTCTCCGTTAGAGCCGCACACCGGGACGTAGTTCTTGTGGCACTGGAAACAAAAACACAACTTAAAGTAAGTCTGAACGCTGGACGAGAAAAAATAGACTCTCCAAGAAACTAAACCCGGTGGCGAGGGTTTCTACAGTTTGACTCAAGGGAAGCTAGAATGCTTCTGTTTGCAGCTCACATATATCAATATTCCAATTACTGTATATCGACTATTCTGCTCAGTTTCTATCATATTCTGTTTCTATTATATTCTATTTTATTTACTTGCACTATTTTATCTGTTGTATTGTGTTGCTCTGTGGGAGGAGCCTGTGACCTCAGGCTGTCATGTGCACATATCTACACTGTAGCTACACATGAACATAAAGCCTTGAACTTAGAGTTAAAAAAGGTTGATGATATTCGCTCTTCTTTTTCTGACTCACCTTTACTCACCGCTGGGTCACCAGACCCTCCTTTCACCCACACACTGACCTCCTTTTCCCCTCTCTCTCCAAGTGAGGTTCTTACCCTCATTACCTCTGCCCGCCCTACCACCTGTCCTCTGGACTCTATCCCTTCAAACCTCCTTCAGACTATCGCTCCTGATATTCTACCGTTTCTCACCCATTTCATCAACACTTCTCTAACTTCTGGTCACTTTCCAAAGTCTCAAGGAGGCAAGAGTAAACCCTCTCCTAAAGAAACCCACTCTCAACCCGTCTGATGTTATAAACTACAGGCCTGTCTCTCTCCTCCCGTTCCTGTCTAAAACACTTGAACGCGCTGTCTTTAAACAACTCTCCTGTTATCTCCATCAGAACAACCTTCTGGATCCGCACCAGTCTGGTTTCAAGGCAGGTCACTCCACAGAAACTGCCCTCCTTGCTGTCACTGAGGAACTGCACACTGCTAAAGCAGCCTCCCTCTCCTCTGTCATCATCCTGTTGGACCTGTCTGCTGCATTCGACACGGTGAACCATCAGATCCTCCTTCGCACTCTCCAAGAACTTGGAGTTTCAGGCTCTGCACTTTCCCTCCTCACCTCATACCTCAAAGACCGCACCTACAGGGTTACTTGGAGAGGGTCCGAGTCCGACCCTTGTCAATTAACTACAGGGGTCCCTCAGGGCTCTGTTCTTGGTCCCCTCCTCTTCTCCTTGTACACAAACTCGCTCGGATCAGTCATTAGCCCGCATGGTTTTTCATACCACTGCTACGCTGACGACACCCAATTAATTCTGTCCTTTCCCCGCTCAGAGACCCAGGTCGTCGCACGCATCTCTGCTTGTCTAGCTGACATCTCTCAGTGGATGTCTGCTCATCACCTCAAGCTCAACCTTGACAAGACTGAACTGCTTTTCCTTCCGGGAAAAGATTGTCCCACTCTTGACCTACATCAACATCGACCTCTGTTGTTTCCCCGACTCAGACTGCAAGGAATCTGGGTGTGACCCTAGATAACAACCTGTCCTTCACTGCAAACATCGCTGCTACAACCCGCTGCTGCAGATACACGCTTTACAACATCAGGAGGATACGTCCCCAGCTGACCCAGAAAGCCACGCAGGTTCTGGTCCAGGCTCTCGTCATCTCACGCCTAGACTACTGCAACTCCCTCCTGGCTGGTCTACCTGCATGTGCCATCCGACCTCTGCAGCTCATCCAGAATGCAGCGGCTCGTCTGGTCTTCAACCTTCCTAAATTTCCCACACCACTCCGCTCCTCCGCTCCCTCCACTGGCTTCCGGTAACTGCTAGAATCCACTTCAAGACAATGGTACTTGCGTACCATGCTGCGAATGGATCTGGCCCTTCCTACATCCAGGACATGGTTAAACCGTACACCCCAGCACGTGCACTCCGCTCTGCATCAACCAAACGGCTCGCTGCACCCTCGCTGCGAGGGGACCCAAGTTCCCATCAGCAAAACACGTGGGTTTGCTATCCTGGCTCCAAAATGGTGGAATGAGCTCCCCATTGACATCAGGACAGCAGATAGCTTACACACCTTCCGGCGCAGACTGAAAACTCATCTCTTTCGACTCCACTTCGAGCATAGAACTATTAACAAAGCACTTATATACTAATAAAGGACTGGCTTACTAAAGCCAGTTGAGTAGCACTTGAAATGTTTTTGCTCTATGAAACCTGATGTACTTATATGATTCTGTTTTCTTCAAGTTGTATTTTGTTGGTCGAACGCACTTATTGTAAGTCACTTTGGATAAAAGCGTCAGCTAAATGTAATGTAATAACTTGAAACTTGAATGCATTGAGGATTTTTTACTGATGAGTGACGGCGCTCTGAGTTTGACTCTCTGATGAAGGTCACTCTGCTGTGAGAGACATATCAGTGTTAGAATCCATACTCTAGTAACTCACAGTCATCAATCATTTAGCACAGACTGTGACCTCTGCACACACACACACACACACACACAGACACACACACAAAGAATTACACAGAGCACAAACACATGGCCCATACACACGGTACACACACACACACAGTAAATTGTGTGCATGTGACAGACTATAGTAACGTCCACTAAATGTCTTCTTTTATTTTGCAGCTTGTTGACTTCAAGCAGGCAGCATCTCTGTGTGTGTGTGTGTGTCAGGGTTTCCGCTAGGATTTTTTCTCGCCGGTCAAATGTCCGGGCAGAATTTATTTTAACGGACAAATTTGAAACTTACCGGTCATATTTCACTAATAATAATAAGAGTTGTGTAGCAGAGTTTCTGTTAGCAGGTAATTACCGGACTATGAGCAGATATGCTGATGTTTAAAACTCAGTTCACGGGCTCATTTTTATATTGCTTCAGTTTATAATCTAACAGATCGAAAATTCGGATTCATTTTTCAATAAATTATTTCACAAACAACATAATTATTACATTCAAACAAACTACTTGTAGTAGATAACGTACATTATTGAAAAGTTTACATCAACTTTGAATAATAACACGGGAGAAACGGATCCTCTCTTTTCCCCTCTCCCTCCCTCTCTCTCTCCCTCCCTCTCCCTCCCTCCCTCTCCCTCCCTCTCTCTCTCTCCCTCCCTCCCTCTCTCTCTCTCCCTCTCTCTCCCTCTCTCCCTCTCTCTCTCTCTCTCTCCCTCCCTCTCTCTCTCTCTCCCTCTCTCCTCCCTCCCTCCTCTCCCTCCCTCCCTCCTCTCTCTCCCTCTCTCTCTCTCTCTCCTCCCTCTCCTCTCTCCCTCCCTCTCTCTCCTGACAGCCCGTCAGTTTATCAT
>JAPTMU010000218.1:78019-288019 GCA_028583405.1 Pogonophryne albipinna
CATTATGGGATGCTTTAACTCGGTCATTATGGGATGCTTTAACCCGGTCATTAAGGATGCTTTAGCCCGGTCATTATGGGATGCTTTAACTCAGTCATTATGGGATGCTTTAACCCGGTCCATTAAGGGATGCTTTAGCCCGGTCATTATGGATGCTTTAACTCAGTCATTAAGGGATGCTTTAGCCCGGTCATTATGGGATGCTTTAACTCGGTCATTATGGGATGCTTTAACTCGGTCATTATGGGATGCTTTAGCCCGTCATTATGGATGCTTTAGCCCGGTCATTATGGATGCTTTAACTCGGTCATTATGGGATGCTTTAACTCGTCATTATGGGATTCTTTAACCGTCATTATGGGATGCTTTAGCCCGGTCATTATGGGATGCTTTAACTCGGTCATTATGGGATGCTTTAACTCGGTCATTATGGGATGCTTAGCCCGTCATTATGGGATGCTTTAGCCCGGTCATTATGGGATGCTTTAGCCCGGTCATTATGGGATACTTTAACTCAGTCATTATGGGATGCTTTAACTCATCATTATGGGATGCTTTAGCCCGGTCATTATGGGATGCTTTAACTCGGTCATTATGGGATGCTTTAACTCGTCCATTATGGATGCTTAGCCCGGTCATTATGGGTGCTTAGCCCGGTCATTATGGGATACTTTAACTCAGTCATTATGGGATGCTTAACTCGGTCATTATGGGATGCTTTAGCCCGGTCATTATGGGATGCTTTAGCCCGGTCATTATGGGATGCTTTAACTCAGTCATTATGGGATGCTTTAACTCGGTCATTATGGGATGCTTTAGCCCGGTCATTATGGGATGCTTTAACTCGGTCATTATGGGATACTTTAGCCCGGTCATTATGGGATGCTTTAGCCCGGTCATTATGGGATCTTTAGCCCTGTCATTATGGGATACTTAACTCAGTCATTATGGATGCTTTAACTCGGTCATTATGGATGCTTTAGCCCGGTCATTATGGGATGCTTTAACTCAGTCATTATGGGATGCTTTAACTCGGTCATTATGGGATGCTTTAGCCCGGTCATTATGGATGCTTTAGCCCGTCATTAAGGGATGCTTTACTCGGTCATTATGGGATGCTTTAACTCAGTCATTATGGGATGCTTTAGCCCGGTCATTATGGGATGCTTTAACTCAGTCATTATGGGATGCTTTAACTCGGTCATTATGGGATGCTTTAGCCCGTCATTATGGGATCTTTAGCCCGGTCATTATGGATGCTTTAACTCAGTCATTATGGATGCTTTAACTCGGTCATTAAGGATGCTTTAGCCCGGTCATTATGGATGCTTTAACCGGTCATTATGGGATGCTTTAACTCAGTCATTATGGGATGCTTTAACTCAGTCATTATGGGATGCTTTAACTCGGTCATTATGGTGCTTTAACTCAGTCTTATGGGATGCTTTAACTCAGTCATTATGGGATGCTTTAACTCAGTCATTATGGGATGCTTTAACTCAGTCATTATGGATGCTTAACTCAGTCATTATGGGATGCTTTAACTCGGTCATTATGGGTGCTTTAACTCAGTCATTATGGATGCTTTAACTCAGTCATTATGGGATGCTTTAACTCAGTCTTATGGGATGCTTTAACTCAGTCATTATGGGATGCTTTAACTCAGTCATTAAGGGATGCTTTAACTCGTCATTATGGGATGCTTTAACTCAGTCATTATGGGATGCTTTAACTCAGTCATTATGGGATGCTTTAACTCAGTCATTATGGGATGCTTTAACTCAGTCATTAAGGATGCTTTAACTCGGTCATTATGGGATGCTTTAACTCGTCATTGGGAGCTTTAACTCAGTCATTATGGGATGCTTTAACTCAGTCATTATGGGATGCTTTAACTCATCATTAAAGGATGCTTACTCAGTCATTATGGGATGCTTTAGCCCGGTCATTAAGGGATGCTTTAACTCAGTCATTATGGGATGCTTTAGCCGGTCTTATGGGATGCTTTAGCCCGGTCATTATGGGATGCTTTAGCCCGGTCATTAAGGGATGCTTTAACTCAGTCATTATGGGATGCTTTAACTCAGTCATTATGGGATGCTTTAGCCCGGTCATTATGGGATGCTTTAACTCGGTCATTATGGGATGCTTTAGCCCGGTCATTATGGGATGCTTTAGCCCGGTCATTATGGGATGCTTTAACTCAGTCATTATGGATGCTTAGCCCGGTCATTATGGGATGCTTTAGCCCGGTCATTATGGGATGCTTTAACTCAGTCATTATGGGATGCTTAACTCAGTCATTATGGATGCTTTAGCCCGTCATTATGGGATGCTTTAGCCGGTCATTATGGGATGCTTTAACTCAGTCATTATGGGATGCTTTAGCCCGGTCATTATGGATGCTTTAGCCCGTCATTATGGGATGCTTTAACTCAGTCATTATGGGATGCTTTAGCCCGGTCATTATGGATGCTTTAGCCCGGTCATTATGGGATGCTTTAACTCAGTCATTATGGGATGCTTTAGCCCGGTCATTATGGGATGCTTTAGCCGGTCATTATGGGATGCTTTAACTCAGTCATTATGGGATGCTTTAACTCAGTCATTATGGGATGCTTTAACTCAGTCATTAAGGATGCTTTAACTCGTCATTAAGGGATGCTTTAACTCGGTCATTATGGGATGCTTTAACTCAGTCATTATGGGATGCTTTAACTCGTCATTAAGGGATGCTTTAACTCAGTCATTATGGGATGCTTTAACCCAGTCATTATGGATGCTTTAACTCAGTCATTATGGGATGCTTTAACTCAGTCATTAATGGGATGCTTTAACTCAGTCATTATGGGATGCTTTAGCCGGTCATTATGGTATGCTTTAACTCAGTCATTAAGGGATGCTTTAACTCAGTCATTATGGATGCTTTAACTCAGTCATTATGGGATGCTTTAACTCAGTCATTATGGGATGCTTTAACTCAGTCATTAGGATGCTTTAACTCAGTCATTATGGGATGCTTTAACTCAGTCATTATGGGATGCTTTAACTCAGTCATTAGGGATGCTTTAACTCAGTCATTATGGGATGCTTTAACTCAGTCATTATGGGATGCTTTAGCCCGTCATTATGGGATGCTTTAACTCGGTCATTATGGGATGCTTTAACTCAGTCATTATGGATGCTTTAACTCAGTCATTATGGGATGCTTTAGCCCGGTCATTATGGGATGCTTTAGCCCGGTCATTAAGGGATGCTTTAACTCAGTCATTATGGGATGCTTTAACTCAGTCATTATGGGATGCTTTAGCCCGGTCATTATGGGATGCTTTAGCCCGGTCATTATGGGATGCTTTAGCCCGGTCATTAAGGGATACTTTAACCCGGTCATTATGGGATGCTTTAACTCAGTCATTATGGGATGCTTTAACTCAGTCATTATGGGATGCTTTAACTCAGTCATTAAGGGATGCTTTAACTCAGTCATTATGGGATGCTTTAACTCAGTCATTATGGGATGCTTTAACTCAGTCATTATGGGATGCTTTAACTCAGTCATTAAGGGATGCTTTAACTCAGTCATTATGGGATGCTTTAACTCAGTCATTATGGGATGCTTTAACTCAGTCATTAAGGGATGCTTTAACTCAGTCATTATGGGATGCTTTAACTCAGTCATTAAGGGATGCTTTAACTCAGTCATTATGGGATGCTTTAACTCAGTCATTATGGGATGCTTTAACTCAGTCATTAAGGGATACTTTAGCTCGGTCATTATGGGATGCTTTAACTCAGTCATTATGGGATGCTTTAACTCAGTCATTATGGGATGCTTTAACTCAGTCATTAAGGGATACTTTAACTCAGTCATTAAGGGATGCTTTAACTCAGTCATTATGGGATGCTTTAACTCATCATTATGGGATGCTTTAACTCAGTCATTATGGGATGCTTTAACTCAGTCATTATGGGATGCTTTAACTCAGTCATTATGGGATGCTTTAACTCAGTCATTATGGGATCTTTAACTCAGTCATTATGGGATGCTTTAACTCAGTCATTAAGGGATGCTTTAACTCAGTCATTATGGGATGCTTTAACTCATCATTATGGGATGCTTTCTCAGTCATTAAGGGATGCTTTAACTCAGTCATTATGGGATGCTTTAACTCAGTCATTATGGGATGCTTTAACTCAGTCATTATGGGATGCTTTAACTCAGTCATTAAGGATACTTTTAACTCAGTCATTAAGGGATGCTTTAACTCAGTCATTAGGGATGCTTTAACTCTCAGTCATTATGGGATGCTTTAACTCAGTCATTAAGGGATGCTTTAACTCAGTCATTATGGGATGCTTAACTCGGTCATTATGGGATGCTTTAACTCAGTCATTAAGGGATGCTTTAACTGCGGTCATTATGGGATGCTTTAACTCAGTCATTATGGGATGCTTTAACTCAGTCATTATGGGATGCTTTAAACTCAGTCATTATGGGATGCTTTAACTCAGTCATTATGGGATGCTTTAACTCAGTCATTAAGGGATGCTTTAACTCAGTCATTATGGATGCTTTAACTCAGTCATTAAGGGATGCTTTAACTCAGTCATTATGGGATGCTTAAACCCGGTCATTAAGGATGCTTTAACTCAGTCATTATGGGATGCTTTAACTCAGTCATTAAGGGATGCTTTAACTCGGTCATTATGGGATGCTTTAACTCAGTCATTATGGGATGCTTTAACTCAGTCATTATGGGATGCTTTAACTCAGTCATTATGGATGCTTTAACTCATCATTATGGGATGCTTTAACTCAGCCAGTCATTAAGGATGCTTTAACTCAGTCATATGGGATGCTTTAACTCGGTCATTAAGGGATGCTTTAACCCGGTCATTAAGGGATGCTTTAGCCCGGTCATTATGGGATGCTTTGCTCGTCATTAAGGGATGCTTTAGCCCGGTCATTTGGATGCTTTAACTCGGTCATTATGGGATGCTTTAACCCGGTCATTAAGGGATGCTTTAGCCCGGTCATTATGGATGCTTTAACTCAGTCATTATGGGATGCTTAACCCGTCATTAAGGGATGCTTTAGCCCGGTCATTATGGGATGCTTTAACTCAGTCATTAAGGGATGCTTTAGCCCGGTCATTATGGGATGCTTTAACTCGGTCATTATGGGATGCTTTAACTCGGTCATTATGGGATGCTTTAGCCCGGTCATTATGGGATGCTTTAGCCCGGTCATTATGGGATGCTTTAACTCGGTCATTATGGGATGCTTTAACTCGGTCATTATGGGATGCTTTAACCCGGTCATTATGGGATGCTTTAGCCCGGTCATTATGGGATGCTTTACTCGGTCATTATGGGATCTTTAATTATCGGTCATTATGGGATGCTTTAGCCCGGTCATTATGGGATGCTTTAGCCCGGTCATTATGGGATGCTTTAGCCCGGTCATTATGGGATACTTTAACTCAGTCATTATGGGATGCTTTAACTCAGTCATTATGGGATGCTTTAGCCCGGTCATTATGGGATGCTTTAACTCGGTCATTATGGGATGCTTTAACTCGGTCATTATGGGATGCTTTAGCCCGGTCATTATGGGATGCTTTAGCCCGGTCATTATGGGATACTTTAACTCAGTCATTATGGGATGCTTTACTCAGTCATTATGGGATGCTTTAACTCGGTCATTATGGGATGCTTTAACTCAGTCATTATGGGATGCTTTAGCCCGTCATTATGGGATGCTTTAGCCGGTCATATGGATGCTTTAACTCAGTCATTATGGGATGCTTTAACTCGGTCATTATGGGATGCTTTAGCCCGGTCATTATGGGATGCTTTAACTCGGTCATTATGGGATACTTTAGCCCGGTCATTATGGGATGCTTTAGCCCGGTCATTATGGGATGCTTTAGCCCGGTCATTATGGGATACTTTAACTCAGTCATTATGGGATGCTTTAACTCGGTCATTATGGGATGCTTTAGCCCGGTCATTATGGGATGCTTTAACTCAGTCATTATGGGATGCTTTAACTCGGTCATTATGGGATGCTTTAGCCCGGTCATTATGGGATGCTTTAGCCCGGTCATTAAGGGATGCTTTAACTCGGTCATTATGGGATGCTTTAACTCAGTCATTATGGGATGCTTTAGCCCGGTCATTATGGGATGCTTTAACTCAGTCATTATGGGATGCTTTAACTCGGTCATTATGGGATGCTTTAGCCCGGTCATTATGGGATGCTTTAGCCCGGTCATTATGGGATGCTTTAACTCAGTCATTATGGGATGCTTTAACTCGGTCATTAAGGGATGCTTTAGCCCGGTCATTATGGGATGCTTTAGCCCGGTCATTATGGGATGCTTTAACTCAGTCATTATGGGATGCTTTAACTCGGTCATTATGGGATGGCTTTAACTCAGTCATTATGGATGCTTAATCAGTCATTATGGGATGCTTTAACTCAGTCATTATGGGATGCTTTAACTCAGTCATTATGGGATGCTTTAACTCAGTCATTATGGGATGCTTTAACTCAGTCATTATGGGATGCTTTAACTCAGTCATTATGGGATGCTTTAACTCAGTCATTATGGGATGCTTTAACTCAGTCATTGTGGGATGCTTTAACTCAGTCATTAAGGGATGCTTTAACTCGTCATTATGGTGCTTAACTCAGTCATTAAGGATGCTTAACTCAGTCATTATGGGATGCTTAACTCATCATTATGGATGCTTTAACTCAGTCATTATGGGATGCTTTAACTCAGTCATTATGGATGCTTTAACTCAGTCATTAAGGGATGCTTTAACTCGGTCATTATGATGCTTTAACTCAGTCATTATGGGATGCTTTAACTCAGTCATTATGGATGCTTTAACTCATCTTATGGGATGCTTTAACTCAGTCATTAAGGGATGCTTTAAACTCGGTCATTATGGGATGCTTTAACTCAGTCATTATGGATGCTTTAACTCAGTCATTATGGGATGCTTTAACTCAGTCATTATGGGATGCTTTAACTCAGTCATTAAAGGATGCTTTAACTCAGTCATTATGGGATGCTTTAGCCCGGTCATTAAGGGATGCTTTAACTCAGTCATTATGGGATGCTTTAGCCCGTCATTATGGGATGCTTTAGCCCGGTCATTATGGGATGCTTTAGCCTCGGTCATTAAGGGATGCTTTAACTCAGTCATTATGGGATGCTTTAAAACTCAGTCATTATGGGATGCTTTAGCCGGTCATTATGGGATGCTTTAACTCGGGTCATTATGGGATGCTTTAGCCCGGTCATTATGGGATGCTTTAGCCCGGTCATTATGGATGCTTTAACTCAGTCATTATGGGATGCTTTAGCCCGTCATTATGGGATGCTTTAGCCCGGTCATTATGGGATGCTTTAACTCAGTCATTATGGGATGCTTTAACTCAGTCATTATGGGATGCTTTAGCCCGGTCATTATGGGATGCTTTAGCCCGGTCATTATGGGATGCTTTAACTCAGTCATTATGGGATGCTTTAGCCCGGTCATTATGGGATGCTTTAGCCCGGTCATTATGGGATGCTTTAACTCAGTCATTATGGGATGCTTTAGCCCGGTCATTATGGGATGCTTTAGCCCGGTCATTATGGGATGCTTTAACTCAGTCATTATGGGATGCTTTAGCCCGGTCATTATGGGATGCTTTAGCCCGGTCATTATGGGATGCTTTAACTCAGTCATTATGGGATGCTTTAACTCAGTCATTATGGGATGCTTTAACTCAGTCATTAAGGGATGCTTTAACTCAGTCATTAAGGGATGCTTTAACTCGGTCATTATGGGATGCTTTAACTCAGTCATTATGGGATGCTTTAACTCAGTCATTAAGGGATGCTTTAACTCAGTCATTATGGGATGCTTTAACTCAGTCATTATGGGATGCTTTAACTCAGTCATTATGGGATGCTTTAACTCAGTCATTATGGGATGCTTTAACTCAGTCATTATGGGATGCTTCGCCCGGTCATTATGGGATGCTTTACACTCGGTCATTATGGGAATGCTTTAACTCAGTCATTATGGGATGCTTTAACTCAGTCATTATGGGATGCTTTAGCCCGGTCATTATGGGATGCTTTAGCCCGGTCATTAAGGGATGCTTTAACTCAGTCATTATGGGATGCTTTAACTCAGTCCATTATGGGATGCTTTAGCCCGTCATTATGGATGCTTTAGCCGGTCCATTATGGGATGCTTTAGACCGGTCATTAAGGGATACTTTAACCCGGTCATTATGGGATGCTTTAACTCAGTCATTATGGATGCTTTTAAACTCAGTCATTATGGATGCTTTAACTCAGTCCATTAAGGGATGCTTTAACTCAGTCATTATGGGATGCTTTAACTCAGTCATTATGGGATGCTTTAACTCAGTCATTATGGGATGCTTTAAACTCGGTCATTATGGGATGCTTTAACTCAGTCATTAAGGGATGCTTAACTCAGTCATTATGGGATGCTTAGCCGGTCATTATGGATGCTTTAACTCGGTCATTAAGGGATGCTTTAACTCAGTCATTATGGGATGCTTTAGCCCGGTCATTAAAGGATGCTTTAACTCAGTCATTAAGGGATGCTTTAACTCGGTCATTAAGGGATGCTTTAACTCAGTCATTATGGGATGCTTTAGCCCGGTCATTATGGGATGCTTTAACTCAGTCATTAAGGGATGCTTTAACTCGGTCATTATGGGATGCTTTAACTCGGTCATTAAGGGATGCTTTAACTCAGTCATTATGGGATGCTTTAACTCAGTCATTAAGGGATGCTTTAACTCAGTCATTATGGGATGCTTTAACTCGGTCATTATGGGATGCTTTAACTCGGTCATTATGGGATGCTTTAACTCAGTCATTATGGGATGCTTTAACTCGGTCATTATGGGATGCTTTAACTCGGTCATTATGGGATGCTTTAACTCAGTCATTATGGGATGCTTTAACTCAGTCATTATGGGATGCTTTAACTCGGTCATTATGGGATGCTTTAACTCAGTCATTATGGGATGCTTTAACTCAGTCATTATGGGATGCTTTAACTCAGTCATTATGGGATGCTTTAACTCAGTCATTATGGGATGCTTTAACTCAGTCATTATGGGATGCTTTAACTCGTCATTATGGGATGCTTTAACTCAGTCATTATGGGATGCTTTAGCCCGGTCATTATGGGATGCTTTAACTCAGTCATTAAGGGATGCTTTAACTCAGTCATTATGGGATGCTTTAACTCAGTCATTATGGGATGCTTTAACTCGGTCATTATGGGATGCTTTAACTCGGTCATTATGGGATGCTTTAACTCAGTCATTAATGGGATGCTTTAACTCAGGTCATTATGGGATGCTTTAACCTTCGCGTCATTAAGGATGCCTTTAACTCAGTCATTATGGGATGCTTTAACTCAGTCATTAATGGGATGCTTTAACTCAGTCATTATGGGATGCTTTAACTCAGTCATTATGGATGCTTTAACTCGGTCATTATGGGATGCTTTAACTCAGTCATTATGGGATGCTTTAACTCGGTCATTATGGATGCTTTAACTCAGGTCATTATGGATGCTTTAACTCAGTCATTATGGGATGCTTTAACTCGGTCATTATGGGATGCTTTAAACTCCAGTCATTATGGGATGCTTTAGCCCGGTCATTATGGGATGCTTTAACTCAGTCATTATGGGATGCTTTAACTCAGTCATTATGGGATGCTTTAACTCCGTCATTATGGGAGCTTTAGCCCGGTCATTATGGGATGCTTTAACTCAGTTCATTAATGGGATGCTTTAGCCCGGTCATTATGGGATGCTTTACTCAGTCATTATGGGATGCTTTAACTCAGTCATTATGGGATGCTTTAACTCAGTCATTAAGGGATGCTTTAACTCAGTCATTAGGGATGCTTTAACTCAGTCATTAATGGGATGCTTTAACTCAGTCATTATGGGATGCTTTAACTCCGTCATTAGGGATGCTTTAACTCAGTCATTAAGGATGCTTTAACTCGTCATTAAGGGATGCTTTAACTCAGGTCATTATGGGATGCTTTAACTCAGTCATTAAGGGATGCTTTAACTCGTCATTATGGGATGCTTTAACTCGGTCATTAAGGGATGCTTTAACTCAGTCATTATGGATGCTTTAACTCAGTCATTATGGGATGCTTTAACTCAGTCATTAAGGGATGCTTTAACTCAGTCATTAAGGGATGCTTTAACTCAGTCATTAAGGGATGCTTTAACTCAGTCATTATGGGATGCTTTAACTCAGTCATTAAGGGATGCTTTAACTCGGTCATTAAGGGATGCTTTAACTCGGTCATTATGGGATGCTTTAACTCAGTCATTAAGGGATGCTTTAACTCGGTCATTATGGGATGCTTTAACTCGGTCATTAAGGGATGCTTTAACTCAGTCATTATGGGATGCTTTAACTCAGTCATTATGGGATGCTTTAACTCAGTCATTAAGGGATGCTTTAACTCAGTCATTAAGGGATGCTTTAACTCAGTCATTAAGGGATGCTTTAACTCAGTCATTATGGGATGCTTTAACTCAGTCATTAAGGGATGCTTTAACTCGGTCATTATGGGATGCTTTAACTCAGTCATTATGGGATGCTTTAACTCAGTCATTATGGGATGCTTTAACTCGGTCATTATGGGATGCTTTAACTCAGTCATTATGGGATGCTTTAACTCAGTCATTATGGGATGCTTTAACTCAGTCATTAAGGGATGCTTTAGCCCGGTCATTATGGGATGCTTTAACTCGGTCATTATGGGATGCTTTAACTCAGTCATTAAGGGATGCTTTAACTCAGGTCATTATGGGATGCTTTAACTCGGTCATTATGGGATGCTTTAACTCAGTCATTATGGGATGCTTTAACTCAGTCATTAAGGGATGCTTTAACTCAGTCATTATGGGATGCTTTAACTCAGTCATTATGGGATGCTTTAACTCAGTCATTATGGGATGCTTTAACTCAGTCATTATGGGATGCTTTAACTCGGTCATTAAGGGATGCTTTAACTCAGTCATTATGGGATGCTTTAACTCAGTCATTAAGGGATGCTTTAACTCAGTCATTATGGGATGCTTTAACTCAGTCATTAATGGGATGCTTTAACTCAGTCATTAATGGGATGCTTTAACTCAGTCATTATGGGATGCTTTAACTCAGTCATTATGGGATGCTTTAACTCAGTCATTATGGGATGCTTTAACTCAGTCATTATGGGATGCTTTAACTCAGTCATTATGGGATGCTTTAACTCAGTCATTAAGGGATGCTTTAACTCAGTCATTAAGGGATGCTTTAACTCAGTCATTAAGGGATGCTTTAACTCAGTCATTAAGGGATGCTTTAACTCGGTCATTATGGGATGCTTTAACTCAGTCATTATGGGATGCTTTAACTCAGTCATTATGGGATGCTTTAACTCAGTCATTATGGGATGCTTTAACTCAGTCATTATGGGATGCTTTAACTCAGTCATTAAGGGATGCTTTAACTCAGTCATTAATGGGATGCTTTTAACTCAGTCATTAAGGGATGCTTTAACTCAGTCATTAAGGGATGCTTTAACTCAGTCATTATGGGATGCTTTAACTCAGTCATTAAGGGATGCTTTAACTCAGTCATTATGGGATGCTTTAACTCAGTCATTATGGGATGCTTTAACTCAGTCATTATGGGATGCTTTAACTCAGTCATTATGGGATGCTTTAACTCAGTCATTAAGGGATGCTTTAACTCAGTCATTATGGGATGCTTTAACTCAGTCATTATGGGATGCTTTAACTCAGTCATTAAGGGATGCTTTAACTCAGTCATTAAGGGATGCTTTAACTCAGTCATTAAGGGATGCTTTAACTCGGTCATTATGGGATGCTTTAACTCAGTCATTATGGGATGCTTTAACTCAGTCATTATGGGATGCTTTAACTCAGTCATTAAGGGATGCTTTAACTCAGTCATTATGGGATGCTTTAACTCAGTCATTATGGGATGCTTTAACTCGTCATTAAGGGATGCTTTAACTCAGTCATTAAGGGATGCTTTAACTCATCATTAAGGGATGCTTTAACTCAGTCATTATGGGATGCTTTAACTCAGTCATTATGGGATGCTTTAACTCAGTCATTAAGGGATGCTTTAACTCAGTCATTAAGGGATGCTTTAACTCAGTCATTATGGGATGCTTTAACTCAGTCATTATGGGATGCTTTAACTCGGTCATTAAGGGATGCTTTAACTCAGTCATTATGGGATGCTTTAACTCAGTCATTATGGGATGCTTTAACTCAGTCATTATGGGATGCTTTAACTCAGTCATTAAGGGATGCTTTAACTCAGTCATTAAGGGATGCTTTAACTCAGTCATTATGGGATGCTTTAACTCAGTCATTATGGGATGCTTTAACTCAGTCATTATGGGATGCTTTAACTCAGTCATTAAGGGATGCTTTAACTCAGTCATTATGGGATGCTTTAACTCAGTCATTATGGGATGCTTTAACTCGGTCATTAAGGGATGCTTTAACTCAGTCATTAAGGGATGCTTTAACTCAGTCATTATGGGATGCTTTAACTCAGTCATTATGGGATGCTTTAACTCAGTCATTATGGGATGCTTTAACTCAGTCATTATGGGATGCTTTAACTCAGTCATTAAGGGATGCTTTAACTCAGTCATTATGGGATGCTTTAACTCAGTCATTATGGGATGCTTTAGCCCGGTCATTAAGGGATGCTTTAACTCAGTCATTAAGGGATGCTTTAACTCAGTCATTATGGGATGCTTTAACTCAGTCATTATGGGATGCTTTAACTCAGTCATTATGGGATGCTTTAGCCCGGTCATTAAGGGATGCTTTAGCCCGGTCATTAAGGGATGCTTTAACTCGGTCATTATGGGATGCTTTAGCCCGGTCATTATGGGATGCTTTAGCCCGGTCATTAAGGGATGCTTTAGCCCGGTCATTAAGGGATGCTTTAACTCAGTCATTAAGGGATGCTTTAACTCAGTCATTAAGGGATGCTTTAACTCAGTCATTAAGGGATGCTTTAACTCAGTCATTAAGGGATGCTTTAACTCAGTCATTATGGGATGCTTTAACTCAGTCATTAAGGGATGCTTTAACTCAGTCATTATGGGATGCTTTAACTCAGTCATTATGGGATGCTTTAACTCAGTCATTATGGGATGCTTTAACTCGGTCATTAAGGGATGCTTTAACTCAGTCATTAAGGGATGCTTTAACTCAGTCATTATGGGATGCTTTAACTCAGTCATTAAGGGATGCTTTAACTCAGTCATTATGGGATGCTTTAACTCGGTCATTAAGGGATGCTTTAGCCCGGTCATTAAGGGATGCTTTAACTCGGTCATTATGGGATGCTTTAGCCGGGTCATTAAGGGATGCTTTAGCCCGGTCATTAAGGGATGCTTTAGCCCGGTCATTATGGGATGCTTTAACTCGGTCATTATGGGATGCTTTAGCCCGGTCATTAAGGGATGCTTTAACTCAGTCATTAAGGGATGCTTTAACTCGGTCATTATGGGATGCTTTAGCCCGGTCATTATGGGATGCTTTAACTCAGTCATTATGGGATACTTTAACTCGGTCATTAAGGGATGCTTTAACTCGGTCATTATGGGATGCTTTAGCCCGGTCATTATGGGATGCTTTAGCCCGGTCATTATGGGATGCTTTAGCCCGGTCATTAAGGGATGCTTTAACTCAGTCATTATGGGATGCTTTAACTCAGTCATTATGGGATGCTTTAACTCAGTCATTATGGGATGCTTTAACTCGGTCATTAAGGGATGCTTTAACTCAGTCATTAAGGGATGCTTTAACTCAGTCATTATGGGATGCTTTAACTCAGTCATTATGGGATGCTTTAACTCAGTCATTATGGGATGCTTTAACTCGGTCATTAAGGGATGCTTTAACTCAGTCATTAAGGGATGCTTTAACTCAGTCATTATGGGATGCTTTAACTCAGTCATTAAGGGATGCTTTAACTCAGTCATTATGGGATGCTTTAACTCGGTCATTAAGGGATGCTTTAGCCCGGTCATTAAGGGATGCTTTAACTCGGTCATTATGGGATGCTTTAGCCGGGTCATTAAGGGATGCTTTAGCCCGGTCATTAAGGGATGCTTTAGCCCGGTCATTATGGGATGCTTTAACTCGGTCATTATGGGATGCTTTAGCCCGGTCATTAAGGGATGCTTTAACTCAGTCATTAAGGGATGCTTTAACTCGGTCATTATGGGATGCTTTAGCCCGGTCATTATGGGATGCTTTAACTCAGTCATTATGGGATACTTTAACTCGGTCATTAAGGGATGCTTTAACTCGGTCATTATGGGATGCTTTAGCCCGGTCATTATGGGATGCTTTAGCCCGGTCATTATGGGATGCTTTAGCCCGGTCATTAAGGGATGCTTTAACTCGGTCATTATGGGATGCTTTAACTCAGTCATTAAGGGATGCTTTAACTCAGTCATTAAGGGATACTTTAACTCGGTCATTAAGGGATGCTTTAACTCGGTCATTATGGGATGCTTTAACTCGGTCATTATGGGATGCTTTAGCCCGGTCATTATGGGATGCTTTAGCCCGGTCATTATGGGATGCTTTAGCCCGGTCATTAAGGGATGCTTTAACTCAGTCATTAAGGGATACTTTAACTCGGTCATTAAGGGATGCTTTAACTCGGTCATTATGGGATGCTTTAGCCCGGTCATTATGGGATGCTTTAGCCCGGTCATTATGGGATGCTTTAGCCCGGTCATTAAGGGATGCTTTAGCCCGGTCATTAAGGGATGCTTTAACTCGGTCATTATGGGATGCTTTAACTCAGTCATTAAGGGATGCTTTAACTCAGTCATTAAGGGATACTTTAACTCGGTCATTAAGGGATGCTTTAGCCCGGTCATTATGGGATGCTTTAGCCCGGTCATTATGGGATGCTTTAGCCCGGTCATTATGGGATGCTTTAGCCCGGTCATTAAGGGATGCTTTAGCCCGGTCATTATGGGATGCTTTAGCCCGGTCATTATGGGATGCTTTAGCCCGGTCATTAAGGGATGCTTTAGCCGGGTCATTAAGGGATGCTTTAGCCCGGTCATTAAGGGATGCTTTAGCCCGGTCATTAAGGGATGCTTTAGCCCGGTCATTATGGGATGCTTTAGCCCGGTCATTAAGGGATGCTTTAGCCCGGTCATTATGGGATGCTTTAGCCCGGTCATTAAGGGATGCTTTAGCCCGGTCATTATGGGATGCTTTAGCCCGGTCATTAAGGGATGCTTTAGCCCGGTCATTAAGGGATGCTTTAACTCGGTCATTAAGGGATGCTTTAGCCCGGTCATTAAGGGATGCTTTAGCCCGGTCATTAAGGGATGCTTTAGCCCGGTCATTATGGGATGCTTTAGCCCGGTCATTAAGGGATGCTTTAGCCCGGTCATTATGGGATGCTTTAGCCCGGTCATTAAGGGATGCTTTAGCTCGGTCATTATGGGATACTTTAGCCCGGTCATTAAGGGATGCTTTAGCCCGGTCATTAAGGGATGCTTTAGCCCGGTCTTTGGGTTTGCTGTGATGTTTATTGCTAATATAAGATAAGAAGTACTTTATATATATCTCCAGTCTCTGATAGTGTTACGTTATTAAGAGAGTGCTCTCATACTTGTTTGATTCTGAAATTGTATATACCGCATCTGTAGCCTGTTATTGTCTCATTACACCGTACTGTGAATGAATTAAAAGTAAATATATAAGTCGTCATGAACACATCTGTCCATCAGACAGAGGGCTGCTGTGCCTCCTGTCATCATTAATGGACGTCTCTTTATAGAGACATAGAAGTGAGGGAGGCGTGTGTACTGCATGTTGGCTAATAAAGTGGCAAGTAAAGATTCAAGACGATACATTTATAACCAATACGAACATTAGGGGAGAAGTTGAGCCAGTTGAGCCAGTGGGTAAGTTGAACCACCCCCTGTAACCAGGCAACGCCTTATAGTTGTAATCAAGTGACCATTTCTCATTGCCTGTGAAAGAGAGATCCTCATTGTGTTCTAGTAAGTAAACATTTTTACAAAAAAACGTTTTTTGCTTGTCAAAGTAAATGTTCTAGATGTCAGCTATATCGGCTGTCATGTCAAAAAAAAAGTATCCAGGTTTAAACACATATATTGTATATAATGATGTGTTGGCAGCGTATTAAACCATGTGAATCATTAAGCTAAAAATGACTCTGAATTTGAATGCTAGGCTATTTTTCTAAAATGGTGGCTATGGGGTAAAGTGAACCATGGGCCTTGGGGTAAGTTGAGACAGTTTTTCAATGGAGAAATGAATGAAAGTCGGCCAAGTTGATAATAAGAGCTCATTGTAGGCTACATTTAAAGTTGATTTTACCCTGTCTTTGATTGGTAAGATGTATGAAATTGTATTACCATTTGTATGATTACTTTTCTTTTTAACATGTTAAAAAAAAATCAATCAATTCAATCGAAATGTATATTAAAAATATTTGAAAAACTAAGCTTGTATTTGGTTTGTTATTTATTGTTTATAGTTACCTTTAAGATTTGTTGTAGGTATGCCCAGGTTTGAACAGGTATGCCCAGGTTTGAACAGGTATGCCCAGGTTTGAACAGGTATGCCCAGGTTTGAACAGTGGTTCAATTTACCCCCTGACCTGGATCAACTTACCCCTACACTGGGGCAAGTTGAGCCACAAGACTTTTTTTTAAAGAAGTAATATTTTCACTGCCCTTGATCAAATATTAATTATTATCATTGCCATTGATAGGAGACATCCTGAATTATAGGTGTGCGTTTTCATTTTGACTATGTGTCATTTCTCCTTGCTTAGAGGACAGCATTACTAAAGAATGGCTCAACTTACCCCACTCTCCCCTATAGGCGGGACAGCAGTGAAAGCGTTTAACTGGCGCGAACGGTCGCGGGGTGAAGATCGGTCGAGCCGTTTGTGTGACTCCGCCCAGCTGCAGCTGCTGAGAGGAACCGCTCTGGCAGCTCTCACTGAGGCGGCTACAAGTCCTCCTGGAGGTAAGCAACGCTACACAATTTCCCCCAGTCTGAGAGTAAAAGCTTTCTCGAAGGTTCGTTTTGCTTTCTTACAACGTTACGTTAATGTTAATTTAACTTTAAGTTTGCTAAAAGGCTATTGTTACTTCCCTTAAGCTAGCTGTCTTAGCTAACAACAGTTAGCAGCTAATGTTTTCTGCAGTTTGTTGCCCCTGAAAAACGTGATGTAGTTATTTACGGGTAAGTTAACTTAACTAACGTTATCTTACAAGTTGAGAGAGTTAAGTTTTGATTAAAATCGTCAATGTAATCAGTGCATGACATTAAGGATTTTGGGAGATGGTCCTGTGGGCAATCTAAGCTAATTTACAGATGGCCCCTGAGCTAGTGATGAGAAGAGCCGGCTCTTTTAAGAGAACGACGGGAGCCGGCTCGCGCATTATGCAATGTGCACATTATCCCGCTTATAACATGGCCACATGCTCAACAAAGTAATGACATGACTCCCAATATTAATTGAAATGCTTTTATGGATTTAGAAAATGATTTAATTGATTTAAAAAATAGTTTTATATATTGATTTAAATTGACATGCATCCGCTAAGAAAATCCGTTACGGCCCGTCCACACAGTGGCGTGCGTTGAAGCTTCCAACGCTTCTGCCCATTCACTTTGAATGGGGTGACGTCACATTTAGCCGAACTGCATTTTGGGAAGCGACGTGGAGCGTTGCTGGCGTTGCTCGCTTCAAAAGTTGAGCAATGTTCAACTTTTGACGCCTCGACGGTGGCGTCAGCAAATGAAATCCCGTTTATGCAAATCTGCCAGTACAAGCGCTAGGTTTTCGCCTGTTTGGGGATTTTATATCCAGTTTACTTCGTTTTAACATTGCTATTGCTTTGTATGTCGGGGGCGGGAGATTCGTGTGATTGGTTGTTGGTCGCGTTGCTCGCAAAAAATCCCCAAGCTTCAGACACGCCCACCGCCAAGCGTCAACGCACGCTGCTGTGTGGACGCTCCGTTACTGTTTGAACTAACGTAGCAATGGCAGGAACTGCTTCGATAGTGTTTTTGAGGAGCTTTTTGATTACAGATTTGAAAACATCGTTGCTTGCTTTAAAAGTAGCACAAGTCATTATGTCAAACCTTGGAAAGTATCTAGATATCCCTGCCCTAATGCCAAAGGAACTGCACACTGAATATGTGTCGCCGTTTGATGTCTATGTCTGGGCCGCTGCGTAAAAAGGAGGGTTTCTGCCCCATTACTTCTCTTCTTACTTCTATAAGAATAAAACACGGAGGAGGGAGATCTCTTTTTCTCCCCCTCTTCTGACAGCCCAGCAGCTGATCTCAGAGCTCCCCTCTCCTGCAGGGGGGCGTGGTCAGCTACAGAGGGGCGTGGTCAGCTACAGGGGGCGTGGTCAGCTGCAGGGGGGCGTGGTCAGCTGCAGCTCACAGAATCAGCCCCCTGCAAAAACAGCGCTGGAAAGAGCAAATAGAGCGAAATGAGGCATGGCTAAAATGCAGGACCTGTTTGGTATTTTGAAAAAAACAACTATATTTATATACTTTATATAGGTCGATACAGTAGCCCCTTTTTTTAAAATAGTTTTTATAGGTGTTGCTATCTGTTTTGTGTAGCGTGGTTCTACAAGCAAGTCAATGCATTCATTGGGTGGGATCAGAGAGTTACACGGTCTGTAAATGCAATGAAAATAATTGGCCACAGCAAATCATTTATATTAAACATGTAATTTTTACTTTTGAATACTTCAGTACAAAGGATGTATTGAATAATTTAAGTGATATATGTGTACACATATAAATCATTAGTCAAAACAAGGCTACATTTGATTGAATTAAAAGGTATAATATGTGGTAAACTGAAGAGCCGTTTGGGAGCCGAAAGAGCCGGCTCTTCTTGGTGAGCCGAGCCAAATGATCCGGGTCACCAAGAAGAGCCGGAATTCCCATCACTACCCTGAGCCCAATAGAGATTGCTATGAAAAATGCGCGCGGACGAAATGTTGAACGGAGGGTTTGGGGGGCCTCCCCCTAGATTAGAACATTTAGATTTTTGCAGGTCTTAGATGCTGTCTGGTGCATTCTCTCTTGTCCCATAATTACTTACAAAGTAAATGTATTCATGTTCAACATAAGAACAATGACTGAACATAACAGCATAACAGTACAGAACTGTGTTAGCCACAAAGTGTGTGTGTGTCTGTGTGTGTGTGTGTTAGGGCTGTGCAATTAATCGTATTTTAATCGCAATTACGATTTTGGCCTGCCACAATTATAAAAACAACATAATCGAAAAAAACTATTATTTAGGTTGTGACAGTGCACTACAACATATTTGATCTAATTAATTTTAGTCTAATTTATTTTTATTTATCATATTTATATGTTTAGTAGCTTGTGGAAGTGCACTCACACGAAGTGTAAGTGTGTGTGCGTGTGCGTGTGTGTGTGTGTGTGTGTGTGTGTGTGTGTGTGTGTGTGTGTGCAACAAGAGCTATATTCAGAGCTCTGCTGTCTTGGCTACAATCTTTCATCGTTGCTGTTGTATGATTGGTGTTCAGCTACGGTATTTAGCGTCTACAGCATCTCCGCTTTTAGGGTTGACGTAGACCCAAACTTCGCCCGGAGGTCCCCCGGTGTTGTTGCGGGAGCTGCTGCACTAGCTAACGCTGCACTAGCTAACGCTACATTAGCAAAACAAACGCTAATTTCTTTTGCAAAAGGTGCAGCGGGCTTCAAACACGTTCCCCTCCACTGGTTTCAACCAAGCACTAAATTAGATGTTTTCCAACCAAATACGGTTGAACTTAAACTTCCCCATATTTATTTGTAAGTAGATTCGAAGATACCTGAGTTTCTGACTGCCGCTAGCTGAAGCTTGGTTGCTAGGTTACTAGCTGGGTGTTAAGGGGCCGGGGGAAATAAAGTTAGTGATTACTGGTTCCATGTTGATTTATTTCAATACAAATTGTTGGGGGGAACTGAAAGGCTCTTACCGTACTGGTTACTTCGCAGCCCGGACATTTCCCCCAAAACACATTTAGACGCGATCACAACACAGAAGTACCTTTCAAATCCCATCATTTTTAAGACCTGCTAAATCATATTTAAGGCCTTTCTTATTTTTTTTGTCATATTTAAGACCTTTTTAAGCGGGAACCCTGTGTCAGGCACTGACACGTCTTCACAATTGCCATAATAGATTGCCAGATCGGGCAACCAGCAGGTGAGGCTTCATTGCCCGAGCTAAATACTAGATTGCCTCGGGCCATCGGGCAGTCCTTAATGTCGAGCCCTGGTAATGAACGTTAGAGGTTTTGTGTTCAACATGAAGTTAGCTAATGTTAGCTCACTCTACCCAAAGTTGTCATGTTAAGCTGTACTTTCTTTGGCAGCTAGCTTAAAGGTGGGGTAGGTAGTTCACTTTAGAAACACTTTTTGTCATACTCCATGGTAGGGCTGTGCGATTATGGCAAAAATCATAATCACGATTATTTGGGTCAATAATTGATATCACGATTATTTTGACGATTATTCATTGACCATTTATTGAACTTTAAAACAAATAATATTTTACCAATAAACAAGATCAACAAATATGTTGGAGCGCACTTCCAAAACCATACTAAATATATATTAATATGATGAATACAAATAAATTAGACCAAAATAAATGAAATCAAATATGTTGCAGTGCAATGTCACAACCTACTGAAAACTCCTTAACATATAGGCAACATTTTGGTAAAAATATATTCAACATATTCCACTCAGTTAAACGTTGAAGGCTGGCCCACCGTCATGGTCCAGAAGTAACAGGAAAAAAATGTTGAACTACAATTTAAGACCAAATAAAAATGTTTTGGCCACCATGGCAAATGCTGGTAGGGCTGCTCATGTCATCTCTTAAAGATTGTTGCAAGAAACACCGGCCTGTTCATGGTCTGGTTTCAGAGATGAGCGCAGGCAGGTGACCATATTGCCACCTGTACTGAAGACCCTCTCTCAAGAGGAACTTGTGGCAGTGCTGCCACATATGACACAGGACAAAAAGAATATACTCTGAACCCTTTCTTTGCCATTGTATACAAATAGTGTTGCTACAAAAGTATAAATGAGGCTTACTAATAAGACGACTCAGATCTGAAGCTACTCAGGAATCTGCTGCCAACGTGCAATAAAAAAGACACAATTAATAAAATCAAAGTGAAACCCTTTTTTTGTTGCATTTTATTAGAGTATAAAAAGAAATGCCTTTAAAATAGGATGCAAGCAACACTAGTTTCTTAACCTGAATTGATGATAGACTATAATCAATTAAAGTTTGCATTCTTATACCATTTTGTACAATAATTATAATGAATAAGTTCAAACAAACTAAAACTCACAGCTGATTAATAACGGTATCTAACTTGAGTTTTTATTATATCAAAAACCTGTTGAAATGCTGCTGTTATTTTTACTGTCCCCCAAAAAGCGCATCGGCAGCCTCCAGGAATGCTTCTTTCACAACTTCGCCGTCTTTGAAAGACTTCATGTGTTTCTCTGGAACGTGACTGACACGATAAGATGCTCTGGAGCAGCCTTGCTCTTGTTGTTGGGCCTGGTGAAAATGGACTGCTGTGCATTTAGCTGTCCTTTCAGGCCCCTCCCCTTTTGGGAGCGTAGGGCAGAATTAGGAGGGAATTCTGTCTCGTAGCGTTTGTGCACTGTTTTGAAATGCCGCTCCTAAATGACCCTTCTTCGATAAAGCCACGCTCGCATTGCAGATGAGAGACAGATGAGAGACCGATGAGAGACAGATGAGAGACAGATGAGAGACAGATGAGAGACAGATGGACTTTGAATTGGAATAGATACAAAAATAATGATCCTCCCACTCGGAGTGAAAATGATATATTTTGGGCTTTTTTGCTTCTGCCATAATTGCGGTCTTGTGTGTGTGCGGACTGTCACTCCTGTTGACACGGACAACGTCAGCAAACTAGTGCCCACTGCCCACCAGCCACGCCCCGACACATGGGGTCACGCCGGCCAATCACAAAGCTTTGATGCGTTCAAGTGCATTATTCTGGCACAGGAAGATTATGTTATAGGACTTTAACGATAAAACAGAATATTGTTGTTCTATTTTTAGACACATCTCGCGATCGACTGGGAATCTCCCCGCGATCAACTGGTTGATATACCTGACTGAAATAATACCGAGACGGCATCGCGTAACGCTTGTCCAACGTGTTGACAAGATGCTTAAAGCCCTGCCACATATCTTTAGCGATGTGGAATGTAATGGCACCTGTAATATCTCTGTGTCTCTGCGAGCTCGTCGCGTAGGCCGTTGCTCTGGACAATGCGTCCTGAATCGATGTGGTGGATGAAGTCGAGCGGGCATCTGCTTTTTGTTGTATTATTGCCCGGTCGTATTGCACTTTGTGGTTGTATTTCAGATGATTAAAGAGATTGTGTTAGCGTGTGGTGCCAACACAAGCTGGTAACAAATCCTGCACTGTACTTTGTTTTGCTCCACGTCGGACTCCTGAAAGCCAAAGTACTTCCAAATAGTGGAAATAGTTGCTGCTCATGTTCTGACATCTTCGCTCGCGCTGAACACTCACAACACATGTCACTCCCACGTGGCCGAGTGGGCTTTTAGGGAGGGGCGAAAGCGCACCCAGCTAAATAATCGTATTTTGTCAATTATACTGTTTTCATAATCGTCGCAAGCCATAATCGTAATCGCGATTAAAATACGATTAATTGCACAGCCCTACTCCATGAAATGCTCTTAACATCCCGATGGCAATGAATATATTAAATGCTTTGACAATAAATCCATAAAACACATCATCTGTGGAAGCCGTGGCGCTGTAAAAAGCACGACCAATCATCTGAGCCGGCTAAAGTAACTGGATGGCCTACCTGCCTGCCAGCCTTCCATCTGTGCACAAACGTATCTCGTGCCCTCATTGGTCATGTGCGTGTTCGTGTGTGTTGGAGGAGGGGCTCTGTGAGGAAGTCTGAAGGACTCGGTTGTGTACTTTCAGATTCTAGCGCACTCGAGCTGGTTCCTCCATTCTTACCTACCCCACCTTTAATGCAAAGAGAGGTTTTGTGCCTCATTGTAAACTTTTCTGCCTGAAACTGTAGAGACAGTTTTTTTCTATTCAACGTGTGACATGACGCCAGCAAGCAATCACAAGATACATCATTTACCAGTCAACATTACACCGGTCAACACTAAAATACCAACTCTGGCTGTTAAACTTGGTCAGTAGAGGTTTACAATTTCAATCATTCATTGTGGAATAAAGGGTCCGGGATATGGCTAGCCTTAGCGTCTCCTGTTCGGCTCTGAGTCGAATGGTCTCATGATTGGAACATCTTTGATTGTGTTCCATAAATAACGAAGTGTTATATAAACAATAACACACCGTCTGTGCCTTGTGCCCCGTCGTATTTATGGGATGGACATTGACCTTGCTTCAGTTCCTCAATATCACTCAACACATTCATCCCACTTGGCATCACACCTGTGAGGGAAGTACTCATTGACAGACTCAAACCTTATTAGCTTATGTCAGTATTATTAACTATGTGAGGGTAAACATGGGCTTCATAACATGTGCAATTAGGCCTGTCGCGATAATCGATAAATTGACTTATCGTACGATAAATAAAAATGGACTCGATAACTTTTCTGAGCTCGATAAATTGCCGTTTACATGAGGATGTGCCCAGCATTTTAGCCAGGCATGCTGTGGCTGCCGGCCACGTGCGCTGTGAGGGGCGGGACTGACACACAGCCAGGTCAGGAGTCAGACACTCCGCGTGCAGCAGCGTAGCATCCAAATTAATAATATAGCGACAAGCGGGAGACACCGTGTGACTTACTCGAGGGGAAATTAAAGTGAAATGGAATTGGTTACAAAACCTAACTACACATCTCCGGCAGGGGCGGACTGGGACTAAAATTCAGCCCTGGAAACTGACCCAGCCACATGAAATGTCAAATGTTAGAAATCCGCTGTTTATTATTTAAAGTTTTACGTCCGATTCGCTCCTTTTTCCCTCTCTGTACACAGCTCCAGTTTGGTCATTGGCCTGTCATCAGATTTCATTTGTAGTTGCTGCTGTAACGGAAGATTAGTAAAATTATTTTTGATGAAATACTCCAAATCTCGACCCTCCATAATTGCACTTGCTTCAGTTGTTTGCTACTTTTTAAGGGCGGTGATGACAGTTACAGTACGAACTGAAGTTGATGCGATTTGATTGGATTGTGAGGCAAGACGTGAGCCTCATCTGATTGGTCAATCCCTCGATTTTTTTTCACCAAGGGAAGCCAATTTCGGCTGGACTCCTCTCGCAACAGAGAGTGCAATCTACTGTTTCACCATAACATCTAGAGGGGCGCTGTTTCACTCTTTGTAAAATACTCAATGAGAATGGGGGAGAGACGGGCCGGCAGAATAATTACCGAAACTAAACGAAGTGTTTTTATTTATTTATTAAAATTATAACTACAATCCAAAAAAACAGGGGAAGCCTGGCTTCCCTTGGCCTCCAGGAGAAAACGCCACTGAGTTCAAGGGATAATTCTCACCCACCTCTTGCTCTTGCCCTGCACTTGTATATGTGCCAGTTGAGCTGGTTCTTCCACCAACTCAACTCTGTCCCTCATCATGAACGCAGGAGGCTGGCTGTATATCTGAACTCGCGCCCTCATTATCCTCTTCATCATCTTGCACTTGTTCTAAGCTGCTGCTGATAGTGCTCGTAGCAGCGCTGCTGCCAAAAAGGTCTGTCAATTTGCGACATTTATGCTTCACCTGCGAGTGACTTCACCTTTTTCTTTTCGTTTTCTTTGATTTTTATCCATGTTTTTTCATTCTCCCTGTCTGCCGCGGCGTCTAATCCCTTCTCTTCGTGTGGCCGCCCGGTCTTTTTTCTTCTTCGTGTGTGATTATTTGACAGATAAAAATTAAGAACCACACAACTGCATTAGCGGCCGCTGTCGCCCTCTGTCGGCCGCCAGCGCAACTTAAATGATGACGTTAAACAATTTATTTTTAAAGGGTCGGCCGTCAATGGCCCTTGACGACCGGCCGTTCTGTGGTTCTCCAGATTCTACAGATGGCCAGTTCGCCCCTGATCTCCGAGGTGGCAGTATTTTGGATTCAAGCCAAATCAACGAGGCGAACCTACGGACTTGAATGAGCCGGTGTGTCGCATTGGTTTAAAAAAGGTAGCGACAAAAGCAGGCAATGCCACACATCTTAAACTACACCTAAAACACAACCACCCCATTCCGGTTTCCCAGCTGGCAGCAAAACGGCAGCTGGAGATGGAGAGCCCCCACCTTCCCCAGAGAGAGAGGGAGAGAGAGAGAGAGGGAGAGAGAGAGGGAGAGAGAGGGAGAGAGAGGGAGAGAGGGAGAGAGGGAGAGAGAGAGAGGGAGAGAGAGAGAGGGAGAGAGAGAGAGATCCAGATCCAGATCCAGATCTCCATTTAATGTATTGTTTTGGTTGTGTGTGATTTAATTAATTGTATTTGTTTTATTTATTATATATAATTTATATTTGAATATTGTTTCACATTTCATTTGCAATGTTGAATGTTCAATGAAAAGTTCTGTTTGAAAGGATGTACTTGAATTATTATTATATATTATCATTATGTCAGTGGTCTAAAATGGTGCCGACAATATTATCGTTTATCGCAATAATTTCCAGGAAATGTATCGTCCAACAAAATGAATTATCGTGACAGGCCTATGTGCAATGATGTCCTAGATCTTGTTTAGTTGTTGGGAGTATGTTGCAGTTTTTATGATAAAAGCAGCAAGATTCCTTCGATATGAAAACTAACCTGTAAATGTGGTCTGCTTTCTTTCCAGATCATTCTGAAGTTAAGAACAGATCAATAAAAAGTAAGAAAGAGCCCACACGTCCAGAGGGGACTCGACAAAGGAGAGTTAAATATTCCTGACGATGGAACCGCAGATTTTACAAATTCAGGTCGCCCCTCAAATCTCTCCTGGAGAGCTGAGAAAGGTGTCAATCATGAGCCAGCTGGAGTGCGCCATCTGCTACAACCCCTACGACAATATCTTCAAAACACCCAAGCAGCTTGACTGCACCCACACATTCTGCCTGGAGTGCCTCTCCCGCCTCATGTTCGTCTCGCTGAGCCCCCGCCTCTTATGCCCCTTCTGCCGCCACCCCACCACGCTGCCTGAGCAGGGTCCCCCCGCCCTCACCACCTGCCGAGAGGTCCTCTGCAAGCTGCCCAGCCACCAGCAGCAGGAGGAGCAGGTGTGGCTGGAGGGGGAGAAGCTGTGCTACAAAAGCTCCAAGCAAGACCCCAGCTTGGGCTCCTCTGAAAGCCCCTAGCCATTCCGATCCAGACAGGGGCCGCACGACTGGCTGCCGGACTCGCAGTGGGACCCGCAGTGGGACCCGCGGTGGGACCCGCGGTGGGACCCGCGGTGGGACCCGCGGTGGGACTGGCCGCCGGACTCGCTGCCGGACTCGCAGTGGAAATGTCAGCGAGTGTTCATCAGGTTGCTCATCTTGCTGTACTTCTTGCTGTTCATCTGGATGGTGTTAATCGGGCTGTGTGTGAACAACCCTAACCCCTACTTGTTCTGTATGCGGGATCACGTCATCCTGAACACAACCAACACAACGACCACCACCCTCAGCCCCTTCACCTAAACACACGGTCGGACACAGTGAACTTCAGACTGGCTGGACTTCACTATAACCACACATTATATTGTATATGACAAATTTCACCAAATTGCTTTAGTGCCACAGATGTTAAAGCCACTTTGTGTGGCCTGTTTAGATGTCGGACTTTAGCATCCCCTAGTGTTTGGTTTCAAAATGGGGTGGGATGAAAGGGTTGAAAGAAACAGACTGCACTCATTTTCCCCTTTTCTGTTATTGTGCCATGTTCCATTAGCTTGATTTGATAAAAACACATGTTATCCTTATCAACTGTCATTACATGTGAATGTAGGCTTTGAAGCTCAGTGGTGCAAGAGGACAGGCACTGGCTTGAGTTGTGTTCAGGGACACAGACATTACAGAGCGTACCGGGTATCAAATGACGGAGCATGAGTGGGTTGACGTGCATACTAACAGCTATTTCCTAATGAAAAAGTAACATTAATTTGAACTCTGATTTGTAAATATATGGATTTCTTTTCAACAATTTACCGTAAGGGTTAGTAAGGTCAGAAAACAGGAAATGAATGTAAACCCAATGTACCAACATCGTCATGGCCTTGTTTACAGAACATAATAAAAAGGGAGACTTTAGCTTGAGTCATGTTTCTAGGAAACTTTGGTGCCTCATTATTTAGATTAGGACCATTTCACGACATTCACCACTTTGTTAGGTAGTGGGTTAATCTGTATGATAGGCAGGTGTCTCACATTCAACAATAGGTGTTTATTATTTCCTCCCTATCTGACCCTTAAACCAAAAACCATAAAAGACAACCCTTCCGTCAGATTGGAAGGAAGGAAGTGCCTTCATTTTGATTCCTGCTTTAGGTGCGTCAGATAAAGGAATACCTCACTTGACGATGAGACAACAATTCTCCCAGTCATTTAAAGCGCTGCTTCCCTGAGGAACTTACATGGTTAAACAATACATGCAGATGGATTAGGAAAAATGCTCAGTCATGGCTTCAAAATGGATTGTGGAAAATATATCCTAAAATCAGAACGACAATAATAACTATGTAAAGAACGAGTAAAAAGTTATTGTTCATCGGCTTTAGGGAATTTGCACATTGTGACATATATACATAACACAAGATACAAGGCCTAGATACAAGGGGTATACAATTAAGTAATAGTATTATTAAGTACTAGTTAAAAAAACCACAATCCACTGAACATGAATTGACATTAATGCAAGTATTCTTTAGTGCAAAAGAGGAAATGATGCTCAAAGTACAGTTTCAGTGCAGTAGCAGCGGAGATGGGTAGAAAAGTGACTGGTGCTGGATGAGGGAAGGGTGTGTGTGGGGGGGGGGTGAAGTCCAGGTCCATTTGGGGCAGGGGGAAAAGGTGGGAGGCAAGGTGGAGAGGGGGGAGGGAGAGAGTTCAGCATCCCGACCACCTGGTGGAAGAAGCTGTTCCTCAGCCTGGTCGAGCTCGAGCGGAGACTGAAAATAACAGCAGCTTACTTAAAACTCGTTCTTGTGGTTTCCCCTCTTTCTTTTTATCAAAAGTTATAACATTTCTACAGATCATAAAATAATCTTTCATTACCGTTTAAATTGCATTTTTTCCGGAATGCGTTTCCTGCCTTGCTTTTTAATATGAGTTCTTGTTAACTCGTGTTCACTGGGCTTTATTCTCCATTATTACATGGCTTAGTTGAATACTCGAGTCTGATTGGTCGATTCAGAACACGTGACACGTTGTTAATCCAGTTGTGAAGACCGCTGTCAAGCACTTATTGACCGTTGTTAAGGACGACAAATGTACTCATCAAAGGTGAAATTACACCAGAAATAATAACAATTCAGACACATTACAAAATGCAAGAGTGGATAAAAAAATCAATTACAAATTAAACTTGTGAGTCTTCAGGCAGAAAAGATGAAAACACCTGTTCAAAGTTCCAGTTTCCTGAACATGGAACCATGCCTGTCCTCTGTTCCACATGTCTTCAGTCAGTTCTGGACCCCATGACTCTGTTCCACATGTCTTCAGTGAGTTCTGGACCCTATGACTATATTCCACATGTCTTCAGTCAGTTCTGGACCCCATGACTCTGTTCCACATGTCTTCAGTCAGTTCTGGACTCTATGACTCTGTTCCACATGTCTTCAGTCAGTTCTGGACCCCATGACTCTGTTCCACATGTCTTCAGTCAGTTCTGGACCCTATGACTCTGTTCCACATGTCTTCAGTCAGTTCTGGACCACATGACTCTGTTCCACATGTCTTCAGTCAGTTCTGGACCCTATGACTCTGTTCCACATGTCTTCAGTCAGTTCTGGACCCTATGACTCTGTTCCACATGTCTTCAGTCAGTTCTGGACCACATGACTCTGTTCCACATGTCTTCAGTCAATTCTGGACCACATGACTCTGTTCCACATGTCTTCAGTCAGTTCTGGACCCCATGACTCTGTTCCACAAGTCTTCAGTCAGTTCTGGACCCCATGACTCTGTTCCACATGTCTTCAGTCAGTTCTGGACCCTATGACTCTGTTCCACATGTCTTCAGTCAGTTCTGGACCCTATGACTCTGTTCCACATGTCTTCAGTCAGTTCTGGACTCTATGACTCTGTTCCACATGTCTTCAGTCAGTTCTGGACCCCATGACTCTGTTCCACATGTCTTCAGTCAGTTCTGGACCCTATGACTCTGTTCCACATGTCTTCAGTCAGTTCTGGACCCTATGACTCTGTTCCACATGTCTTCAGTCAGTTCTGGACCCTATGACTCTGTTCCACATGTCTTCAGTCAGTTCTGGACCCTATGACTCGGACACTAGTCCTACCAAGGCTCATTAGAGGTAAGAGTGTTAGGAGTGGAGTTATCTTTGTATTTAGGTTGCAAGTCGACAAAGGTGATCAAGTGCTGATGCTAATAATGATCCGATTAATTGGATATTGATTGTCTGCCAATACCGAATCCTGATCCGATTCTTCTATTTCCCAGATAATACAGCTGCACCGTGTACACTAGCTCTATTTGTTTTTGCCATTGCAATTCACCATAAGCAATTGTTGACTGTAACGTCTATGCCAACCGACTGTAATTTGTAATGTATTTTACTATACTTTAACGGTCAAGTTCCGGCAACCACAGCTGCCCAAATTTTAACGTAAAGATTAAAATAGATGGATGGCCAGCTATAATGCTGCATCCATCTATAACCAGCATAGACCAGCACCAAAACACAACATATGCTGGTCTTGCTGGTCAACACTATGCTAGTCTATGCTGGTTTTTTCAGCAGGGTTAGCAACATTTGACCAATCACACACATGGACAAGCATACTGACAGCGCAGCGTCATACTTCCTGAATGAAAAGTAAACTATAATATTAGACAAATATGAAGAAGTTAAACTTTAAACATCCATGACTTAAACACTTGATCCAGGATAAAAGCCACAGAGCTGCACCTGCAAGGTGAATACAGCTGGTAAAAGAAAAAGTGTTTGAATGCGTACATTAACAGGTTTATGATATCACTGCCCGTCTAAAGGGGCCTACACACCAAGCTGACACCAAAGAACACGTCCCGACGGACCCGACTGTTGCGTCGCCTCACGTCTCCTGCGTCTTGGCCATGTGTCGCACTGGAACACACCGCAAAGACTTCAGCCGACGGCCAAGTAGCACGTACGAACTGTGCATGCGTGAGTGGCAATAACTCTCTTTACCAGCAGGCGGCAGTAGTGTGTATTTGTCATTCAACAACCGGAAGACAGACTGCGTGATATATGCAGACAACAAATAGCGTGTGCGTTCCATTTTCACTCTACAGCGAGAAGCTCACGGGGCTTTCCCGAACCTGTGTCGAGAGCTGGAGTTAAATCAAATCTCAGATTTGCCTTCTTAATCTTTTGTTTGGGTCCCTCACTTCCGTTTCGCTTCTCATGCACTGATTCGCTAGCTGAACAGCCAATCAGAGTGATTTCTTTGGCCGACGGCCTTTAGTCTTTAGCCTCCCGATTCAACATGTCGGTGGCGGAAGGTGTCGGCACGGACGAAAAGACACGACGGTGCGGGACACACCAATCTGAGTAGGGCGACAGGACACTCATTGATGGCCAGACATCTATCGACGGCCAAAATTGGGTTGGTGTGTCCGGGCCTTGAGACACGAGTGGATCTGACTTTAATTACATTTGACTCGAGCGTTTCCTCAACTTAATGTGTTGCTTAAAATAATCCTTCTGCATACAGTATGTGACACTGTGAGTGTTGCACGGCCAGATACGGCTCAGCTGACTCAGATAAGGAGATATGTGATACATTATGAAGTGATATGCCACGGACTGTACTTAATGTTACTCTGATCCGGTTACTGATGTTGTGGCAGATATTTAAGTAAGCTTTCTTAACGCTAATGTTATAATAGTCAGATTGCTCTGAAGATGGAGGTTCTATTCATGTTCACGTTCACACAGTCGGTGATTTTTGCCAGCTGTCTTTCCTGGGGCGACTGTGGCTGCGAGGGAGTGCGGTCGTCTTTCAACCAGACGGTTGTGGGTTCGATCCCAGCCCATGCAGTCGATGTATCCTTGGGCAAGATACTTAACCCTGAGTTGCTCCCGATGGCCAACGGTGTGTGAATGTGTGTGCATGTTAGGTCCTAGAGTAACATACACTGCTCTGTGTGAATGGGTGAAGGACATGTAGTATGTAAAGCCCTTTGAAGGGTCTTAAAGAGTGGATAAAGCGCTATATAAGTACAGTCCGTTTACCATTCCTGCAAAGGCAGTTTAAACTGTATTTCCTTTCTCCTGTAATATGACTTGATCGCTTTAAACTCTGCACACTGAGCTCTGATTGGTCAGCAGGCCGTGCTTTCACTGAGTTGAGCTCTTAGCCTGCAACCTAACCTGCTCCGGACCAGGCTAGCCGCTCAGCATAAGTTACCATGGAGATCTAGCCCGGTAAAAAGAGAACCAGCACCTTAGGACCGGAAACCCAGAGTTTTCCCTGAAGTTAGCTCACTAAGTGAAAACCAGGCTTCGTAGTACAGGCCTCTGGTGCATTCTTTGTATGTGCAAAGTAGATCCGCGCATACAAGGAATGTGTGATTTAATGCAGAACAATAAACACATGATGAGATATGAAAAACATATAGAAACAATTAAGTTCAAGAGGTGTGGGATTTGTGCAAAAATATTGACAAGGGCGATATGAAAAAGTTCACAGTATTATGAAGTACGTGGATGTGGGAATAAAGTAAAATATTTGCACCAATGTAATGAATAACAATGTGGAAAATCCCTCTCAGTGTTTTGTTGTTGCTGACAGCTGCAGACAGTGAGAAGCTGTTTGTTTGTAATGTCATTTAATGGGTTGATTGTTCTGGCGCTGCGGAGATGCTGCATGTTTTTAAAACACTTGTTCACTTCTTCCTTTGTGGGTTGATGGCTCTTCTTCTTCGGTGGTGTTGTAGCTGCCACAGTGGACAAAGAGGACCCAGTCTTTACACAGATTATTATTTTTAAAGAAGGCATTTCCTGGATTGTAAGAGGAACTTTATACGGTGACAAATCGTGTGAAAGATACAAAAGAATCCTGAATCCAGAGCAGCTAATTCCTTCTGGCTCTGTGTGACGAGATGTAAATGAGTGTGAACGCTCAAAGGAAAGATCTGAGAAGTCAATCTCAGACTCTGCAGGAAACATCTGCAGCGCATCAAGTCTTTGACACATGTATATAGTTTACTGGTCCTGCATTTCCTGCACTGGTCTTGCAGGATAATCTTGCACTATTTAATTATTCTCTGTTTCTTCTTGCACTCTTTTTTAACGTTTTTTAAACTGTTTTATTGTTTTATGCCATATATATATTTCTGTTGCATTGTTGGGACTTCAGATTTCCATTGCCATATATGGGGCGAAGCCTGCGAGCTAGTTCAGGCAGTCAACTCGAGCACCAATGATACATTAACACGTGACGCACCTCGTCCCTCTTACAACCAACCAAACACATTCTCCTAAACATGCCGCTCTATTGAAGCTGCCAGGTCTTCCTGCCTCTGCCTCGCTCATGCTGCTGCTGCTGCTGTGTTCACTTGCTATTGCTGCGTTCATGTTCCTGCTGCTCGCCTGCCCCCCCACCACCCCAGCTTCCACCTGTAGGCTTGGGGGATAGTTATCTAATCATCACTCAATGTTCTTTGTAAATCTGTGGAGTGCCTAGACGCCAAACTCAAACGATATGCTGCTTCTAATAAACATGGAGCATGTGTGTGGGCTGGACCTGTGTTTTACAGGAAAGGAGTGAGCAGAGGGTCGAGTTGTCGATTCTTGTTCAGTTTTCATCTTCCTCACCCTCTCAGACTTTAAGTTGCGCGCGCTGCTAAAGAGACGCGCTACCATGGAAACCAAACAATGGTGTAGCTGTATTAAAGTCCGAGTGGAAATAGTCGTGAGTAAATCTGATTCTGTCAGAAATCGGGAGAAATATGACCCCGGGAGGAAACCGGGAGAGGGCAATGAAATCGGGAGGGTTGGCAAGTATGACACACACACGCACACACACGCACACACACACACACACACACACACAATGTTCGTATTTAGTCTCCTGATTTTAAATGGGAATTAAATCATTTGAGTGTTCCCAAAGCACCAGTGTTCTGCAGTTTGTGTGGGCCTACTGTACTGTTGCACAGTTTTGGAAGATACATTGCTAACCACACTGAAGATTATCTCATATTTTTAAACCTCAATTTGTCCTCCCCCCCCCCCCCTCTAACATCACCAGAAGTCATAATTTAAGGGGTCACAAAAATGTCTTCCGGGGGAGGATCCCCCTGGACCGCCCTAGTATGGTTTGGTCACCATAGCCCCACCAAAAATATTTTCCACCAGCCGCCACTGCATATGACCATAAATAAATACATTGAATGCTTTGAATTTGAAGTGTTTCTGGCACAGAAGAGGAAAAAGTGTCCAATGGTTGCTTTGCTGTCAAAACGGTCAAAATAAAGACTCATCAACGATGTTACAAAGAGGGCTATTATTATTATTGGGAAATTCTGCATCTAAAGGCGTTCATTGATCAACCATGTATCACTTTCATTTAGCGAGAAGGAAGCCAGAAGAAAGTAGACATTGATAAACAATATGTTTGTAAATCAAAGTCTTGTTGTGTGAAGGAAAAGGGACAGTACTTATACTTTTTAAACAGTCGTTTTTACTTGAGTATTGTAATTGTTGGCTGTTCAACTGTTGAAGAAGAAGAAGATATATTCAGATGAAAGTATCTTGATTGAGTCGTGGATCCTCTTTCCTTCCCCCACTGGAGGCCGTTTCTCTTCCACAGTTTGCCTGAAGAGCTGAGTTGTGCTCGGCTAATGCATCTCAAACAGATGGAGCCCGATGCAATCACTCCGGAGAGGCGTCTCCATCTCTTCCTCGTTGAGAAATCAATCAAAATGATGGTTCCTGGCGTCAGCAGCTAAGGAGAGAAGGCTGCAGGAAGCACAGCTGCACGGCTCAGAGGAGGAACAGATCCTTTACTGATACTACACCGTGACAATGCTAACACATACTGTAGAAGCCATGCATGCAGTCGTTGCAGAATAGGAAAAGCAACATGTTGAGAAGCTGGACCTGTGAAATGCTTTTGCTAATACATTTTCTCTCAACACACTCATCGTTTCGGGCACTTGATAATCACAGTAAAATGAGGCTCCAGTTCTCAGCGGTGTCGTGTTCCCCAGTGAGTCTACACCTTTCCAAATACAGGTCTTCATCCCTTCTTCCCTTCATCCCTTCATCCCTTCTTTCCTTCATCCCTTCTTTCCTTCTTCCCTTCATCCCTTCTTCCCTCCTTTCCTTCATCCTTTCTTCCCTTCATCCCTTCTTTCCTTCATCCCTTCTTCCCTTCATCTCTCCTTCCCTTCATCTCTTCATCCCTTCTTCCCTTCATCCCTTCTTTCCTTCATCCCTTCTTCCCTTCATCCCTTCTTTCCTTTATCCCTTCTTTCCTTCATCCCTTCATCTCTCCTTCCCTTCATCCCTTCATCCCTTCTTTCCCTATACCTTCTTCCCTTCATCCCTTCTTTCCTTATACCTTCTTCCCTTCATCTCTCCTTCCCTTCATCCCTTCTTCCCTACATCCCTCCTTACCTTCATCCCTTATTTCCTTCCTACCTTCTTCCCTACATCCCTCCTTACCTTCATCCCTTCTTTCCTTCCTACCTTCTTCCCTTCATCTCTCCTTCCCTACATCCCTTCATCTCTCCTTCCCTACATCCCTCCTTACCTACATCCCTTCATCCTTTCTTCCCTAAATCCCTTCATCCTTCTTCCCTTCTTTCCTTATACCTTCTTCCCTTCATCTCTCCTTCCCTTCTTCCCTACATCCCTCCTTACCTTCATCCCTTCTTCTCTTCATCTCTCCTTCCCTACATCCCTTCATCTCTCCTTCCCTACATCCCTCCTTACCTACATCCCTTCTTTCCTTCCTACCTTCTTCCCTTCATCTCTCCTTCCCTACATCCCTCCTTACCTACATCCCTTCATCCCTACTTCCCTTCTTCCCCTCATCCTTTCATCCTTCTTCCAGGATCGTATCACCACCCCCTGCAGTACTTCCCATCTCATGAATGACCTCCCGTAGCCTCCCTTTCAGAAGGAAGCTCTGTGTCGGCGCATCGAGTCTCTCCTGTTCTCACACTGCAGATAATGAGAGTTTAAATCTGACCCTCGGACACAGGGTGTGTTTTTATCCGCCCTCGTCTTCACCCGCTTTCATGCAGCCGGTTGGTTTTATTGCTCTCTGTGAGAATAATAGGGGCCACGGTGTTTTAGTTTTAGTGGCCAATACATTTCACGTTTGACAAACTGCTGCAGAGATCTTTCAAAGAGGAGAGGAGTGGAACTGTAAATCCCCCGAGAGCGAAGCGGGATGATTGGCATTTCATTAAAACTCTGCGAGAGATTTCCTCCAGGCGACATCGAGTCAGCTGTGGTGGAAAGTAACTAAGTACATTTACTCGAGTACTGTACTGTTGTTTTAAAACTTGAATGCATCAATCATTATAAAACATATCATATTATTCTGAAATGGACCAACCTGCACAACGACTACTTTCACTTTTGGTCTGTTAACTATATTTTGATGATAATACTTTTCTACTTGTACTTAAGTGACATTTTGAATGCAGGACTTTTACTGTAACAGAGTATTCCTACACTCTGGTACTTCTACTTTTACTCAAGTACAAGACCTGAGTACTTCTACTTTTACTCAAGTACAAGACCTGAGTACTTCTACTTTTACTCAAGTACAAGATCTGAGTACTTCTACTTTTACTCAAGTACAAGATCTGAGTACTTCTACTTTTACTCAGTACAAGATCTGAGTACTTCTACTTTTACTCAAGTACAAGATCTGAGTACTTCTACTTTTACTCAAGTACAAGACCTGAGTACTTCTACTTTTACTCAAGTACAAGATCTGAGTACTTCTACTTTTACTCAAGTACAAGACCTGAGTACTTCTACTTTTACTCAAGTACAAGACCTGAGTACTTCTACTTTTACTACAAGATCTGAGTACTTCTACTTTTACTCAAGAACAAGATCTGAGTACTTCTACTTTTACTCAAGTACAAGATCTGAGTACTTCTACTTTTACTCAAGTACAAGACCTGAGTACTTCTACTTTTACTCAAGTACAAGATCTGAATACTTCTACTTTTACTCAAGTACAAGACCTGAGTACTTCTACTTTTACTCAAGTACAAGATCTGAATACTTCTACTTTTCACTCAGAAAAATGGCTTCACCAATTAAGCAGTCGTTTAAAATCAGCTCATGTGGGTGAGCTTAGTTTCCACTACACACAAGTATATTCTTAAAAGGGCCGTTCTAGTTTTAGTTTGAAAGTATATTTTGAAGACGTTTCTAAGGAGATAATGCATGACTCTTACCTGTAACGGGGTAATCATTGAGTGTTGCATTACTGCTTTTACTGAATCAAAATATCTGAATACCAGATGAAGGAGGTTTCATGAGTCTTTATTTATAGAAAAACAAAATGCTTAATGTCAGATGTTGCTTATACAGTATAGCGTACAGGCCAAAACAACAACACAGCTCTCCATCAGCTGATTCTCATTGGAAAGCAAACTGGATCGAGATGATTGTAAAAATGACAACAAAACACAAAATGGAAACTGAGCTGTAATTAAAAATGAAAAAAGAGAAACAAATGCAACGGATGAAACCTTGTTTAAACCCAAATACTATTAATCTGCTTCATTAAATGTTCCACCAGTAGTTTCACTCACCAGGAACATAAATACAGCAAGTCGTGAAATGAAAGCTATACAGGAAGTGAGTTTATCAGAATAAGACACTGTACTAATATATATCAACAGCACTACGTGAGATAAGCTTCTACAGAAAATGTCTCCTCTAATAATCACTCCAAGAGAATACAGCCAGCATGCCAACTAAACCTCAAAATAAAATATATATCAAGCAGCAAAGCTGGACAAAATACAACATTCATACGTCGAAAATCAGCAAAAAGCGTTAAAGCCACTACATCCACTTTCACAAGAGTAATTACAGTCTGACGTCCACGATCTTTATAAGGGACTGTGTTACTATTAAGTTCATGCTAAGTTTGATTTGTTTTATCCGATGTTGCTGCTGCTCAATACACCTGGACAAATATGTGGTTTTTAGCTTAAATCAAAGTTGTATTTGAATTCCAAAGGAGATCCAGAACACTTTGGGGAAATGTGTTTATAATGTATTGCAACAGACGTGGTTAATTTCACTTTTTGAAATAAGCTTTGGATAAAAGCGTCCCCTAAATGAATGGTGTAAAATGTAATTTGGTGCAGCCCTTTCTCAGAGCAAACTTGATATTTAAAAACACATCAAAAGACAGATTTGAGGTACTTTTTGAGTGTTTTTTTCATCAACAATATCGCAGGTTGATATCGTCTCGTCGTTTAATGACGTTGGTACGGTGGCCCTGAAGGTCAAAACACAACATGTACGAAGTTGTGTTTTATGAAATATTTTACTGTCATTTTAAAATGTACTTTGGATCCTCAGGGCCACCGTACTTTGGTGCTGTCTCGTAATGGGGACAACGTTATCCTATGTTAACAAAATTACCATCGCATTTCGTATATTTCTTTAAAAATCTTGGGACAGATCTGACGCTCCCAACAAACACAATTATAATTTAGTTGAACTATTATTAAGGTGCCTACACTATCATTGAATGTTAACTTGGTAGCCATAATTTACCCAACTTCCTGCCCCTGAACATTTCACTCGGTTTATCCCGGGTGCAATGAACTCTGGGTAATGAAGTCCCAAACCTTTCCCATGTGCAGCTTTAGCGTCTATCCAAGCGATCGCTGATGCTGTTTTCAAGCGCCTCTAAACTTCCCACTATTTTGCATACAGAAACCAGTCTGACGTTTAAATCCATTATCCGTTGTTTTATCTCCTCAGCGGGCGTCTCAGAGACCAGCTGAGGCCCGCAACGACCGAATTTCACCTCCCAAATGTTTGGCAGTATGTACAACATTATATGTACATCCAGATAAAAGATCAGTACACAAACTCCAGATCAACATTCATCGTCCTCAATCAACCATTTCTTTACCTTCCAGGCGTCCAGTGCTAATCACTGGTTATAATCCCACAAATGGAGACTCCACAAATTAACCAAACAAACTTGAAACCTGATTTTCATCATTTGAAATAAAGATTCTTACATTCATGTCACGCTGTTTGAATCATATAATTCCACACCCTGACACTTTAATAAATAACCAGTTCGCGTTCGGATGAGTCCCGAAAAGCCCACTTCAAGAGTTTTCTTCCGTCTTTAATACATTCTTGCAGATAAGAGTGTCCATCATCGTGGATGTCGACCAATCGCAGACCTTCTCTCTAAATCCTCAACGTTTCGAGGGTCCCCCGATTTGCCCGCCTCCTTTTCCTGTTCGATCTTACTTTGTGTATTCGTCCTCTGGTATCCGGGTGGCGCCTGCTTCTTCCACCGGACCTTCTCTCTTGGTTTCCATCGCAACTTCAGTGTAGGCAACTGGTTTCTCCTCCTCTGGGACTTTAGCTTCGGCCTCTGCTTCTGTTTCACCTTCGGTTTCAGCTTCGGCGCCTTCCTGCCCTTCAGCCACCGCCCTCTCCTTCTTCAGTTTGATGCGAAAGGTCTCTCTGTTCGGCGCTTTCTTGGCGATGTTGTCCTTCAGACGCTCTCCGGACTGTTTCAGGCGTTCGCCGGCCTGATGCATCTTGTCCCGGCGCTCGTGAGGCATCACCTTCTCCCCCAGGTTGTGGAACTTGGTGCCCAGGTTTCCTCTGGTTTTGCTCATGTTCTCCTTGGAGAAAGCGGCCTTCAGGGTCTCGGTGCTCTTCACCATGGATTGTTTCATGCGGGTGGCTCTGGAGGGGTCGGCCTCTTCAACGCTCAGGTACTCTTCGTCCGAGGAGAGGTCGGCGGGGACGTCGTAGATGTCGGGTTCGACCTCCACTCCGTCCAAGCCGGTTCCTTTGGGAGACTTTGTGACGGCCACTGATGGGATCTCAGTCTCGCCCTGCGGAGAAGAAAGTAAACGGAATACAGTCAGGACAAAATGAATGTACAGAAACGCCATTTCTGAAAATATTCTCAGAAATCTGACCTATTTTTCTTTTTTTACTCTGGTAATTTCCCATGAATGACATTATATCTCTATCTATATAAGTCAGCCTGGGCAATGTTGCAAAGCAGTGGTAAGAGCTGCTTTACACATATGTTGAATTTTCTATCCTACTTTTGCACCAAAACAGTACATGGCGATAAAACTAAACAAATCATACCATCCATACCAGGTACGCAACTCCATATCTCTCGTAGGTCAACCTGGGCAATGTTGAATAGTAATTGTCATGTTGCTTTGTGGTAGTATTGTTTTTTTATGAGTTTTGCACAAAGACTGTAAAAAGAGGTGGATGTAGTCTCCATGACGTCATCCATTGGTCTTTGCATACGTTTAAAGTACTTTTTAAGTCTCTTTGTAGTTGTTTTGACTCTGGTTGTAGTTGTGTGTGAATGTACTAGTATTTGTAGTTAATACGTTTACATTATCTCCCTGTAGTCTTTTCATGTCTCTACAGAGACTCTTTCTGGTCAATTTGAGTATTTTTCCTGGTGGATACATTTCACATGTCACACTTTCAGCCAGGGGCGGACTGGGACTACAAATCAGCCCGGGACTCTCGACCGCCCACTTCGGTACCGCAAGTAATTATCACTAGTAAGTTGTCAACGGGGGGGGTGCTAGTGACTTATCCGACCGGCCCACTTCAGTACCGGCCCGTCGGGATTTGTCCCGAACGTCCCGATGGCCAGTCCGCCCCTGCTTTCAGCCAATAACCTTTAATTGCATCCCATGAATGAATAATATATTTTATCTGCTACGCTAAACATGTCCTAGACATTTTTCCACGCACAGAAACAGGGAGAAAGAGGATTTTAAAAAGCACTTTAAAGTTGAGTCCTGCAGGATTTTGAATCTTGGCATAGTTACCTCTGAATATCTTAATTTTCTTGCATTGGCTCCCTAAAGAGGTAGTAGCACTGATGTGTTAATAAAATGTCACACTGCTCATGCCGACATTTAATTTTACAAGGACCCTATCCCTGAGCACGGAGATGAAATCAATACCCGTCTTCTCATCTGTCTCTTATGAATTACTTGCTAAGTTGCTGCAGGTCCAGATAGAGAACATGATATTCCTCAGAGAGAGTCCTGCAGCCTCTGAACACATGAGATCAAGTTTTATTCTATTTTTACAGAGGACGGGTAACTGAGACTCGTCCAGACAGGAACTCAAGATGGCCGACGACTGGTTCTGGCAGTGTGGGGGATGTTGATCTCTATCTCAACAACTAAACAAAGCTGGAGGAATGAGTCCCAAAACCTGGAAATGAGTCAGCGTTTTTGCACTTACTGCTCTCTATTCTCTAGAAGTTAATGGGTTTTTAATGCGTTGTTGGGATTGTCAAAATAATGTTCCTGTATATTAGTTCCTCCAATAGCCTAGCCTCCTTTAGCTTAGCGGTGGTGAGGTGAAGTCATGTGACCGTGCTGTAGTTCCTTTATAGCCCAACATTAGCCGCCTTTAGCTTAGCGGTGGTGACGTGAAGTCATGTGACCGTGCTGTAGTTCCTTTATAGCCCCACATTAGCCTCCTTTAGCTTAGCGGTGGTGATGTGAAGTCATGTGACCGTGCTGTAGTTCCTTTATAGCCCAACATTAGCCGCCTTTAGCTCAGCGGTGGTGACGTGAAGTCATGTGACCGTGCTGTAGTTCCTTTATAGCCCAACATTAGCCGCCTTTAGCTTAGCGGTGGTGACGTGAAGTCATGTGACCGTGCTGTAGTTCCTTTATAGCCCAACATTAGCCACCTTTAGCTTAGCGGTGGTGACGTGAAGTCATGTGACCGTGCTGTAGTTCCTTTATAGCCCAACATTAGCCACCTTTAGCTTAGCGGTGGTGACGTGAAGTCATGTGACAGTGCTGTAGTTCCCTTATAGCCCAACATGAGCCACCTTTAGCTTAGCGGTGGTGACGTGAAGTCATGTGACCGTGCTGTAGTTCCTTTATAGCCCAACATTAGCCGCCTTTATCTTAGCGGTGGTGACGTGAAGTCATGTGACCGTGCTGTAGTTCCTTTGTAGCCCAACATTAGCCGCCTTTATCTTAGCGGTGGTGACGTGAAGTCATGTGACCGTGCTGTAGTTCCTTTATAGCCCAACATTAGCCACCTTTAGCTTAGCGGTGGTGACGTGAAGTCATGTGACCGTGCTGTAGTTCCTTTGTAGCCCAACATTAGCCACCTTTAGCTTAGCGGTGGTGACGTGAAGTCATGTGACCGTGCTGTAGTTCCTTAATAGCCTAACGTTAGCTTTGACTTCAGAAATCATAAAGTGGTGTTAATATGTGGAGATTATCCTGCTGAACTAATCGTCTCAGTATCATAAACGTTTGTTTGACACAGAGATTAATTTCTGCAATAATCCAAAATCACATGACAAAATCCCATTGGCTTTTATTGGAGGGAACCAGGGAGATGCTACAGGTGACTTTGGATGTGAAACCAATTCATCCTAATTAAACTGTGATCACCTGCAAGGATCGCAGTCATTAATCAGGGAGGAGTCATTGACCACACACTGTGACTGACAGGATAATTACACCGGCAGGGATGTGGGTCAGGACGTTTATTAATAACCTCACATGGTGGAGGAAGACGAGGAGAGCAGAAAGACAGGTTGATTTAACAAACACTAACACATTCGTTATGTTCACACACACACACACACACAAATGTTTAACCTGTGTAAAATTGTAAGCTACATTTTGTAAACGTCTTGGAAGTTTAGCAGTGAGGATATTTTAACCTATTGTTGGAAGAAGTATTCTGATTCTTTACCGCAGAGAAAGCACTTATAATATACTGTGAAAATACAAGTATAAGTCCTGCATTCAAAACGGTATACTTAGGGGAAAGTAAGTTGAAGTTATAAAAGTATTGATTGTGCAGTAAAATTAAGTACTGAAATGCTCTCTGTTAGCTGCTGACCTCTGGTTTGAGTTGTGTTCAGGGCCTGTGGGAACTTTAAACTGCACGGTCCATGCTTTGTCATTGCACCCAACAGAAACATCTCAAACTAAAAGTCATTATGTTTTTATAAAATGGCACCCCGTCCCCTGATGTCCAGCGTTGAGAACAACAGCGAGGGCCCAGGGTGGAAAACACACACATTTATATTTTTCTCATTATAGCCACAGTGCTCATTATTCAGCCGCCAGGGTCAGCATGCTGCTTCCTGGATAAATGAGCAGCTGAAGCTCTATATTAGGAGAGGAACGGACGCCTCAGAATAACCGACATCAGTCACCAGGAAACTCAACACGTCACTGCAGGACGGAGAGAAGCCGAGCTAAACCTGGAGTGCAGGAATACAAAGAGTAACTGATGCACAAAACTATATCTATTTAAACTATATCAAGTTATTTGCAAGTTTCTACACAATATATGTTACTTGTTGGACGCTTTTATCCAAAGCGACTTACATACTCAATACTGTAGACAATCCCCACAGGAACAATTTGGGGTGAAGAGTCTCAAGGACACAATGACAGTGGGGTTTGAACCTGTGACCCCCTGATCTGAACACCAACGCACTAGTCCACTACGCCACAGCCTCCCTGTGTATACAATCGACTTAAACTGCACTGCTCTTCCACTTTCTGATATACTTCCCACCCCTCTCTGTATGTAAAGTGGTGCAGGGATGTCATATTTCTGCAGTAGACCCTGAAGGCAGCATCTCCCTTGTTTCGTCCACAAAAAGCCAATGGAATTTCTCCATTGGCCAGAAGTAAAAAGCTAATGTTGGGCTATAAAGGAACTACAGCACGGTCACACGACTTCACGTCAACATCGCTAAGCTAAAGGCAGCTAATGTTGGGTTATAAAGGAACTACAGCACGGTCACATGACTTCACGTCACCACCGCTAAGCTAAAGGCGGCTAACATTGGGCTATAAAGGAACTACAGCACGGTCACATGACTTCACGTCACCACCGCTAAGCTAAAGGCGGCTAACGTTGGGCTATAAAGGAACTACAGCACGGTCACATGACTTCACATCACCACCGCTAAGCTAAAGGAGGCTAATGTTGAGCTATAAAGGAACTACTGCACGGTCACATGACGTCACGTAACCACCGCTAAGCTAAAGGTGGCTAATGTTGGACGTGATGACGTTTAATCTTCTAATTTAGACTCTTGCTAGCAACCACTGTTTTTAAATTCACCAGTGGGGTATATACTGACGTATTTATATTTAAATCTCTTCAGCTTGTGTTAACCACAGACCTTATTTCAGGATAACAACCAAAAACAGATTCAGAAAACCATTGACTTCCAGACAAGGGAACAGGAAGTGATAAACTGCTGACTCATTTCCTGGTTTTAGGACTCATTCCTGCACCTCTCTCTTCCCCCGTTAGACTGGTTTGACAGCAGTATATTTTGTGTCTCTGCTCCCAGAATAGCTTCCTGTGTGAGGGATCCTCAGCAGCTGTTAGAGGCACATAGTGACCCGGTTACTGTTCTGAAGTTTAACATTAACAGGTGCGTCTCCCTGACGACTGAATTAAATACAACTAATAGGATCATTTGTCCTTTTTTTTGCCTGCAAAGGATGAAATTCCTGTGTTCCCTCCCTTTGTTTACTTTCGAAACATAGTGACATCAATATTGAACACTCGCGCTAGTATTGGCTAGCGCGACATGATACACTAAGGGGCGGGACATCTCTAAATGGTTGACTAATCACAAAAGAGCCGGCCAGCTAACAAATCAGAGCAGACTGGGCTCTGGTTTCAGACAGAGGGTGAAAAGAGGTGCTGCAGCGCAGACAGTATGAGAGAAATAAAGAGCTTTTTGAGCATTAAAGCATGGAGACACTACATACTGATATACACCTGAACATCAGCAGGAGAGGACTCTTTAAAGTAGAGACACTACATACTAATATACACCTGAACATCAGCAGGAGAGGACTCTTTAAAGTAGAGACACTACATACTGATATACACCTGAACATCAGCAGGAGAGGACTCTTTAAAGTAGAGACACTACATACTGATATACACCTGAACATCAGCAGGAGAGGACTCTTTAAAGTAGAGACACTACATACTGATATACACCTGAACATCAACAGGAGAGGACTCTTTAAAGTAGAGACACTACATACTGATATACACCTGAACATCAGCAGGAGAGGACTCTTTAAAGTAGAGACACTACATACTGATATACACCTGAACATCAGCAGGAGAGGACTCTTTAAAGTAGAGACACTACATACTGATATACACCTGAACATCAGCAGGAGAGGACTCTTTAAAGTAGAGACACTACATACTGATATACACCTGAACATCAGCAGGAGAGGACTCTTTAAAGTAGAGACACTACACACTGATATACACCTGAACATCAGCAGGAGAGGACTCTTTAAAGTAGAGACACTACATACTAATATACACCTGAACATCAGCAGGAGAGGACTCTTTAAAGTAGAGACACTACATACTGATATACACCTGAACATCAGCAGGAGAGGACTCTTTAAAGTAGAGACACTACATACTGATATACACCTGAACATCAGCAGGAGAGGACTCTTTAAAGTAGAGACACTACATACTGATATACACCTGAACATCAACAGGAGAGGACTCTTTAAAGTAGAGACACTACATACTGATATACACCTGAACATCAGCAGGAGAGGACTCTTTAAAGTAGAGACACTACATACTGATATACACCTGAACATCAGCAGGAGAGGACTCTTTAAAGTAGAGACACTACATACTGATATACACCTGAACATCAGCAGGAGAGGACTCTTTAAAGTAGAGACACTACATACTGATATACACCTGAACATCAGCAGGAGAGGACTCTTTAAAGTAGAGACACTACATACTGATATACACCTGAACATCAGCAGGAGAGGACTCTTTAAAGTAGAGACACTACACACTGATATACACCTGAACATCAGCAGGAGAGGACTCTTTAAAGTAGAGACACTACATACTGATATACACCTGAACATCAGCAGGAGAGGACTCTTTAAAGTAGAGACACTACATACTGATATACACCTGAACATCACCATAGGGGACTCTTTAAAGCTGTTCGCTCATTGGATAAGAGTGTGTGCTCTTTAAATAACGAGAATGCTTTTCTATAAATTGTTTTTGGAGTCGAGGGTGTTAAACTTCCTTACATCGCCCCTCTGCCGCTGAATGCATTGAGTCAGAGTTTATTTCAGTTTAGATCTCGCTGCTTGGCACACATGTGTCCCGCCTCGAGGAGATGAGCCTACTCTGATTTGTATTCTCAACTTAATTCTGCTCCAGTTCCCCATAAAAGAAAACGTGGATGTGATAACCCAGAGAGGAGCTGCCCCACAGAATCCACTGATACAAGTTTTTACGGTGTTTTTTATTTATTTTCTCTTTGTTAAAGGCGCTAAAATGCTCTCAATCAGCTTATTACTGTTCTTACGATATAACACACAACGTTGAAACAATATTTGTTGTATTTTATTAAGACGACTATACAGTTAGCTCATTGGAAAAATGAAAGACTATCCGATACTTTTAGGGTCATTCCAGAATTGGAGGACAATTTAGACACCAACATTTTTGAAAAATGAAACTTTTATTTTCTATTTTTTTTTATGTATTTAGGAAAAACAGATAATAAACCATCAAAAAAAGTGATTTGCCCAGCTAGGCATCACATGTATATTTTCCAATGAAGAATTACCCCTGTTACGCTAATTATAGTAACAGGGTTGAAAATCAATGCTAATTTGAGCTTTAACCTCAGGAGTTATTGCTAGATGTAGCATGTAATGCTACTTTCAAGGCAAGTACACACTTGGATATCTAATGCAAGAAAGATAACTTTTAAATGAATATGCTTTATTCTGATAATATCAGTAACAGGGCTGAGTGGGTCAGAGTGCCACACTCTTTAAAGACTGAAAAGATTGTAAAAATATGAAAAATAAAAGAGAGGACTTAGTTTTGGTCTACCCATGGCAGGAGCACATGGCTTGCTGATGTCACTTCCTGTGTGTCATCTGACTTACAGTTTGTTCACTTCCTGTGCCAATCTAAAATGATTTGGGTAACAGGGTTGAGCGCATGTTGAGGGAACGCCTTCTGTGCAAAATTACTGTTATTTAAAATATGTTTATGATTTAACAAATTGATTTTACCATTACAAGAGACATATATCAATAGAATAATACCAGAAAACGTAAATAAAATCCCTATTTTAAATGTTATATTTGACGCAAGTTGGTCACCAAGAAGCGGGGACAAGAGAAAAATGCCATTTTAGGGGATGTTCGAGAGCTATTTGATCATTTAAATAATATTTTGAAACCACTTTTTCTACAACTTTATATACATTTTGTCTCAAGACAAGTATGTTTAACACAACAAGTGCATGTTTTAGCATTTTGGGCATGGATTATTAGATGTTTTATATGGGGGACATGAAATGTCCTCCAATTGTGGAATGACCTTGGGTCCTTTGGTCTTATCACATCATTGCACAATTGATTTAGATATAAATACCCACTGCATTTTGTGATAATCATATTAACATAAGCTATTTTAATGAGTTTGGGATATATGTTGAGGTTGAGCTTTTATTTTGAGTGAACGTACTACATAAGTAAAGCGTATTTTCACAACTTAATTATTTATTTACTATTGTTTGTGTTGTGATGCGTTGCTCGGCTCACATTTTAGCTACATACACCTACGTTTTCCATAAATCACGCAACATTCTTCTCTTATCCAACTGTGTTTCCTTAACCGCAATGCATGATGGGATATAATGTCTGTATGCTATTCCATTTTTAACCATGATGGAATATGTATTATAATTATAACTATATTCTACATTCATACAGCACGACAACATGGCCAACTCGTTTTATTGTGAAACAGCCTTCTGAAGTGGGTGGGGCTTAATTCGGAAATGATGATGATACATGATTCTGTTCACCAATCAGAATTCAGCATCATTTGAATCAGAATAGTATTGTTGCCAGGCGACATACACAAAGTCCTGATTACTTTTTGACTGTTAACTCTTAAAAAACACGACATTAATGGTGATTTTTGTATATTTAAATAATGTATCATATTATTAGGGGCTCCATTAAAAATGCAGTATAATTTGGCAACAACAGCTCAAAGACACTATTTTAAACCACATTGCAATAACATTACACATGTTTAAACTTCAAAAATAATATATTTTTCTTGTCAATAGACTGGATAAAAAACAAGTCCTGTGTCTCACAGATAATGTGTGAATATCCGTTGCTTATGTTGGAAAATGTAGAATCAGATTTGTATTTGTTTTGGTACATTTTGTGATTTCATTCAAGAAAATAAATCACTTCAAATTCATTCTTTGGTTTCATTCTTATTTTTCTATCTTGTGGATTTCTTATTGCACTTGTTAACAAGTGTTGCTGTCTGCTTTGGGTTTTCTGTCTAATACGATGGGTAATTACGTCAATTTGCGTCATTGTGGGGAATAGAAAAATTGTACAAAAGTTGGACGAAGCCAATTTATAACAGCAGGAAATCTTCACATTTGAGATGCTTAAACCCACAAATGCATTATTACTTATTGAATGACTTTGGAAGAATAGGACTCCTTTAAAGTCGTTTTGCACTTTGAGAGTGTGTGCTCTTTAAAGGTGGGGTAGGTAAGTTTGAGAAACCGGCTCGAGTGCGCTAGAATTTGAAAATACACAACCAGAGAAAATCTGCCACTTCCTTACAGAGCCCCTCCCCCAACACACACGAACGCGCACATGACCAATGAGGGCAGAGATCAGTTGTGCCCCGATGGGAGGCTGACAGGCAGGTAGGCCATCCAGTTACTTTAGCCGGCTCAGATGATTGGTCGTGCTTTTTACAGCACTACGGCTTCCACAGATGACATTTTTTTATGGATTTTTTGTCAAAGCACTTCAGATATTCATTGCTATCGGGATGTTAAGAGCATTCCATGGAATATAACAACAAGTGTATCTCGAGCCGGTTTCTCAAATGTACCTACCCCACCTTTAAATAGGGAGGATGCTTTTCTATAAATTGCTTTCGGAGTCCAGGGTGTTAAACTTACTGAAATAAACCCAAAAAACGCCTTCTTATTACATAACGTACTGTGACTGACATATCAATTGATTCAATTCTTGTTTTTGCATTAAAAGAACAACGTGGTACCTCCACTTATAACTTCCGTTCCATCTTCACGATTTAAAAAAACCACGACACACAAACATATTTCTTGACATCTGTTACCACATGAATCCGCCCTCTTCTCGTCCGCTACTTACTGAAATAAACCCATAAATGCCTTTTCACTTATTAAATGACTTACTGTGACTGACTTGTCAATTGATTGAATGATTTGTTTTGCACCAGAAGGACAATGCATGAAGTTGTTGAAAGAACTGGAGAACTTGGTACCTCCAGTTTCAGTTATACCTTCTGTTCCAAAAACTACGACACACAAACGTATCTTGACATGTTTTACTTGACTCTGCTTACCTGATAGATGACGACCCTGAACTTGTTGCGTGTGAGCAGCTCGTCCTGCGTGGTTTCCACCTTCTTCACGCGGACGTTTTGATTCTCGACACGCGTGCGGACTTCCTTGACGTTGGCGCTGACTTTGCGGGTCTTCTGCAGCAGTTTCTCCACCGTGCAGCTGGTGTCCGTGTGGTCTTTGGCAAGCTTCATCACGTCTCCCTGGATGCTCTTGATGTTGCCCTCCAGGTCCATCTGACGCTCCTCCATGCGCTGCTGGCAGGACTGGACGTTGTCGATGATGCCGGCAACGCGTTCCAGAAGCGACAAGATGGTCAAGGCGCTGATTGGGTTCCCGTCGGCATCTTCCACCCCGAGGATCTCCAACTTCTCCTGGACTCCCGCTGTGCGATACTTATGCTGATCCATTGCAACGTTTCGATGATAATGATTTGCCTCTTCAAATGACTTCAAAACGTGTTGCAGATGTGTGGTTTGGCTTGGGGAATGCTTCGATGATAATGAAGGATCGGCCTCTTCGAAATTTGCTTAATACTTAAGAGTGTGGTTTGGCGTAGGGAAAGAAACCAGGAGTTACCAACAGGAGACCGGAGAGTGGAAACACCCGACCACAGTGACCCAAACTCAGGTCTGGGGACAGGAGAGAGGCTAAACTCCACCTACCGCTTTTAAAAAAGGCCTCAGGATCCAAAGGGGAACCTCACACGAACCTCCCAGGGCTAAAAATAAAATATCTCTCTGTAAGGCGACACGTTGGACATTTTGGGAAGATGCATGATTGGAAAACCCCCCCGCCTAGAGTCCTGCGCCGCTTTGTTAAAGCCACGTGCACTGATTCATAATTGTGCGTTATTTTTGCACACATGTTCATGCTAGCAGCTGCATCAACAGCAGCTTAGCAGATATTCTGCAGCCCTGCAGGGACGCATGCAAAGCGGCCACAGTTGTCTGGTGTGATGACACAGAGCTGGAATGCGTTTTGGGGGGATTAAAGCATTGCAGCGCTGCCCTTTTTACTTTCCCCTGGGCAGCAGAGTCCGGACATTGGCAGGTACTGAGATCTGAAACTCTTTATAGAGACGAGAGGAGTGTCAAAGTGACGCCGATTTAACACTCGCGTCTCTGAACAGCCACAGTCAACACATACACGTTCATAAGATGGATTCAGTGGAGGAATAATCACTGGTCTTTAGCTCACAGTTGGAGAAAGTCATGAACGTACTTTGTCATATATTTAAAGCAAAAAGATATTTCTTTAACAACCTGATAGGAGGCTAAAGGGTTAGCGCCACAACCCTTTAACGAGCTATGGTCTGTTTGGTTTCAGAGTGAAAATGTCCTTTTACTTTGTTTTCTAATTAGTCTTAAAACCAATTATGTGCAATATGTGCCATTAATAACTGTCTAATATATACCTTTCTGCTATATCTCTGAACTGGTAAAACTATAAATTGCGTAATTTTTCTTTTACATTTTTTTATTTGTTAACTTTAATATTTGTGTATGCATGCTTCTTAGGTAACATTAAGCTGTCTTTGGCTCTTCTCTTGCTGTAACAAATGCAAATGTCCCCCAAATTAAGTTATTCTGGTTCAGATTTATTTTTGCTATTTTAATCCTATTGAGATGTTGACATTTATTTCTAGTCTTTTAATTGTATTGTACAATGCCATGCCTTTTTATGCTGCTGCAACACAAACATTTCCCAACTTGGGATCAATAAAGTACCTCTTATCTTATCTTTATCACTTTACTAGATCTGACACAAAACAACAACAAAAGTAACGCAGGGCTAGAAATGTAGTTTAGGAAAGTCTTGGTTGTTAGTTGGTTCTTTGTCCAGTTCTTTGCAGTAAAGTTGTACCATGATGGGTTTTTGTACATTGTGGTAGTTTGGAGATGACTGATTGCTTTCGACTGAATTCAACAGCTGCTCCTGTCCCTGAATACGCCCCCCCCCCCCACTCTATAACTCTATATTTACTCCAGTATAGCATGCCTGAGTCCCTGCCCCTTGTAGAAATGTACAGAGGTGGGTAGTATCGGAGTACAAATACTTTGTTACTGTACTTAAGTACATGTTTCTGGTATCAGTACTTTACTCCATGACTTTTTACGTTGACTTCTTACATTTTGAACTCAAATACCTGTACTTTCTACTTCTTACATGTTGAACTCAAATACCTGTACTTTCTACTTCTTACATGTTGAACTCAAATACCTGTACTTTCTACTTCTTACATGTTGAACACAAATACCTGTACTTTCTACTTCTTACATGTTGAACCCAAATACCTGTACTTTCTACTTCTTACATGTTGAACTCAAATACCTGTACTTTCTACTTCTTACATGTTGAACACAAATACCTGTACTTTCTACTTCTTACATGTTGAACCCAAATACCTGTACTTTCTACTTCTTACATGTTGAACCCAAATACCTGTACTTTCTACTTCTTACATGTTGAACCCAAATACCTGTACTTTCTACTTCTTACATGTTGAACTCAAATACCTGTACTTTCTACTTCTTACATGTGAACTCAAATACCGTACTTCTACTTCTTACATGTTGAACACAAATACCTGTACTTTCTACTTCTTACATGTTGAACACAAATACCTGTACTTTCTACTTCTTACATGTTTGAACCAAATACCTGTACTTTCTACTTCTTACATGTTGAACACAAATACCTGTACTTTCTACTTCTTACATGTTGAACCCAAATACCTGTACTTTCTACTTCTTACATGTTGAACTCAAATACCTGTACTTTCTACTTCCTTACATGTTGAACTACAATACCTGTACTTTCTACTTCTCACATGTTGAACATCAAATACCTGTACTTTTCTACTTCTCTTACATGTTGAACTCAAATACCTGTACTTTCTACTTCTGTACATGTTGAACTCAAATACCTGTACTTTCTACTTCTTACATGTTGAACTCAAATACCTGTACTTTCTACTTCTTACATGTTGAACCCAAATACCTGTACTTTCTACTTCTTACATGTTGAACCCAAATACCTGTACTTTCTACTTCTTACATGTTGAACCCAAATACCTGTACTTTCTACTTCTTACATGTTGAACTCAAATACCTGTACTTTCTACTTCTTACATGTTGACCTCAAATACCTGTACTTTCTACTTCTTACATGTTGAACTCAAATACCTGTACTTTCTACTTCTTACATGTTGAACACAAATACCTGTACTTTCTACTTCTTACATGTTGAACCCAAATACCTGTACTTTCTACTTCTTACATGTTGAACCCAAATACCTGTACTTTCTACTTCTTACATGTTGAACACAAATACCTGTACTTTCTACTTCTTACATGTTGAACCCAAATACCTGTACTTTCTACTTCTTACATGTTGAACACAAATACCTGTACTTTCTACTTCTTACATGTTGAACACAAATACCTGTACTTTCTACTTCTTACATGTTGAACACAAATACCTGTACTTTCTACTTCTCACATGTTGAACTCAAATACCTGTACTTTCTACTTCTTACATGTTGAACTCAAATACCTGTACTTTCTACTTCTTACATGTTGAACTCAAATACCTGTACTTTCTACTTCTTACATGTTGAACACAAATACCTGTACTTTCTACTTCTTACATGTTGAACCCAAATACCTGTACTTTCTACTTCTTACATGTTGAACTCAAATACCTGTACTTTCTACTTCTTACATGTTGAACACAAATACCTGTACTTTCTACTTCTTACATGTTGAACCCAAATACCTGTACTTTCTACTTCTTACATGTTGAACCCAAATACCTGTACTTTCTACTTCTTACATGTTGAACCCAAATACCTGTACTTTCTACTTCTTACATGTTGAACTCAAATACCTGTACTTTCTACTTCTTACATGTTGAACTCAAATACCTGTACTTTCTACTTCTTACATGTTGAACCCAAATACCTGTACTTTCTACTTCTTACATGTTGAACACAAATACCTGTACTTTCTACTTCTTACATTTTGAACACAAATACCTGTACTTTCTACTTCTTACATGTTGAACCCAAATACCTGTACTTTCTACTTCTTACATGTTGAACACAAATACCTGTACTTTCTACTTCTTACATGTTGAACCCAAATACCTGTACTTTCTACTTCTTACATGTTGAACCAAATACCTGTACTTTCTACTTCTTACATGTTGAACACAAATACCTGTACTTTCTACTTCTCACATGTTGAACTCAAATACCTGTACTTTCTACTTCTTACATGTTGAACCCAAATACCTGTACTTTCTACTTCTTCACATGTTGAACCCAAATACCTGTACTTTCTACTTCTTACATGTTGAACCCAAATACCTGTACTTTCTACTTCTTACATGTTGAACCCAAATACCTGTACTTTCTACTTCTTACATGTTGAACCCAAATACCTGTACTTTCTACTTCTTACATGTTGAACTCAAATACCTGTACTTTCTACTTCTTACATGTTGAACTCAAATACCTGTACTTTCTACTTCTTACATGTTGAACTCAAATACCTGTACTTTCTACTTCTTACATGTTGAACTCAAATACCTGTACTTTCTACTTCTTACATGTTGAACACAAATACCTGTACTTTCTACTTCTTACATGTTGAACCCAAATACCTGTACTTTCTACTTCTTACATGTTGAACACAAATACCTGTACTTTCTACTTCTTACATGTTGAACCCAAATACCTGTACTTTCTACTTCTTACATGTTGAACACAAATACCTGTACTTTCTACTTCTTACATGTTGAACCCAAATACCTGTACTTTCTACTTCTTACATGTTGAACACAAATACCTGTACTTTCTACTTCTTACATGTTGAACCCAAATACCTGTACTTTCTACTTCTTGCATGTTGAACCCAAATACCTGTACTTTCTACTTCTCACATGTTGAACTCAAATACCTGTACTTTCTACTTCTTACATGTTGAACACAAATACCTGTACTTTCTACTTCTCACATGTTGAACTCAAATACCTGTACTTTCTACTTCTTGCATGTTGAACCCAAATACCTGTACTTTCTACTTCTTACATGTTGAACCCAAATACCTGTACTTTCTACTTCTTACATGTTGAACCCAAATACCTGTACTTTCTACTTCTCACATGTTGAACTCAAATACCTGTACTTTCTACTTCTTGCATGTTGAACACAAATACCTGTACTTTCTACTTCTCACATGTTGAACTCAAATACCTGTACTTTCTACTTCTTGCATGTTGAACCCAAATACCTGTACTTTCTACTTCTTACATGTTGAACCCAAATACCTGTACTTTCTACTTCTTACATGTTGAACCCAAATACCTGTACTTTCTACTTCTTACATGTTGAACTCAAATACCTGTACTTTCTACTTCTTACATGTTGAACTCAAATACCTGTACTTTCTACTTCTTGCATGTTGAACCCAAATACCTGTACTTTCTACTTCTTGCATGTTGAACCCAAATACCTGTACTTTCTACTTCTTACATGTTGAACCCAAATACCTGTACTTTCTACTTCTTACATGTTGAACTCTAATACCTGTACTTTCTACTTCTTACATGTTGAACCCAAATACCTGTACTTTCTACTTCTTACATGTTGAACCCAAATACCTGTACTTTCTACTTCTTACATGTTGAACCCAAATACCTGTACTTTCTACTTCTCACATGTTGAACCCAAATACCTGTACTTTCTACTTCTTACATGTTGAACCCAAATACCTGTACTTTCTACTTCTTACATGTTGAACACAAATACCTGTACTTTCTACTTCTTACATGTTGAACCCAAATACCTGTACTTTCTACTTCTTACATGTTGAACACAAATACCTGTACTTTCTACTTCTTACATGTTGAACACAAATACCTGTACTTTCTACTTCTTACATGTTGAACCCAAATACCTGTACTTTCTACTTCTTACATGTTGAACTCAAATACCTGTACTTTCTACTTCTTACATGTTGAACTCAAATACCTGTACTTTCTACTTCTTACATGTTGAACCCAAATACCTGTACTTTCTACTTCTTACATGTTGAACTCAAATACCTGTACTTTCTACTTCTTACATGTTAAACACAAATACCTGTACTTTCTACTTCTTACATGTTGAACTCAAATACCTGTACTTTCTACTTCTTACATGTTAAACACAAATACCTGTACTTTCTACTTCTCACATGTTGAACCCAAATACCTGTACTTTCTACTTGTTACATGTTGAACTCAAATACCTGTACTTTCTACTTCTTACATGTTGAACTCAAATACCTGTACTTTCTACTTCTTACATGTTGAACTCAAATACCTGTACTTTCTACTTCTCTCATTTTCCAAACAGCTGGTTCCTTTAGTCTGAATGTGTGTTTGGTGGCGTGATCATTATTCTTTAGAGTCATTGCGTGCCTATTGATTTGAACACGATCCGTGTATCCATCATTTCCTGGTCTTCTCTAAAGAAGAGGGACCAATGGAAACGTTGTCATGTTGCCGTTGTTCAGCATGGAAACATTCATTAGCTAACAATGACATTATTGTTCTATTAATATAAAGGGAGGTCAGGTACTCTTTAAAACAGCTGCTAGTTATGGGTACTTTCTACTGAAGTACATTTCAAAGCCTCTTTACTTTTACTTGAGTAAAGAAGTTTAGTCAGTACTTCTACTTTCACCAGAGTACTTTTAAACACGAGTATCTGTACTTCTACCTGAGTCAAGGATGTGTGTGCTTTTGCCATCTGTGGAAATGTACCACACACACTGTGGTGTATTTTCACATGGAGGCTCGGTGACCTCTGCTCCGCTTCTGGATCCTGAACAAATGAGCAGTTTTTAATTAGACAGGAGCGTCAATGAAGGACCCCCGACAGGTGGGGGGGGCACAGGACATGGCTGGAGGACACATTCAACCTCATCTGTGCTCGCCACTGAATCCCAAAGCGGCAATTAGCGAGGGTAGATATTTAGCGAAATGCATATGAATAGGAAATGTGTTTTTAGGGGGCAGTAAACCCAATATCTCATTTTCAGCTTCACATTTTCTTCCTGGTAATTCCTTGGAACTCGACTATAGTTAGAAAAAGAAATGTTTTTATATGAACTCAAGATGAATTTCATCTATGAACTCTGACATGTTTATGTTAAGTAGAAAAAGATGATATCTGTTTTGAATATTGGCTCTATTTATGAGTTGCTGCAGTTGCTTTATTCTAATTAGGGGCTGGAATGTTAGAGCCATTTTTTGTGTTGACTATAAATTAAAATGTTCCAATTAATTTAGGTCTTAAAATATGCTTTCGATTTGTGAATTTGTATTAAATTAAATATTCTGAGAATAGTTTGGATTTATTGTGATCAACCAGATGATCAGCTGTTATATACAGTGTTTGACCTCACCTTACACTGATCATCCATCCATCTTCTTCCGCTTATCCGTGGTCGGGTCTCGCGGGTCTCGTTCTAGCAGAGAGCCCCAAACTTCCTTTTCCCTGGCGACATCAACCAGCTCTGACTGGGGGGTCCCAAGGCGCTCCCAGGCCAGCGAAGAGATATAATCCCTCCACCTGGTCCTAGGTCTACCCCTTGGTCTCTTCCCAGCTGGACGTGCCTGGAACACCTCCCTAGGGAGGCGCCCAGGTGGCATCCTAACTAGGTGCCCGAACCACCTCAACTGGCTCCTTTCGACGCGAAGGAGGAGCGGCTCAACTCCGAGTCCCTCCCTGATGACCGAACTTCTCACCTTATCCCTAAGGGAGACACCAGCCACCCTGCGGAGAAAACCCATCTCGGCCGCTTGTATCCGCAATCTCTTACACTGATCATGTTTTGTTTATTTGTTTGTTAATTTTATGGAAGAAGTAAATAAATCAGCCAAAGGAAGGCACAGAAATCAGCGCCTGCAGAGGTTTATGTGGACGGTTTTTAACGTGTGAGCCAAGAAGCGGAGCTCTGTTAATGTGGCACAGTTTTAAATATCCTATAGAATGAGCCACGACAGCAACATTGCAGCGTTAAAACCGAGAAGAAATGTAGTGTGTAAATAATGTTTTCTTCAAACTAAAGCCTTTGTTTGAGTCGTGCTGTCGTGAGTCCGTTACCTGAGTTCACTCTAGTCGTTCCAAGCTTCCCATTTTTAACGTTGATGTCTATCGAGAGGAATAAACGGTCATAATCTGTCCAATTTCTCCCCAAAAAAATATGTTTTTCTCCTGCCAGGCTTAGAGCAGTTTACACATTACACTACATGTGCTTGGTGTCTCAGGTGGATCCTTTGTAGACACCAACATTAATTAGTATGGAATTAGGACACTGTGTCTGTGGAGCAAAAACAAACAAGTGTTTTCTGTGTCCGTGCACTGAAGAGTCTCTTCTCACGGGTCACTGTCAATAATAGGTGTTTCTGCAGTCATCACACACACACACACACACACACACACACACACACACACACACACACACACACACACACACACACACACACACACACACACACACACACACACACACACACACACACACACACACACACACACACACACACACACACACACACACACACACACACACACACACACACACACACACACACACACACACACACACACACACACACACACACACACACAAATGAGGCCGAGGAGGACAGACAGGAAAACAAACCCCGCAGGAGAAAATAAAAGTCTTCACTCAAATGACACATCGGCACTCGGGGGTACATTAAAAAAACATTTCCTTTTTATTTTGGCAGAGACCAAAAATAGCCTCTCGAAGTCTACATGCAGAATATTAACATGTCAAACACATTCTAGTCACATTTAGAGAAGTCACGGCTGCGATGGTTCGACAACACGAAGAAACACGTTGCTCAGGGGCGGCTGACCTACGACCTTTAGACTAACACCTTACACAAACTCCTGTCAGAAAATAAAAGGGGTAAACATCGACAGCAGGCGAGCCTCAGACTCTTCGTTCAAAAAAGTGTATGCCTTCACAACAACATGGAGTCTGGATGAAGTGGAGAGGGATGCTGCGTCTGAATTACTCTCCTTCATCACTGCATGGCGACACAAACACTTGTGGGTCATTTCCAAAAGAAAAGGATGGGGCTTGTACAGAAGAGGATCAGGGCCACATGTGACATTTTCTTTTTAGATCTGACCAGAAGTCAAAAAAAAGAAATCTGATTTGTTCCCGATGATTTTTGACTTTTTTCTCAAAAGCCTTTGACAAATTCTGAAATTAGCCGCTTTCACACCAAGTACTTTGCCGTACTTAGTTCCCAGTACTTCTTCCCCCGAACTCTGTAGTTCCTGGAACTGTCCTAGTAGATCGCATTCACACCGGAATAAGTCCCCAGGGAGGATTACGCAAATGAAGCCGCTGAAGTCACTTCTTCTTCTTCTGCTTTGGGTTTACTGGTAGGCCGCAAACAGCTTCACGGCGTATACTGCCACCCAAAGTCCCGGAGCCCCCCGGAGTTGGGGACTGGCTTCAGAAGAAGCTGCTGGGACTCCCAGCAGCTTCTTCTGAAGCCTTCAGAGTAAATCGCCAGAAGCGCCAACACCTCCTCATCTCCACCGCTCACATGTTTTCTTTTGTGTTGCCATAAGTTAGTCTCTCTACGTTGGTGCGCTGGGCTAATGCTAATAATGCTAATGCGAGCAAATAAAATGGCGGCTTCACAAAAGAGTTTTACGTGGGCGGGGTGTGAACGCAAAATCCCAAGAACTATCGGAGCTATTCCTGGGAAAAGTACTCCGGTGTGAAAGTGCCTTTTGACTTTTTCTGAAAAACTTGGAGAAAATTTATTTTGACTTTTTTCAAAAAATGGTTAGAAAAACTTTTCTGACTTTTCTTTAAATTTAGATTTTTTTTCTCCAATTTTTTACTTTTTTCTCAAAATTCGAAAACAAAATTATTCAAACCTTTTTTTCTCCAAATTATGTTTTATTTTTTATCTGAGCATTTTGCGATAAAAAAAAAATTGTTCCCCAGAATTTTCAGCGTTTTCTCAAAAATCATAGGAAAAAAATGTCAGACTATTTTTCTCCAAATTCTGAAATTACTTTTTTTTCACTTTTATTCCTCAAATGTTTTGACATTTGTCTCAAAATTCTGAGATAAAAAGTTCTGACTTATTTCCTCAGAAGCAGACTTTAATCTCTGAACTAAAAAAACAATGTGGCCCTGTTCCTCGTCCATAGACTTTGAAATAAAACGCACAAAACGTCATACCATCACATACATAAAACAACAAGGAACAAAACATCGTCGCTCATCAGATGTGAAGTTCCTGTGGGTTGCACTTGTTGACTTTCTACATACAGTATTTGTCTGTCTTCACTTTTTAATTTATCACGTAAATTAATAACAAAAGGGTCTTTAACTAATATATGTATCGTAAAGTGATTTTTTTGTTCTATTATTATCAGATTTTCTGTGCTTGGAATGTCTCGCTGTGGAGCAAATGCAAAACAACAAGACGCAATATTTCTCTCACATTCAAAGAAAAACCTTGATTAAAGCCATCCCTGCAATCAAGACTTTCTCCAGTTGCATAACATCGTTTAAGCCCCTGTCACACTGTCCCGAAATTGACACCCGATGGACACACGATAAAGGAAATGTTCAAATTCGGCTGTGATCGTAGCAACATCGGGCCATTCGTGAGGGCTTCTAAGCCATCGTATGACCGCCGGTGGAGTTTCTCAGGCTCCGGCAGCAACTTCGTGAGCGGCAACTTCGTAAGGCACTCGTGAGGGCATCTTGTCAAATCGTGTCATCTTCGTGTTATCATCGGTGCATTCGCCCTCACTCTGATCGGGGCGAATGCCCGATGGCACCGATGATAACAAGATGCCCTCACGATGGCCTTACGAAGGGCAAAATGGACACACGAATTCAACATGAAAATGAACCTTCGCAAGGTCCTTCGGCTATTTTTTGGCATGCCAAAGATTTTGCCACCGCTCACGAAGTTGCTGCCGGAGCCTGAGAAACTCCACCGGCGGTCATACGATGGCTTAGATGCCCTCACGAATGGCCCGATGTTGCTACGATCACAGCCGAATTTGAACATTTCCTTTATCATGTGTCCATCGGGTTGTTTTATTGCACAACAAAATGATGTAAACATATTATGTAAATAACCCAATTTGTGTTCTGTGAAACTAAAAAGGATATAATATATTATTTTGAAGGCGAGTTGACAGGAAGTTGATGTTGCTATGGAAACAACAACATGACGGAGAAAACGTAATATCTTCTACATATAAAGACGGAGAAAGTAAAGAACAAAGTCTGAAGATATCAGTACAGTATCATAGTACTGTAACATAATTGTTTGTGGTACTTTCGTTGCAGTTGTATGTCTTAAATGTAATGTAAATGTTGCCTTCGTGTGTGGTTCGGGGCCATCTTCGTGCGAAATTCACAATTCCATATTCGTGTGCCCATCGGGTGTCAACTTCGGGACAGTGTGACAGGGGCTTTAGGAACCATTTACAGTCTTTGAAACCTCGAAACAAACTTCCTTTACAATCCTCTGAATTTGGATATTTCGTACGAAGACGCACAAACACCCCTTTAAATCAACACAAACCTGTTCCTCATGAGTGTTTTTCAGAACAACCTACTCCAATGTTTCCCACTTCTACTCTTCATGTTGGTGTTTCCTGCTGGACAACAAACCCACCACATGTTTGTACCAGAAGGAAACGGGGGTTAAAGTCATATTTGTACCGACATCTTTTTATATTATAGGTTTTTTATGTGCTTGGAATGTCTCGCTGCGGAGCAAATGCAAAAACTAAAACCAACAAAAGTAGAAAAAGAGAAAATATTTCTCCCACATTCAAAGACAAACCTTGATTACAGCCATCTCCGCAAATCAAGGTGTTCTCCCACTTACATAAAAAACAACAATTCGCAGTCTTTGAAACCTCAAAACAGGCGACACACTTCCTTTACAATCCTCTAAAGTATTTCGTACGAAGATGCAAAAACATTCCTTGGAATCAACACAAACCTGTCTTTCAGAAGAACGTACTCCAATGTTTCCCACTTCTGCTCTTCTTTTTGATATTTTCAGACAGTTTTTCCCAAACTTTAAACATTGCTTTCTTCAGAAACATCGTAAACCTCCCCCTCTCATTGTCCTCCGTTTATCAGTCCGAATCTTTTAGACGTCCATCTCCGAATTTCTCTGAAAACGAGGAGGCGTTGAGTTCTTCTTTTTAAAAAGGTTTGAAACAACACCACAGTACACAGTTTTCACAAGTCATGCGGATATATATACAGGAACTAGTATAATTATTTTAAACAAAAGTAACAAAAGCTACTCTAAAGAAAAGGAATCATTAGAATAGTAATAAATGATTAGCTTGTTGGAACACAGTGACGTCTTGAGAGAATAAAGTATAAACATTTCTGTATCACTGGCCGGCCACAAACTCCTTCAATTAGAAAACAAACTGCATTTGGTGATCAGCTGCACAGCGTTAGTAAAACAGGGGCGTAGAAATAAACATTTTACAATAAATAGCACATTCAAGAGGGGCGGACGTTTCTCCAGTTACCAAAAGTACCGTTTTTTTATAAAGCATTTAGTAATTAAGACACGGTAACAACGTAAAGTGACAGCGGGGGATTTTGAAGATTCGCGTCCTTGTTCTTCCGGCAAAGAAAGAAAAATGACTTCCATCCAAAAAAAATGAAAAAGAAAAAGGAGGGAAAGTAAGTAAGGCCCCTTAAATAAATATTCTCATTCTTCTTCTTCTTTTATGGTTTCCCAGGAGGGAAAAACTAAATACCAAACATCTATCGTTTAAAAAAATGGTGTTCCCACGGCGTAAGAAAAAAGGTTTTAAAAAAAGGCGACTCGGCTATACCATCCGGGAGTTCGTGTCCGAGGAAAAGTGTCCCAGGTTTTGCTTTTGCCGGCGACCCCGGTTGTTCTTCGGACATTTCCTAAAGATAGAAAAAAGAGATTTATTTTTATTTTTCAGGTTACCTCTCAGTGGAAGAAAAAATGTCTCAGAATTTTGAGAAAAAAAAAAATCTGAACTTTCTTTCTCTGATTCTTCAATTTTCTTGCAAAATTCGTAGGATTTTTTATACTTTTTTTGTCAGAATTATGTTTTTTTTCTTCTCAATTCTGAGAATTATTATTTATTTTTGTACCTTTCTCCCCGAATTCTGACTTTCTTCAGAATTTAGAAACAAAAATATTTGTTCTCAAAATTCTTAGAAAATTCTGACTTTTTTTTTCTTCTGAAAAAGTTATGTATATTTTTTAAAGAATTTTGAGGAAAACTGTAAAAGTTCCGACTTAATTTTTTCAAATTCTTAGATTACTTTTTTTTCTCAGAAGTTTGACCTTTGTCTAAAAATTCTGAGAAAAACTGAATTTTGACCTTTTTTTTCCTCTGTGAAAAAAGATCTCCATAGACTTTGATACAAAAGACACAAAACGCCAATCGTCACAAAATAACGGTTGATATTTTTAAGGGGAATGAGTGATCATGAACAGGACAATTGTTTATTTCCTACTTTTGTTTTCACATTATGTCCTTGTTGTAACATTTAACAGGTATGTCTTTTTTCTCAAAATTCTAAGAAAGAACAATAATTTTGACTTTTTATTTTCTTCAGAAAAAGTATGTATATTTTTTAAAGAATTTTGAGGAAAACAGTAAAAGTTCCGACTTTATTTTTTCTTAATTCTTAGATTACTTTTTTTTTGCTATCACAAAACCATCACCAAAACAGTCGGGCATTGTTTCTGATAGAAACGTTCTGATTGGCCCGTGGGTCCACATTTCAGATATTACGTCATATCGGACGCAAATCTGGATCAGCTCCGTTGTTCCCCGTTTTTAGAGATTTGGGTACGGAGGAAAAGAGAGAGGGTTTATTTTCCTGACGCTGCGTGAGTTCCCCGACACACCGGGGACACACAGGGGACACACCGGGGACACGCCGGGGACACCCCGGGGACACACAGGGGACACACCAGGGACACACCAGGGACACACCGGGGACGCACCGGGGACACACCGGGGACACACCGGGGATACACCGGGGACACACCGGGGACACCCCGGGGACACACCGGGGACACACCGGGGACACACCGGGGACACACCGGGGACACCCCGGGGACACACCGGGGACACACCGGGGACGCCCCGGGGACACACCGGGGACACACCGGGGACACACCGGGGACGCACCGGGGACACACCGGGGACACACCGGGGACACCCCGGGGACACACCGGGGATACACCGGGGACACACCGGGGACACCCCGGGGACACACCGGGGACACACCGGGGACACACCGGGGACACACCGGGGACGCACCGGGGACGCACCGGGGACACACCGGGGACACACAGGGGACACACCAGGGACACACCGGGGACACACCGGGGACACACCGGGGACACATGTTGATGGAGAGAAGACATCACAAAGTGACTTTTGCATGATAGGTCCCCTTTAAATCAAGTAAATCTTATCTTTTATCTTTATATTAACTGTGTTTGTTTAAAAACATCTTTTCCAAACACATTTCTTTTAAAGGGGGCTTTGTTGATGAAAGTGTGTGTGGCCTCACCTCGTGATGCACATCACCACGGCGACGATGATGGCGATCTGCACGGCTCCGATGATGGCGGCGATGAGAACGTAGTGAAGCTTCTGACCGCTGGGAACCACGTACAGGATGTTGAAGTCCTGAGGGTCCTCACACTTAGTCCCCTTGTAACCTGCATCACACCTGACACACACACACACACACACACACACACACACACACACACACACACACACACACACACACACACACACACACACACACACACACACACACACACACACACACACACACACACACACACACACACACACACACACACACACACACACACACACACACACACACACACACACACACACACACACACACACACACACACACACACACACACACACACACACACGTTAGCATAGTCCACAATGCACTAAGCCTTATGTTCATCTATCTTCACATTGAATTTGAATCAGCCCTTGCGTAGGTGTAATTACCTGCGTAGGTGTAATTACCTGTGTAGGTGTAATTACCTGTGTAGGTGTAATTACCTGCGTAGGTGTAATTACCTGCGTAGGTGTAATTACCTGTGTAGGTGTAATTACCTGCGTAGGTGTAATTACCTGCGTAGGTGTAATTACCTGTGTAGGTGTAATTACCTGCGTAGGTGTAATTACCTGCGTAGGTGTAATTACCTGTGTAGGTGTAATTAAGAAACAATTAATTTCTTATTTTAAAAGTTACTTAACTGTATATAATTGTAATTGTATCTTTAATTGTATTAATCTTTAATCTTGTTTGAATCTGTCCTGTTTTTCAATCTCACCCTGTTGCTGTTTGAATACTGAATTTCCCCACGGGGATTAATAAAGGTCCATCTTATTTTATCCTATCTTTTTTTACCTGCAGTAAGTATATTTACCTGCAGTAAGTATATTTACCTGCAGTAGTATTTACCTGCAGTAAGTATATTTACCTGCAGTAAGTATATTTACCTGCAGTAGTATATTTACCTGCAGTAAGTATATTTACCTGCAGTAAATATATTTAACTGCAGTAAGTATATTTACCTGCAGTAAGTATATTTACCTGCAGTAAGTGTATTTACCTGCAGTAAGTGTATTTACCTGCAGTAAGTATATTTACCTGCAGTAAGTATATTTACCTGCAGTAAGTGTATTTACCTGCAGTAAGTATATTTACCTGCAGTAAGTGTATTTACCTGCAGTAAGTATATTTACCTGCAGTAAGTGTATTTACCTGCAGTAAGTATATTTACCTGCAGTAAGTGTATTTACCTGCAGTAAGTGTATTTAGTATATTTACCTGCAGTACGTATATTTACCTGCAGTAAGTATATTTACCTGCAGTAAGTATATTTACCTGCAGTAAGTGTATTTACCTGCAGTAAGTGTATTTACCTGCAGTAAGTGTATTTACCTGCAGTAAGTATATTTACCTGCAGTCAGTATATTTACCTGCAGTAAGTGTATTTACCTGCAGTAAGTATATTTACCTGCAGTCAGTATATTTACCTGCAGTAAGTGTATTTACCTGCAGTAAGTATATTTACCTGCAGTACGTATATTTACCTGCAGTAAGTGTATTTACCTGCAGTAAGTATATTTACCTGCAGTAAGTGTATTTACCTGCAGTAAGTGTATTTACCTGCAGTAAGTATATTTACCTGCAGTAAGTATATTTACCTGCAGTAAGTGTATTTACCTGCAGTAAGTGTATTTAGTATATTTACCTGCAGTACGTATATTTACCTGCAGTAAGTATATTTACCTGCAGTAAGTATATTTACCTGCAGTAAGTGTATTTACCTGCAGTAAGTATATTTACCTGCAGTAAGTATATTTACCTGCAGTAAGTATATTTACCTGCAGTAAGTGTATTTACCTGCAGTAAGTGTATTTACCTGCAGTACGTGTATTTACCTGCAGTAAGTGTATTTACCTGCAGTAAGTGTATTTAGTGTATTTACCTGCAGTACGTGTATTTACCTGCAGGTGGCCATGTTGTACTTGACTTCACATTTCCCGTGAACACAGAATCCGCCGTAACTCTCGGCGCAGGCGATCGGCATCCCGGCGTAGAACCCGTCTCCGTGGTCCACACCTGTGGTCTCTGCAAAACAACATGGTTTCTTTTGATTCATTTAAATAACGTTTTTTAAATTATATTGGAATTTAGTTTTTTGTTTGATTTTTATTTAATCTTTACCGTTTATTTTTAAATTGAACTGTTTCAATTATTATATTTTAGTACATTTAGCCTATTTCATTATATTTAATTTGCCTATTTTATTACATGTATTTGTAATATTAATATATATTTTTATTTTATTATATGTATTTTTTCTAAGAATATTTGACACAGTTAAACTAGTCTTGCTGAAAGCTAACTAGCCTAGCTTAGCTTAAAGGGAATCCACATGATTTAATGTGTTTTAGTGACATTCAAATAACACATTTCAATCTTTTGAATCAGATATGAATTCATTAGAGTAAAGGAACCATTGTATTGACTTTTCCACTTCCTGAGCCGTTAGACTTCACTGAGTGTAACTCCAGTGTGTTCTGTCTGATGGAGATAATTACACTCCTCTCCACTGCAGCGTTAGTGACGTGTTAATTACAGATTCTGCAGAGTGTGATTTTAACATCGTGGGAGTGTTTCCAGCTCGTCTCTAAAAGCCTCCCTGAGAGAAACATAATGACGGTGATTATCCTGAGAGCTGTGCATGGTTCCTCTCACAGAGGGATGGTTATAAGGTGACACAGAAATCGTCTCTGAGCAGCATGTTGTCCTGTTTTCTTATCAAAGCAACCTTTTTGTGGTGTTTTGATTCTTGTCGTTTGTACAGAAGCTTTAAATCTGCATGTTTCATCTGTTTTCCATTATAATATGTTCTTTCTGTGAGTTAACTACAAATAAACACAACACGGCTCGTACGAGCAGAAGAAGACTGCAAAGAAACAACAAACAGTGGACGTAGAGAGACGACACAGAGACAACTAGATATTATGATCAAAGACAAAGAGATACTAAAAGACCAAAGACCATGTATAAGAGGGGGGGGGGGGGCTTATCATTATTCCTCATGAGTCCATTCTCTATTAATGTATAATGAACTCTGAAAGACATGTCCTCTGAAGGTCGTACAAACGGACGCCTCTTCACGTTATCAGAGAGAAACGAGCCCTCTGTTTGTGCTGTTGTCTCTGAGTGCAACAGAAACCCAGAGGACGTGGAGCTGCAGATAATAAACCCTTTAGTTCCTGTTTCATCTCTTGGCATCCTGCAGCGTCCCCTGACTCTACTCGTGAGACACTACAGCGGTGTAAAGGACACATGATGCTCTGCAGAGTTGTTAAGTTTCATTTCCCCTCTGCAGTTCAGACGCAGGCCAACAAGCGGCAGGAAGTAGTTCCTATCAACTGCATTAAAGTGAGGAAGGTGGATTTACAATGCAATCCCCTGGTCTCCCAGCTGTGTGCGTCACTCTTTAGTGTCCCCTGGTCTCCCAGCTGTGTGCGTCACTCTTTAGTGTCCCCTGGCTTCCCAGCTGTGTGCGTCACTCTTTAGTGTCCCCTGGTCTCCCAGCTGTGTGCGTCACTCTTTAGTGTCCCCTGGTCTCCCAGCTGTGTGCGTCACTCTTTAGTGTCCCCTGGTCTCCCAGCTGTGTGCGTCACTCTTTAATGTCCCCTGGTCTCCAGCTGTGTGCGTCACTCTTTAGTGTCCCCTGGTCTCCCAGCTGTGTGCGTCACTCTTTAGTGTCCCCTGGTCTCCCAGCTGTGTGCGTCACTCTTTAGTGTCCCCTGGTCTCCCAGCATTGTGCGTCACTCTTTAGAGTCCCCTGGTCTCCCGGCTGTGTGCGTCACTCTTTAGTGTCCCCTGGTCTCCCGGCTGTGTGCGTCACTCTTTAGTGTCCCCTGGTCTCCCAGCTGTGGGCGTCACTCTTTAGTGTCCCCTGGTCTCTCAGCTGTGTGCGTCACTCTTTAGTGTCCCCTGGTCTCCAGCTGTGTGCGTCACTCTTTAGTGTCCCCTGGTTTCCCAGCTATGTGCGTCACTCTTTAGTGTCCCCTGGTCTCCGTTGTGTTTGAGCTTCTTCAGCGTTTGGTTCCTGCAGCTTTTAGTAAACGCTGCCATGTCTCCTCAAGTTGCTGAATGTTCTCTAAACGCTGCATGTGTTGTCAAGTTGCTGGAGATGTTTCTTCATGTGGAACCTTTGGGTTTTTATATCTGCATCCTTTCTGAAGCTGCAGCACGTTTCAGTTGCGTGCAAAATGGGTTAAAATAAACGTTTAAATTATGTTTTGTATCAACTAGTAGCATAATGCAACTCTAATGCTCTTATTTCAAACATGTTGTAGAGTCACATGATCTTTATTTACATGGTGAGTATCAGTCTTGGTATAAGTGATCAAACGGATGAGGAAAACGACATAATATATATCTAACGTTGTATTCATGTTTTCTTACCTAGGACATTCACCTTGAAGGGGCTGCTGTCGTCTTTCTTCCCAACTTTCTCTTTATCAGCTGAGGAGGGAAACACATGGAGCCAGTTACAGTCAGACAGATACTGGGTGGGATTTCCTGCACTAAGTCAGTTTAAGTCCCCCTTAGAGGACAGTACCGCTGAACGGACAAATATAACATGAGGAGTTCCTCAAGGCTCTATCCTGGGGCCTCTTGTCTTTACAATCTTAAACTGCTCAGATTATGTCAAACAAATAAATAAAATACAATTGATATGCAGACGATACACACATTTACTTTTAATGTATTTCATTTTCATTCATTTTATTTTATTTGAATTTTTTTTTTTTTATTCTATTTGTTTTATTATTTTATTCTTAAATCAAACAATTGTTACTGAATCAACTTCATCTCAGGGTTAAAAACCTCTAAAAAGAGACAAAAATGTTAAAAGTCACGTGACTTTACGTCACCACCGCTAAGCTAAAGGCGGCTAATGTTGAGCTATAAAGGAACTACAGCACGGTCACATGACTTCACGTCACCACCGCTAAGCTAAAGGAGGCTAATGTTGGGCTATAAAGGAACTACATCACGGTCACATGACTTCACGTCACCACCGCTAAGCTAAAGGCGGCTAATGTTGAGCTATAAAGGAACTACAGCACGGTCACATGACTTCACGTCACCACCGCTAAGCTAAAGGGGGCTAATGTTGGGCTATAAAGGAACTACAGCACGGTCACATGACTTCACGTCACCACCGCTAAGCTAAAGGAGGCTAATGTTGGGCTATAAAGGAACTACATCACGGTCACATGACTTCACGTCACCACCGCTAAGCTAAAGGCGGCTAATGTTGAGCTATAAAGGAACTACAGCACGGTCACATGACTTCACGTCACCACCGCTAAGCTAAAGGGGGCTAATGTTGGGCTATAAAGGAACTACAGCACGGTCACATGACTTCACGTCACCACTGCTAAGCTAAAGGTGGCTAATGTTGGGCTATAAAGGAACTACAGCACGGTCACATGACTTCACGTCACCACCGCTAAGCTAAAGGTGGCTAATGTTGGGCTATAAAGGAACTACAGCACGGTCACATGACTTCACGTCACCACCGCTAAGCTAAAGGTGGCTAATGTTGGGCTATAAAGGAACTACAGCACGGTCACATGACTTCACGTCACCACCGCTAAGCTAAAGGTGGCTAATGTTGGGCTATAAAGGAACTACAGCCCTGTCACATGACTTCACGTCACCACCGCTAAGCTCATGGCGGCTAACGTTTGGCGTTATGGCGTTTAGTCGTCTCATTTAGACACTTGTTAGCGACCTCTGTTCTTAAATCCACCAGTGGGGTATTTACTGACGTGTTTTATGTGGTAGAATAAACGTCTCGTCAGCTTGTGTTAACCACAGACATTATTTCCGAATAACAATCATTTGTTTCTCTCTCTACAGGTTTCATGTCATCATGCTGTCTGCAGGAGGAGGAGCTGCTGGGAAGGTTAAACAGACACCACACACACACACACCTTATGCTGCTACACACACACACTCATCCATTTTTAATGCTCCATCATTCCTGAGGAAAATATTGACAGAACTCTCTCCATCCCCTCTCCCTCTCTATTTGATTTACTCCTCGTTTGAACATGTATTTTAGAACGAGCCCTGAGCTTTCCTTCAGCAGCTTATTAAATATTCTTTAAGTCCCCAAAATAAATCAGCTTTCATCCACTCCCTTAGTGTGTAAACCGTGAAAGCATTTGTTTTACATTATCTGTTAATTAGCGACATCCCGCTTTAATTGGCCTATTAATCTCTTGTTTTGTTTACGTTGTTGTAATTATATATCTTGTATTATGTTTTGTTATCTGCTTTGCATTCACTTTTGGATTAATGATATTCATTTAACTTTTTCAAATTGTATTTATTCATTATTATGATACATCTGTTCATAATGACAGCCTCTCCTCACCGGGACACCTGCCCAGGTGTTTGACGTCGATCTGCTCCTGCTTCATGCAGGACGCCTCGCGCACCAGACACGGGTTGTTGTACGAGTTTCCGTCCGTCGCACAGACCGGATTCTCGTTGTGACCGCTGCAGTCGATGTTACAGATGCACCTGAATCAGAATCAGGTTTATCACCAGGTGGGTTGACACGTACGAGGAATTTGACTTGTTGGCTTGGTGCAGACATAAAAGTAAAACTAAAATAAAATACAACACAGATAGAGAACCTGCAGGGGGGGAGGATAATAATAAGTGTGTGTGTGTGTGTGTGTGTGTGTGTGTGTGTGTGTGTGTGTGTGTGTGTGTGTGTGTGTGTGTGTGTGTGTGTGTGTGTGTGTGTGTGTGTGTAGACTCTTGTGTGTAGATCCTGTGACTTCAGTTGTTCACTGACATATCTACACTGTAGCTGCTGCGGAGCACATGATGATAAAGACTTGAATCTTGGAGGAGAGATGAAGACGCAGATTCATATCTTTATTTCCTAATATCTCTCCGTCAGAGGTCGGTTTTAAATCACTTACTCAAACCTACTTCTGCACGCTCCATTCTTCACTTAATACATAGGATTTGTATAACCTTTATCTGTGACTTATAGCGTCACTCAGGCTTTCTGGAAACATATCTGACGTCCTCTCTCTCTCTTCTCTCTCTCTCTCTCTCTCTCTCTCTCTCTCTCTCTCTCTCTCTCTCTCTCTCTCTCTCTCTCTCTCTCTCTCTCTCTCTCTCCACTCACCAGACGTCCTCTGAGTCCTCGTCGCACTCGGCTCCGTATTTACAGGTGCTGCATTTAGTGAACTTCTTCCCGCCGTCAGACGTTGAACCCTCGTCATCTGAGAAAACAAATACATGTATTAGTTTGCAATTCTAGAAACATAAATCTGTTCTCACAAATATGTATATTTAATGTATTTCACAATATATACGGTAGTAGTCGTAGTAGTACACAATACCATTTATAATAACACATTGTAAATAATTAATGGGAACATTTATTATTATTTGCACAGCGACTTGATTTCATTTCCAGAAACAGCCTCTAGCTCTCGTCACGGCTCACACACACTTTCTATCAGAGAGTTAGAGTGTGTGTGTGTGTGTGTGTGTGTGTGTGTGTGTGTGTGTGTGTGTGTGTGTGTGTGTGTGTGTGTGTGTGTGTGTGTGTGTATTGAACATGGAGAGCTCTGTCGGGGCTCGATCGATGGACGAGGCTCTGCAGCAGAGGATCTATTTCTGATGCACTGACTCACACACACACACACTGTCACTCACACACACTGTCTGTCACACACACACACACACCACACACACACACCACACACACACACACACACACACACACCACACACACACACACACACACACACACACACACACACACACAACACACACACACACACACACACACACACACACACACACACACACACACAATCATGTCTCTATTTGAAATATTTGAACCTCATTATCAGCTTTTATTTTGAAAAGCGACTTTCACTCACAGCCTTGAGCGTTCCCAGGAAATGAAATCTTTAAATAGAAAAACTCACCGTCTCCGTCTCCAGAACCAGAACCTGGATCTGTGAAGAGACAACACACATGTTGGTTAACCCTGTAATCAAACATGCAAAGTTACAGTTGTTCGCCTGAAGAAGTTTGATTTCTTCAGGTATTCGATGGCGTCGTCTGATCTTCAATAAGACTTCAAATATCAACCTGGGGTCTTGATTTGCAGATTAATGACCAAAGCTTGTCTTCATCCGTCCGGGACCTTCAGCCATGTTTGGTCAGTAACTTTAACAACACACACTGCATGGTGATTCTCTGGACCCTGCATATATATTCATATTCATTATCTTCATCCATTTATCTTATTAGAGATGCATGTCGTTGTGTCCCTGGGCCTCACGCCTCCTCCCAAGTTGCCTCTTGTGAGGATTGCCCACAGCACTGAATGTTTGTTAGTCACTTTGGATGAAAGCGTCTAACAAGATACCCGTAATGTAAAATATTGTGTGTTATGTTAATATGTTAGCGTCGGCTGTTGTCTATGTGTGAGACGTGCTAACCGCTTTGTTTAGTGCTTGGAGATGTGCTCCATGGTGTCTGCATTGTTTACTTCTTTTATAAGAAAGTTCTTCTTAGTTTGTCTTAAGTGTATTTAGTAAATTGGCCGGTGAGCCCTCTTTATTTTTGATTAATTCAAACATTATCTTTTGGTTTCACAAATCATTCTTTTTTCCCGGGGATTATTTAATATTTTGTTACTTCCCTTTCACACTAGACCATAAGGGAACCTAACAAACAAGATGTATTCCTTGTGGGGGAAACTTCTGAAGCAATTGGAGTCAGGACTCAAAGAGACACGAGGAGAGCTGGAGCTTTGATGGAGTCAGGACTCAGAGAGACGAGGAGAGCTGGAGCTTTGATGGAGTCAGGACTCAGAGAGACACGAGGAGAGCTGGAGCTTTGATGGAGTCAGGACTCAGAGAGACGAGGAGAGCTGGAGCTTTGATGGAGTCAGGACTCAGAGAGACACGAGGAGAGCTGGAGCTTTGATGGAGTCAGGACTCAGAGAGACACGAGGAGAGCTGGAGCTTTGATGGAGTCAGGACTCAGAGAGACACGAGGAGAGCTGGAGCTTTGATGGAGTCAGGACTCAGAGAGACGAGGAGAGCTGGAGCTTTGATGGAGTCAGGACTCAGAGAGACGAGGAGAGCTGGAGCTTGATGGAGTCAGGACTCAGAGAGACACGAGGAGAGCTGGAGCTTTGATGGAGTCAGGACTCAGAGAGACACGAGGAGAGCTGGAGCTTGATGGAGTCAGGACTCAGAGAGACACGAGGAGAGCTGGAGCTTGATGGAGTCAGGACTCAGAGAGACGAGGAGAGCTGGAGCTTTGATGGAGTCAGGACTCAGAGAGACACGAGGAGAGCTGGAGCTTTGATGGAGTCAGGACTCAGAGAGACGAGGAGAGCTGGAGCTTGATGGAGTCAGGACTCAGAGAGACGAGGAGAGCTGGAGCTTTGATGGAGTCAGGACTCAAGAGACACGAGGAGAGCTGGAGCTTTGATGGAGTCAGGACTCAGAGAGACGAGGAGAGCTGGAGCTTTGATGGAGTCAGGACTCAGAGAGACACGAGGAGAGCTGGAGCTTTGATGGAGTCAGGATTCAGAGAGACACGAGGAGAGCTGGAGCTTTGATGGAGTCAGGACTCAGAGAGACACGAGGAGAGCTGGAGCTCTGATGGAGTCAGGACTCAGAGAGACACAAGGAGAGCTGGAGCTCTGATGGAGTCAGGACTCAGAGAGACGAGGAGAACTGGAGCTTTGATGGAGTCAGGACTCAGAGAGACACGAGGAGAGCTGGAGCTCTGATGGAGTCAGGACTCAGAGAGACGAGGAGAGCTGGAGCTTGATGGAGTCAGGACTCAGAGAGACACGAGGAGAGCTGGAGCTCTGATGGAGTCAGGACTCAGAGAGACACAAGGAGAGCTGGAGCTTTGATGGAGTCAGGACTCAGAGAGACGAGGAGAGCTGGAGCTTTGATGGAGTCAGGACTCAGAGAGACACGAGGAGAGCTGGAGCTTTGATGGAGTCAGGACTCAGAGAGACGAGGAGAGCTGGAGCTTTGATGGAGTCAGGACTCAGAGAGACACGAGGAGAGCTGGAGCTTTGATGGAGTCAGGACTCAGAGAGACACGAGGAGAGCTGGAGCTTTGATGGAGTCAGGACTCAGAGACACGAGGAGAGCTGGAGCTCTGATTGAGTCAGGACTCAGAGAGACACGAGGAGAGCTGGATCTCTGATGGAGTCAGGACTCAGATAGAGACACGAGGAGAGCTGGAGCTTTGATGGAGTCAGGACTCAGAGACACGAGGAGAGCTGGAGCTTTGATGGAGTCAGGACTCAGAGAGACACGAGGAGAGCTGGAGCTTTGATGGAGTCAGGACTCAGAGAGACACGAGGAGAGCTGGAGCTTGATGGAGTCAGGACTCAGAGAGAAACGAGGAGAGCTGGAGCTTGATGGAGTCAGGACTCAGAGAGACACGAGGAGAGCTGGAGCTTTGATGGAGTCAGGACTCAGAGAGACACGAGGAGAGCTGGAGCTTTGATGGAGTCAGGACTCAGAGAGACACGAGGAGAGCTGGAGCTTTGATGGAGTCAGGACTCAGAGAGACACGAGGAGAGCTGGAGCTCTGATGGAGTCAGGACTCAGAGAGAAACGAGGAGAGCTGGAGCTTGATGGAGTCAGGACTCAGAGAGACACGAGGAGAGCTGGAGCTTTGATGGAGTCAGGACTCAGAGAGACACGAGGTGAGCTGGAGCTTTGATGGAGTCAGGACTCAGAGAGACACGAGGAGAGCTGGAGCTCTGATGGAGTCAGGACTCAGAGAGAAACGAGGAGAGCTGGAGCTTTGATGGAGTCAGGACTCAGAGAGACACGAGGAGAGCTGGAGCTTTGATGGAGTCAGGACTCAGAGAGACACGAGGAGAGCTGGAGCTTTGATGGCAAACACTGACGGTTTATTTGGAGCTTCGGCCGGAGAATTCACGAGACATGTCACGGGCCACGGTCTGATCACACGGTAGAGATGCCACAATCGATTCTGAAGAGCCCTCCTGTAGCTCCAGGTTTGAACTAGAGTGTAATAATCAACATTCTTCAATAGAGAGACTAAACAGCTGAGGACACTGAATCACAGTTGTTGTCTCTTATGGCTCGCGGTCATCTACACCCGGAGAAGGATGTGTTCCAGGTGTCCCACAACATACCTATCTCTGACCGAGAGCTGCTCGGTCACAAACTGGCAACAACAACTCCTTGCTAGGGCAGCCCCTCCTTACGGGAGATAGCGGCTGCTCAAGGGTTAGGGCGTCTGCGTCAGAGGGCTAAGGAGGAGGACATGCAGGGGACATTGTTCCCTGACAGTCCTTGCATACAACTCCCTCTAAAACTTCAAACCATCTGATGTCTCTTGTTTTTCTTTACTTTGAGTACATTGAGATTACAATACTTCTACACCGTTTTGCACATTTCGATTTCAGTGCTTTTACTTGTATTGGAGTATTTTCAGACGATAGCACTTCGACTTTCTCCCACCTCTCTAAACACAGTATAATAATGTAAATAGGCAGTAACAGACACACACAGTGATGTATAGCTGCAGATTTAAATAAAGCTCCATCAGGAAATGCACTCTTTATAAATGTTGGCGCAGAAACGTTGAATTAAGAAATTGGACGCCGTGTTTGGAGTTTCTGGCACGCTGCGGTTGCATTAAGAAATGGACCCCGGCTGCTTTGTTCACGTAAACTCCATCTTTAGCTGCTTCACAGAGTCGGGAAGGGATTGGCTTTCAGGGAACAGGAGGCAGAAAGAAGGCGCTCATATTAATGATTGATGTCAGCGTGTTATCGACTAAATGTGAAGCGTTAGGTTTCAAACATCTCTTACTGTTCCTGGGTTTGGGGAGTGCTCACTAACTGAGGAGAAAAACATTTCATGTGCAAGTTAAGAGTCTTATTCATTATCCTTTAAGGAGAAGGCCGAGGGAAATGAAAGGGAAAGTAGTTATTCAACACGACAGACGTCTGTATTTCTTTTCCTTATACATGTGTTGTTTTGTTTCTTTCCGTTGGTTTTGCGTACCATGAGCGGGACAAAAAAAATGAAATGAAATGTTTGTGTTTTAAGCTAGATTTCATCACAGATAGGCAGGCTAGTAGAAAGGGCTGCCCTCGACTAAAGATTGTTCTAGTCGACCAATAGTCGTCAATTAAGGCGATTAGTCGACTAATCGTTGCACGTTTATGATTATTATGATTGTAAATATATATTTTAATTATTTTTTTTTCTCCCAAAATGGTTTCAGTTTGAAAGGCTGATAAAGAGCGTTATTATAACAGCATGTGCTTCACATCAAATATAACATAAAACTGAAATAATTAACCTTTTAAATAGAAAGCGCATGAGAGTCACAGCGCATGGATGCAGCGGGGTGAACAGCAGAAGCTCCGGATTCTCTGTGTGTGTGTGTGTGTGTGTGTGTGTGTGTGTGTGTGTGTGTGGTGTGTGTGTGGTGTGTGTGTGTGTGGTGTGTGTGTGTGTGTGTGTGTGTGTGCGCGTGTGTTATACAGACATAATAAAAACATCCTGCCAAAAGCTAAAATAATTAGTTGATCCACAGGAAATTAATTCACAACTATTTTTAATAATCAGATTATCCCTTAAAGTCGTTAATCAAGTACAAAATATCTTCATCCATCTTTCCTAATGTGAAGATACACACACACACACACACACCACACACACACACACACACACACACACACACACCACACACACACACACACACACACACACACACACACACACACACACACACACACACACACACACACACACACACACACACACACACACACACACACACACACACACACACACACCACACACACACACACACACACACACCACACACACAAGAATCTGTCATCTCAAAGAAAAGGTGGATAATTTAAGACATTTCTGAGTCGTGGAGGCCTGTTATTATCAGACATGATCGTAGTCTGCTCGTCACCTCGTGGTCCTTTACGCTCAGAAAGATCCACACTTGCCCGACCAAATTACCTTAATGACCAGGCTCCGCTCTGAATGCAGTCTGAAGGTTTCCGGCTGACGCGTCACATGCAGCGCGGACTGCTTGAATTGACTAATTGACTAACGAAAAATTAGTCGACAAATACTAACGTTTAGTCGACTAATTGGGGGCAGCCCTAGAAAGGATATGACTGATGCTTGGTGACCCCTCGCCTCAGTGACGCCAAACTCTTCAATTACAGGAAGCATAAATCTGGGGAGAGGAAATTGCAGAAGGACAGGCGGGAGGCGAGGGCTGAACGCAGCGCCGGCTCCCCGGGGTAACGGGTAATAAGAGCGGTGCCTCCTGGGAAATTAGACCGAGCTGTACGCCACCTCCACTGCTGCTGGGGTACTGATCCCTAAACACATCTCAAGAGAAGGAACATAAAGCCTGACTGCTCTGCAGAGACCTCCGTAACAGAGAGTCTGACGGCTGTCTGATGAGAAGCATGCTAACCGTTAGCGATTTATGGCTGCCACGCTACATTAAAGGGGCCATGTCATACTCATTTTCAGGTTGATATCAGTATGTAGTGTCTCTACTTTAAAGAGTCCTCTCCTGCTGATGTTCAGGTGTATATCAGTATGTAGTGTCTCTACTTTAAAGAGTCCTCTCCTGCTGATGTTCAGGTGTATATCAGTATGTAGTGTCTCTACTTTAAAGAGTCCTCTCCTGCTGATGTTCAGGTGTATATCAGTATGTAGTGTCTCTACTTTAAAGAGTCCTCTCCTGCTGATGTTCAGATGTATATCAGTATGTAGTGTCTCTACTTTAAAGAGTCCTCTCCTGCTGATGTTCAGGTGTATATCAGCATGTAGTGTCTCTACTTTAAAGAGTCCTCTCTGCTGATGTTCAGGTGTATATCAGTATGTAGTGTCTCTACTTTAAAGAGTCCTCTCCTGCTGATGTTCAGGTGTATATCAGTATGTAGTGTCTCTACTTTAAAGAGTCCTCTCCTGCTGATGTTCAGGTGTATATCAGTATGTAGTGTCTCTACTTTAAAGAGTCCTCTCCAGCTGATGTTCAGGTGTATATCAGTATGTAGTGTCTCTACTTTAAAGAGTCCTCTCCTGCTGATGTTCAGGTGTATATCAGTATGTAGTGTCTCTACTTTAAAGAGTCCTCTCCTGCTGATGTTCAGGTGTATATCAGTATGTAGTGTCACTACTTTAAAGAGTCCTCTCCTGCTGATGTTCAGGTGTATATCAGTATGTAGTGTCTCTACTTTAAAGAGTCCTCTCCTGCTGATGTTCAGGTGTATATCAGTATGTAGTGTCTCTACTTTAAAGAGTTCTCTCCTGCTGATGTTCAGGTGTATATCAGTATGTAGTGTCTCTACTTTAAAGAGTCCTCTCCTGCTGATGTTCAGGTGTATATCAGTATGTAGTGTCTCTACTTTAAAGAGTCCTCTCCTGCTGATGTTCAGGTGTATATCAGTATGTAGTGTCTCTACTTTAAAGAGTTCTCTCCTGCTGATGTTCAGGTGTATATCAGTATGTAGTGTCTCTACTTTAAAGAGTCCTCTCCTGCTGATGTTCAGGTGTATATCAGCATGTAGTGTCTCTACTTTAAAGAGTCCTCTCCTGCTGATGTTCAGATGTATATCAGTATGTAGTGTCTCTTCATGTCTCCATGCTTTAATGTTCAGAAAGCTCTTTATTGTTCTCATACTGCCTGTGCTGCAGCACCTCTTTTCACCCTCTGTCTGAAACCAGAGCCCAGTCTGCTCTGATTGGTTTGCTGGCCAGCTCTGTTGTGATTGGTCCACCGCTTAGACATGTCCCGCCCCTTAGTCTAACACGTACAATGTGTTGGAGCGCTAGTCAATAGGAATGCTAGCCTTTAAATGGAATTTGGGAGAAATGTTGTTCGTAGTTTAGAGAAATAAATTCAAAAAGGTGAATTTTACTCAAAAACATATCTTTAAATGTGAAACGTTAATAACTAAATAATAAAAAAAAAAAGATAAATAATGTTGAATTGGTCACTTGATGTTTTATGGAGCTATATTTCTTCATACTCAGTAGGTTTTTTTTCCCACTTAAAATCTTTTGTAGAAAAGAAGACACTGGATATGAAGTGCTGAAAACCTGTAATCAAATGTAGGAAAACCCCAGAAAAGGTTCACAATAGGCGCATTCACACCGCAGTACTTTTCCCACAAAGGTTCATGAGAACTCTTTTGTCGCGTTCACACCAAAAGAGCCGGAACTAAAATTAGTTCATGAGAACCTTTTTACCCCCACGAAAGTCCCTGCTAGAGAGCAGGGACTTTCGTGCGGCTCTCTTGTGAGAAAAGAGCTATATTTCTTTGCGGATTGCAAACCACGCCCCGTAAAACTCCCAAAATGTTTTGTGAAGCCGCCATTTCATTTGCTCACATTAGCATTATTAGCATTATTAGCATTAGCCCAGCGCACCAACGCAGAGAGACTAACTTATGGCAACACAAAAGAAAACATGGGAGCGGTGGAGATGAGGAGGTGTCGGCGCTTCTGGCGATTTACTCGGAAGGCTTCAGTAGAAGCTGCTGGGAGTCCCAGCAGCTTCTACTGAAGCCTGTCCCCAACTCCGGGGACTTCCGGCAGGGGACTTTGGGCGGCAGTATACGCCGTGAAGTGGTTTGCGGTCTGCCAGTAAACTCAAAGCAGAAGAAGAAGAAGTGACGTCAGCGGCTTCATTTGCCTAATCCTCCCTCAGGGACTTATTCCGGTGTGAACGCGATCTGTACTTAGTTCATGAGAACTAAAGAGTTCTCATGAACTAAGTTCTTATGAAACTTTGTGGGAAAAGTACTGCGGTGTGAATGCGCCTCTTGATAGACTGCGTCATTAAAAGCATTTGAGCAGGTTTCCCTGAACGACTGATTGAAGTAATCATTCAAAGTGTGAAACCACTCAGGGTGATGGTTCTGTAATGTGACCATAAGTGCCCGGATCACATGTTCTAATGAAACCGTCACGCTGCAGCGTTTACCTTCACGGCGTTGTGTTTTTTTAATTGAGGGAACATGCAGAGTGATTTTTCCTCTGAAGGGCGTCATCAGACGATTGATTTCAGGCGGCGAGGACGTTAATCAACCGCGGATCCATTTTAATTAGCAGCAGAGGATGAGAGCCGCTGCAATCCTTCTGCAGCTGATTGGCTCTCAAACTGGGGAGCAGAGAGTTTCATTTAACTCGTGGCGCTTTCCCTTCACGGGAGTTTAATAAATCCAAAGGGGGACAACTTTGGCGCTTATTCCCTGACTTCCTTTTTATCACCAACAACCCAAAATAAATGTGAATGCTGAGTCTAAATGTGTGCCTTTCATATGTTGAGTTTAATTGCTATGACTTTGCCAGCTTCGACAACCTTTACTTGCCAACCGACTACTACACCACCCACAACAACAACAACAATGGAGACGACTGACTGCTGTCATATTGTGGCGTAAGTCGTTTATCTACTGGCGTGTTTTTCCGGCGTGTTTTCCATTATGATCTTACTGGTGATAGTCTGACATGGCAACTGTTAGAAATTAAAATCAATGTTTTATGGCATAATTTAGTTAAAACATACCGTGCGTTAAAACATACCGTGCGTAAATGCTATTTTATTCTGAAGAAAGTTCTCGCACAATCTTAATACCAAGCTTTTATTCTGAAAATCCTTCATGACGACATCCGGGACTACCGTCCATTAGTATCATTAAAGTGGCTATTGACGCCGTTAACATGTATTACATATAAAGTTATGAAAGAGATAAGGAGGAGAAAAGGCATGTGGAAGTAAGCAATGAATGTAAAATGTCGAAATCCTCTGTTTAACGCGATATCGGACACAGAAGAACGAGGGGGGAAGTCCCCTACGTCACTACAGCCCCCAGAGAGGAGGAGCGAACAGCCAGCAAGCGGGAAAGACGAAGGTGTGGAGGGACTCTTCTGCTCGGCCGGTGTCGGTACCAGATGTGTTCGGGGGCCGTCTCTTACCAATGACATCACGCATTGTATGCATTGTGATGTACGGTAATTTACCCAGGGGTGCTCGGGGGCAAATCACATCTACAGATCATGACGAACCGGATTGAAGTATTCCTATACTCCTAGCGTGTGAAAATGTTTGTGAAAAACATGTTAAAAAAACATGAAAATGGAGCAATGGCTGTACGCCATTGGCTGTACGGCAACTCAAGAGGACCATCATACACGGTCAAATTCCGAACATTTAAACATAGCCTACACTTCATTCTTTACTTTGTCCGTTATTATATGTAGAATATATTACTTTTTTCTCTGTGATGTTGTTTCCATAGAATCCTTTTCCGTTTCACAGAACACAAATTGGGTTATTTACATAATTATGTTTACACTACTACTCCCATACTCCTAGCATGTGGCTGCGATGCTAGCTTTGCGGCTAGCGGTTAGCATTTTAAATGGAAATATACATCCAAACGTCATGTTTCAGTAAAAAGAAGGCCCCACTGATCATCTACTCTCTGAGACGATTCCAGGGATGCCTGACTTGAGTTTCTAGCACCAGGCAAAGTGGACAAAAGTGCCCCAGATCAGCCTCTTAATTTACCCAGGGCCTGGTGCTTGGCTTTGGGCATGAAAATTCAGGAAACTCCCCTGAGTATTTTATTTTATTGACGTCATTGACGTCATTACGTCGTGACGTCACTGGTAAGAGACGGACCCCGAACACATATGGTACCGACACCGGCACTCAGAGAGGGAGCTTTTCTCCCTCTCTCTCTGAACCATCTTCTGCTTGTAACATTACCGCGCCATTTTAATTAAAGTACCCATTTGAACCTTCTCAGAGACTCCATTGGTCTCCTACTTTTAAAGCTTCTCTCCTGGACGCGAGAATAATGAACAAAGCTATCACAACCTGTGTAGCACATGTTGTATATTCTATTATATATTAAAACAACAGGAAAACACACTCTGCCTGGTTAACGCTAACTGACTTTATACACGTGTGTTTTATTTGTTGCGTTCTACTAAAAACTAATACTAGTTCATCTGATGTAGGCCAAACATATTCGGGTCTTGGTTCTAGCCCAGCAGTATTTTGGTTCAAAATGCCGATCAGTTGAGGGACCAGCTGTGGTGGAAACACGGAAAGAAAGAGGTCACAATCGGGCTCTGGCTCTGAACTGAACCTGGAACTGAAAAGGGGAATTGGAGCACTTGAGTATTTCCTTTAGACTCACCGGAGGAGCAGGGTCCATCGGACGCTCTGGAGATCAGCCTCTGCTGCTTGCAGGACGCCTGCCGTCTGTAGCACTCGTTCTGATACGTGTCTCCGTTAGAGCCGCACACCGGGACGTAGTTCTTGTGGCACTGGAAACAAAAACACAACTTAAAGTAAGTCTGAACGCTGGACGAGAAAAAATAGACTCTCCAAGAAACTAAACCCGGTGGCGAGGGTTTCTACAGTTTGACTCAAGGGAAGCTAGAATGCTTCTGTTTGCAGCTCACATATATCAATATTCCAATTACTGTATATCGACTATTCTGCTCAGTTTCTATCATATTCTGTTTCTATTATATTCTATTTTATTTACTTGCACTATTTTATCTGTTGTATTGTGTTGCTCTGTGGGAGGAGCCTGTGACCTCAGGCTGTCATGTGCACATATCTACACTGTAGCTACACATGAACATAAAGCCTTGAACTTAGAGTTAAAAAAGGTTGATGATATTCGCTCTTCTTTTTCTGACTCACCTCTACTCACCGCTGGGTCACCAGACCCTCCTTTCACCCACACACTGACCTCCTTTTCCCCTCTCTCCAAGTGAGGTTCTTACCCTCATTACCTCTGCCCGCCCTACCACCTGTCCTCTGGACTCTATCCCTTCAAACCTCCTTCAGACTATCGCTCCTGATATTCTACCGTTTCTCACCCATTTCATCAACACTTCTCTAACTTCTGGTCACTTTCCAAATAGTCTTAAGGAGGCAAGAGTAAACCCTCTCCTAAAGAAACCCGCTCTCAACCCGTCTGATGTTATAAACTACAGGCCTGTCTCTCTACTCCCGTTCCTGTCTAAAACACTTGAACGCGCTGTCTTTAAACAACTCTCCTGTTATCTCCATCAGAACAACCTTCTGGATCCGCACCAGTCTGGTTTCAAGGCAGGTCACTCCACAGAAACTGCCCTCCTTGCTGTCTCTGAGGAACTGCACACTGCTAAAGCAGCCTCCCTCTCCTCTGTCATCATCCTGTTGGACCTGTCTGCTGCATTCGACACGGTGAACCATCAGATCCTCCTTCGCACTCTCCAAGAACTTGGAGTTTCAGGCTCTGCACTTTCCCTCCTCACCTCATACCTCAAAGACCGCACCTACAGGGTTACTTGGAGAGGGTCGGAGTCCGACCCTTGTCAATTAACTACAGGGGTCCCTCAGGGCTCTGTTCTTTGTCCCCTCCTCTTCTCCTTGTACACAAACTCGCTCGGATCAGTCATTAGCCCGCATGATTTTTCATACCACTGCTACGCTGACGACACCCAACTAATTCTGTCCTTTCCCCGCTCAGAGACCCAGGTCGTCTCACGCATCTCTGCTTGTCTAGCTGACATCTCTCAGTGGATGTATGCTCACCACCTCAAGCTCAACCTTGACAAGACTGAGCTGCTTTTCCTTCTGGGAAAAGATTGTCCCACTCTTGACCTGACGATCAACATCGACACCTCTGTTGTTTCCCCGACTCAGACTGCAAGGAATCTGGGTGTGACCCTAGATAACAACCTGTCCTTCACTGCAAACATCGCTGCTACAACCCGCTGCTGCAGATACACGCTTTACAACATCAGGAGGATACGTCCCCAGCTGACCCAGAAAGCCACGCAGGTTCTGGTCCAGGCTCTCGTCATCTCACGCCTAGACTACTGCAACTCCCTCCTGGCTGGTCTACCTGCATGTGCCATCCGACCTCTGCAGCTCATCCAGAATGCAGCGGCTCGTCTGGTCTTCAACCTTCCTAAATTTTCCCACACCACTCCGCTCCTCCGCTCCCTCCACTGGCTTCCGGTAACTGCTAGAATCCACTTCAAGACAATGGTACTTGCATACCATGCTGCGAATGGATCTGGCCCTTCCTACATCCAGGACATGGTTAAACTGTACACCCCAGCACGTGCACTCCGCTCTGCATCAACCAAACGGCTCGCTGCACCCTCGCTGCGAGGGATACCCAAGTTCCCATCAGCAAAAACACGTGGGTTTGCTATCCTGGCTCCAAAATGGTGGAATGAGCTCCCCATTGACATCAGGACAGCAGATAGCTTACACACCTTCCAGACTGAAAACTCATCTCTTTCGACTCCACTTCGAGCAATAGAACTATTAACAAAGCACTTATATACTAACAAAGGACTGGCTTACCTAAAGCCAGTTGAGTAGCACTTGAAATGTTTTTGGCTCTATGAAACCTGATGTACTTTATGATTCTGTTTTCTTCAAGGTTGTATTTTGTTGGTCGAACGCACTTATTGTAAGTCGCTTTGGATAAAAGCGTCAGCTAAATGTAATGTAATAACTTGAAACTTGAATGCATTGAGGATTTTTTACTGATGAGTGACGGCGCTCTGAGTTTGACTCTCTGATGAAGGTCACTCTGCTGTGAGAGACATATCAGTGTTAGAATCCATACTCTAGTAACTCACAGCCATCAATCATTTAGCACAGACTGTGACCTCTGCACACACACACACACACACACACACACACACACAGACACACACACAAAGAATTACACAGAGCACAAACACATGGCCCATACACACGGTACACACACACACACAGTAAATTGTGTGCATGTGACAGACTATAGCAACATCCACTACATGTCTTCTTTTATTTTGCAGCTTGTTGACTTCAAGCAGGCAGCATCTCAGTGTGTGTGTGTGTGTGTGTGTGTGTGTGTGTGTGTGTTGACTCTGGATCAGTTTTCCTTCAGGTGGACATGAGTCTGTAAGAAAGCTTCCCACACACACACACACACCCACACCCACACACACACCCACACACACACACACACACACACACACACACACACACACACACAAACGGTGTTGAAGCTGCTGAGCTCACACACACACATGATGATTAAAGATGAGCACAAGAAGCTGAACTCACTTTCAAATGTTTAGAAATGCTTTGTCTTCTTATTTGGAGATAAATCCTATACAGTAGAGGTCATAATGTTCATCGTGTGCTCTCCATATCCACTGGTCCCAACACTATTCATGGTAGTCAGAAAATTGAGTACAAATACTCGCTTTCTGGTTAAAACTGCCATTTTTGGTCCTGAAATGGACTCCGCGTCCTCAATTACCTCCAACTACCCAAACAGCCAAGTCATTAACTTATGCTAGTTGTGCAAATGTCCCAACATCTGCAGGTCAGCATCCAGCAGTTTCTATGGGCTGGAGACCCTACTGTACATTTTCTATCATAGAACTCTGGGGTCCTCAACATGTCAGGGTTCACTAAGCTGGCAAGTAGACTGATATGTTAGGACCCCCTTGAAAACAGGGGGGGTTTATCCTAAATAAATACTTTTCAGTGAGTTAGAATCTAATACCTGGAACTGGCAGACACATTTGAGCTGCGCGCCGTCGTCTCTGCAGACGCCTCCGTACCGACAGCTGGAGTCATCACACACTCTCAGGTCGCTCTTCTTCTCCGACAGATCTGAAACACACACACACACACACACACACACACACACACACACACACACACACACACACACACACACACACACACACACACACACACACACACACACACACACACACACACACACACACACACACACACACACACACACACACACACACACACACACACACACACACACACACACACACACACACACACACACACAGCAGTTACATGGAGGGTTAAATGAAGAGGCAGAATCAATACCACACAAACAAAACTCCTCCACAATGTCACAGGTACAGTCTGGCTTCTGATCTCACAGTCCGTCGGGATGAAGCCAGAGAGGAGAGTGACAACAGGAGAGGAGAGACCCACAAGATGATATAAAAAAGATAGGATCGTATGAGATACAATAGAAAAATAACCTCAAAGCACGTTTTTATTAGACAGATCTGAGAAACACATCCTGAAACATGGACACACACACACACACACACACACACACACACCATGTCTGATAATAACAGGCCTCCACGACTCAGAAATGTCTAAAATTATCCACCTTTTCTTTGAGATGACAGATTCTTGTGTGTGTGTGTGTGTGTGTGTGTGTGTGTGTGTGTGTGTGTGTGTGTGTGTGTGTGTGTGTGTGTGTGTGTGTGTGTGTGTGTGTGTGTGTGCTTTGAAGAGCTGTGTAATGGTCTGTAATTACAGTGTGCAGACCTCCGGTTTTCTAAAAATGGAAAACAGATGGAGAACATGAAGACTAACCTTCCAGATACTGAAGCAACAAGAAACATTAAATAATATAATAATGGTCCTTATATTCATGAGTAAGAGTACTTACTGACATATGTAACGTCATAGAATAAAACACTCTTCAGCTTGTGTTAACCAAAGACCTTATTTGAGACTAACAACCATCACAGAACCATTGATCAAAACAAAACACAAACCCACGTCTCCTCCGTAGACCATGAGGAAACAGGAAGTGTGTGCAGGCCGTGTTGTGTTCAGGTTCCTCGCCCTCATGCATTTTACAACAGGAAGAGGGGTTTAAAATGCACATAATTCCCTCCTTTGGATCAGAGCAGAACCGAAGGAGCTGGCGGACGTCGATACGTCATCTTCTGTCTGCAGTTAACCCTTCACTGTCTGCTGTTATTCACCGAGACATGTTTGAGAGGAAAATGGCAGATTTTGCCAATTTGTTCTGTAAAAAATGACCATTTTACCGTCAGAAAGTCTTTCAACAGTTTATCATCAGTGTTGGTTGTTGATTCTGAATATGTGTTTAAATGTAACACCTGCAGGTCATTTAAGGTATACAAAATGCAATACATATAAAGCGAGAGCAGCCTACTACTCTTCATTAATAGATGAGAATAAGAATAATGCCAGATTTCTTTTCAGCACTGTAGCCAGGCTGACAGAGAGCCACAGCTCGATTGAGCCTTCTATTCCCATAGCACTCAGTAGTAATGATTTTATGTGCTTTTTTAACGATAAAATTGTTACTCTTAGAAACAAAATTAATGACCTCTTGCCTTTGACCAGTATAGTGTTATCAACAGCTCCCGGAAACGTAAGTTCTAATATTACACTAGATAGTAAACTAGAATGCTTTTCAGCCATTAACCTTGAACAATTAAATTCAATGATTCTCTCTTCTAAACCATCAACGTGTATGTTAGACCCAATTCCAACTAAGCTGTTGAAGGAAGTTTTTCCATTAATTAGCACTTCTTTATTAAATATTATGAATATGTCTTTATTATCAGGCTATGTTCCACAATCATTCAAAGTAGCAGTGATAAAACCGCTTCTTAAAAAGCACAACCTCGATCCAGAGGTTTTAGCCAATTATAGACCTATTTCTAATCTTCCGTTCCTCTCAAAAATTCTTGAGAAAGCAGTCGCAAAACAGTTGTGTGATTACTTAAAAAACAATGATTTATTTGAAGATTTTCAGTCTGGCTTTAGAACACATCATAGCACAGAGACAGCTCTGGTTAAAGTCACAAATGACATTCTAATAGCCTCGACAAGGGACTTGTCTCTATTCTTGTTTTGCTCGATCTCAGTGCTGCATTTGATACTATCGATCATGATATCTTATTGCAAAGACTAGAGCACTTAGTTGGCATACAGGGAACTGCTTTAGGCTGGTTTAGGTCCTATCTATCTGAACGCTCTCAGTTTGTACGTGTCAATGATGAATCTTCCACGCAAACCAAAGTTAGCCATGGAGTGCCACAGGGCTCAGTGCTCGGACCTATTTTGTTCACATTATATATGCTTCCGTTAGGCAATATTATAAGGAATCATTCTGTAAATTTTCATTGTTATGCAGATGATACTCAACTATATTTATCAATCAAGCCTGATGAAATTAATCATCTAAATAAAATTCAAGACTGCCTCAAGGACTTAAAAACGTGGATGACCTTAAACTTTTTGATGTTAAACACGACCAAAACTGAAGTTATTGTACTTGGCCCGAAGAATCTACGAAACAAATTATCTAAAGATATACTAACTATGGATGGCATTAATTTGGCCTCCAGTGAGACTGTAAGGAATCTTGGTGTTATATTTGATCAGGATTTATCCTTTAACGCCCACATAAAATCAATTTCAAGGACCGCCTACTTCCATCTACGTAACATTGCAAAAATCAGGCATATCTTGCCTCAAAACGATGCAGAGAAACTAGTCCATGCATTTGTTACTTCAAGGCTGGATTATTGTAACTCTTTATTATCAGGGTGTACCAAGAAGTCAGTCAAGTCGCTTCAGCTGATTCAAAATGCTGCAGCTCGTGTACTAACCAGAGTTAGGAAAAGGGACCACATTACTCCTGTTCTGGCTGCCTTACACTGGCTCCCTATAGAACACAGGATAGAATTTAAAATTCTTCTTCTCGCCTACAAAGCCCTTAATGGGCAGGCGCCATCTTACCTTAAAGAACTCATTATACCCTACTGTCCTACTAGGGCATTGCGTTCCAAGAATGCAGGGTTGTTGGTTGTTCCTAGAGTCTCTAAAAGTACAATGGGAGCCAGAGCCTTTTCTTATCAAGCTCCACATTTGTGGAATCAGCTTCCAGTTTGTGTTCGGGCGGCAGACACCCTATCCGTTTTTAAGAGTGCGCTTAAGACCTTCCTTTTTGATAAAGCTTATAGTTAGGGCTGATTAGATTCAGCCCCTAGTTTTGCTGATATAGGCTTAGTTTGTCGGGGGACATCTTACTTCTTCCTTCTCTCTGTCTATACCTGTGTACTCTCATGTTCCCATTAACCCAGCTTCCCCAAATGTCTTTCTTTTCGGTGTCTATATACGCTGGGATCCGGAGTCATGGATGATCCTGCGGTCCTGTGTCCTGCATCGCGAGCCCTGGATCTTGAGTCGTGGCTGTGGTCCTGGATCATAGGTCCTGGATGGATATCCTCGTGGATTCATCTTCCTATTATACACACATGCATTTCCAAACATTTGGACTACCTATGTTGCAAATGTATTATCTTTTCAATTTACACAAGGCATCTATTGCACGTCTGTCCGTCCTGGGAGAGGGATCCCTCCTCTGTTGCTCTCCCTGAGGTTTCTCCCATTTTTCCCTTTAAAACTGTGGGTTTTCTCTGGAAGTTTTTCCTTGTACGATGTGAGGGTCTAAGGACAGAGGGTCTAAGGACAGAGGGTCTAAGGACAGAGGGTGTCGTATTGTCATACTGATATTCTGTACAAACTGTGAAGACCACTGAGACAAATGTAACATTTGTGATATTGGGCTATATAAATAAACATTGATTGATTGATTGATTGATATCGCAATCTGCAGGAATACAGATGTACGCTCGAACACTGATTCAACTCGCGTCTTTGAACCTGAATGTAGATTCTTTAACATTTACAGGAAACTTAAGTTATAAATAAGTAAGAGATTTGCAAGGCAGCAGCGATACACACATCAAATGAAAATGGCTGATTTTCTAACTTTCTTTTGTTAAAAATATCGATTTTAGTCTCAGAAAATGCTGTTGATTTTCCACCATTGGGTTTTGAATCTGAATTGTATACACTATATGTTTATTTATGGGTAGAGATTCAAACATTGACAGGAACTCAAGGTCTAAATAAGTAAAAGACACTGATTTTCCATCTTAATTCCGTTAGAAAACATCGATTTTATTTTCAGAAACTGAGGTTTTTTTGCCTGTTTTTCTCCAGCGTTGGGTTTTAAATCTAAATGTAGTATGTTTTTAATTCGTAAATTCACTCGAGGCTGATTTCCTGTCTCTGATATGTTCAAAGCATGGATTTTCCTCTCAGAAACTGATGATTTGTTGGGTACTGTTTTGAATCTGAATTTGCAGGAAACTCAAGCTTTAAGTCAGCAGCGATACAGACATGTTGGAAATATAAATCCATAGGGACTTTAGGTAAAAAACGTACATAAATTAAACAGACAAAAGCTGTCACACACACACACTGTCACACACACACTGTCACACACACACACACTGTCACACACACCAGGTTTTATGTGGCGTATTGATCTGGTTTTTCTAACATTGGAGAGTTTATCCTCTGCGGAAACATGAGAGGGAGACGGCGTGACATTCATGTGAAATACCACTATCAGTGATGCATCATGGGAAATCAAATCCTTCCCTCCAGTGCTCCACTTTCCGCTCTGAATGAGTCACAGATATATAACTTTCTGACGGAAAATTATTCAGATCCTTTACTTTAAAGAGTCCCTATTCTGCTTTCTGTGATTAGCAAGTGAGCAAGTCTCAAGTCTTGACCTACAAGTATCAAGCAAGTCCCAAGTCACTGTGGTGAGAGTCAAGCAAGTCAAGTCAAGTCATTGCTCAGGTCAAGCAAGTCAAGTCAAGTCAAACTAAATTCTGATGAATAATCCCAGTTTCCGTATTTAAATCAGTTAAAAAGACAGTGGTTATGAAAATGGATTCAACCCACACTATGATCTTCATTACATACACAGTTAATCATTTGAAATCTAATTTAGACCGACAATCATATTAGATTCATGTTAACCCTAGAACTGCAGACAATATAGCTAGGACTCAAAAAGTCTGTTCAAAAAGGCAGAATTCCAGGTAAGAAAATCCTATGCTATTCGAAGCAGAAAAGAAACAGCGTAATATACCATCTGACAAAGGCCTGCTATAATGCTTCAATTAACTGCTATTCTTTATAATATACTCAGATCAATAGGAGACAGAGGTGTTAAGTTATAAATCAAGGGTTTTTATTATTATTTACAGCAGGGGTGGGGAACTTAATGTGAAGAGACGTTACGCTCGTGTTGTGTTCAAGGAACCTGTCCTTGGCCAGGAAAAACAGGCACTCGCTTGTTTAATTATTTTGCGATCTAGATTTCTTCTTCTTTTTTGAAGTGAGAAGTTGTCCATCAGTCGGACTGACGGACGGACCCCCCCCCCCCCACAAAACGAAAACTCTTCGGTTCTCCACGAATTACACGAGTCACCCAAATCAGCGTTAAAAAGCGGGAGGCGCCGAAAAAGCGACTAATTTGCATTTGCCATTACACATATTTAATTTAAATTTCTGTTAACACTAGAACCGCCAACAGCGTCAGCGCCTACATAGATATCATTTTCAAATCATTTAATTTGTTCCTCTTCATAATTTCCTTATAAACTAAGTAGGACGTGTTGACAGAGTCACATGTATAGCAATAAACTGGTCATGACGACGAGATCTTCTTTAGCCTTAACTGGCGTGGTTTATTTTCATATGTGCATTGCACCACTTGACCTGCTCTCCATGAGAGCTAGAGAGAGAGAGAGAGAGATAGAAGGGGAGGGAACAATCCCTGATACCTGATACCTGACGTCAGCTACAATAGCTGCGCCTCCTTACGCCTATAGCGCCCTCTTACTGTGGAACAGTTATAGTGCAGTTACATGCAGACATATTAATACTTACACTTAACACTCCCACTTATGAATGACGTGTATACTGTACAACTTTTCAAGAAAAATAACAGTTCAAAACATCAAAAGAACATGACAGTCAATATTACATAATAGGCAATATTTTACACACCGAACATGACCCCTGCACATTTTTTCAATTTCAGTTTGGAGACAGGCTTGGTCATAGCGTCTGCAACCATGTCATCTGTAGGACAGTAAACCAGTGTCATCTTTTCTTCTCTGATGACAGATCTAATGAAGTGATATTTTATATCCACATGTTTACACCTCTGTCGGCACACAGGGTTTCTGGCAAGTGCAATGGTTCCCTGGTTGTCTTCATAAACAACAGTTTTCTTATTTACATAGGTATCCATTCCTTCGAGCAGATGTTCCAGATAAATACATTCCTGTATTGTCAAGGCTAGAGCCATATATTCGGCTTCACAAGTTGATAGTGCCACTGTGGGCTGTTTCAGTCAGCTGTCTGTACCCATACTCACACAATACCCTGTGGTACTTCTCCTGTCTGTGGCGTCTGCGTCACTATAGGCTTGAAGCCCTAAGCCCTCGCTGCTCTTCCTGAAACAAAGCTGTTTATCTGCTGTACCTTTAAGATAACGGAAAACATGTTTTGCTGTAATCCAGTGCTCTTCTGTGGGATCAGCAAAATGCTGTGATAACTTACTCACTACAAAACATAGGTCAGGGCGAGTACATGTTGTCAAATAAATGAGGCTGCCTACAGCTTCTCTATACATTTTTACATCCGTCCATTTTTGTGCATCCTCATTGTAGTCTAGCTTTTGATCACATGGTGTTTCCCTAGTTCTACACTCCTGCATGTCAAAACGATTCAGGATCTTTTCCACATATCTCTTCTGGGATATTTTTACACAACTGGCAGACTGTTCGAAGTCCATGCCTAGAAAATGTTTTAACCTGCCCAGGTCCTTCATCTTGAATCTGGTGGAGAGCATACCTTTCACCTGCTCTAGGTTTCTAGTGTTGTCTGCTGCGATGATCAAATCATCCACCCAAATCACAATTATCACTGTTTCAGGCCGTAAATTGATTTTTCTAGCTTGCACACTAGCTTCTCTCCTTTCTTCTCGTAACCTTCAGGTTGTTCCATATATATGTCCCTATCAATGGGTGCGTGCAGGTAGGCTGTCTTCACATCCATCTGGTGTAAAATCAAGTCGTCTTCGGCTGCCTTCTGCATAACTACCCGTACACTGGTCAGATTAGCTGTAGGGGAGAATGTCTCACCGTAGTCTATTCCTTCCCTCTGACTGTAGCCTTTAGCTACAAACCTGGCCTTGTACCTGTCGTGCCTTTCAATACCCTCCTTGATTGAGTACACCCACTTGCCTCCCACTGTCTGTCTACCCTCGGGTAACTTTGTTAGAGTAAAAGTATGATTGTCCTCCAGAGACCTCATCTCCTCATCCATCGCTCTCTCCCATTTTCCTGACTCAGGGGATATCATGGCCTCTTTAAAGGTCTGAGGTACACCACTCACTACTCTGTAGCAGTAATCTATGCTGGTAAGTGTACTGTCATCCTCGTCACTTTCTCTCTGGGCATAGTCTTTCAGATACTTTGGGGGTTTATGTTCCCGGGGGGGATATCTCCCACTGCATGAGGCACGTGACGTCACCCTAGGGTGCTTCTCGCCATCATCCTCCGGTGGCTGTTGACCGTCTGTCTGCATGTCTGTGCTCAGTACACTAGGCTGTGGCGTCTCTCTTTTCTCACACCCTACTCTGGAGTCCAGCTCTGGCTCCTGTGTCTGTGTCTCGTTCTCACATGTTGTCTTTGTGACAAACTTTACTAACCTTGTCTTTTGCACTTTCCCCTTACCGGGATAATAGACTAGAAAAGCGGGGCTGCACTTGTCATGCCCTACAAAAAGTCCTTTCTCACACCTGGACTCGAGTTTTCCTCTGTCCTGTTGGTAAGCATAACACACTGACCCAAACTTGTGCATCCTGGCTAGATCACACCTTTTTCCTGTCAGTGCTGTATATGGGGTGGTGCCCGTGTGCTTGTTAAAACACCGATTTCTGGTGTAAGCTGCTTCTTGGACCGCATAATGCCATAGACTCTTAGGTAAGTTACCGTCTATTAGCTTACACCTAGCCATTTCGAAAAGAGTGCGCCCTTCCCTCTCAGCTATCCCGTTCTGGTGCGGGGAGTAAGGACAGGACGTCTCGTGTCTGATCTTGTTCCTTCTCAGCAGTGACTGAAACTCTCTATTTGTAAACTCTGTTCCGTACCATACGGAGCTACATCTGCAAGGAATTTCTCTGTGGCCTGAAGTGCGTCACTCTTTGCTTTGAGAAAGTAAACAAACACTGCCCCCTGTATACACATCTGTGAAAGACTGCATATATTTAAAGCCACCTTTACTTTTTCTGTGGGACCTCTGTTCCTTGTTTGAGTGAACCTTCCCTTTTATACACACATCACATTCTTTGTTAGGTCTATGCTTTTCACCGTTAATGTGCATGCCTACGGTTACCGCCTGCAGCTTCAGTATATCCTCGTAATTACAATGACCCATGATCTCATGCCATGTCTGAATATCATGACTGACATTACACACATCATTTTCATTACATTCTGTTTGTAGATAATACATTCTCTTGTACACCTCAATGTTAAATCTCGTACCGTCAGGCTCCACAAGAACATCGTTACCTTCATTGAAGAACACCTTGGCACCATTTGCAGTAGCAGATTTTACAGAAAATAGTTATTGGGGGAACGAGAGTATGTAGAGGGCGTTCTTCAACGTCACTGTACACCGGCGCCCCTCACTGTCTATGAGGCATACCTGTGCGTCTCCTCTCCCGTGCGCCAACCTGAAAGTGCGCTTCCCGTCTGCCAGCTCCATGCTGTGTCTCTCCGGCTCGAAGGTGCTGTCAAAGTTCTTGAATCGGTTCCTGTCGTTGATAATGTGGGACGACGCACCTGTGTCCACGATCAGTCCCTTCCTTTGGGCCTGCTGCTGCTGCGCTGACCGGCTGGCGTATGCCGTCTGCGCCCCGAAGGTGAAGTCCTCTCTTCCCGCTGCTCTACGGGCGTCGTCTCGACTCGCCTCATGTCCACCGCTGCCGCCATCTTGTCCACAGCCGCCATCTTGCACGCGCGCGTACCGAGCGCTCTGTTCACGCTTCTTTCTACACACTCTGTCTGCGTGTCCCGAAGTTTTACAGAAACTACACCAAACAGCTTTTGTGCAATTATCTTTTCGGTGACCCTTTTCTCCACATCGCCAACACGCCATCTCCGTCGGGGGTCCGGTCTTTTTCTTTGGCGCTGCCCGGGCCTTCATTACCCTTTCTCCCGCCTCCTCGGCGACCGGGTCTGAGTCTTCTGAGGCCTCGAAGTGTATTGAAGTATACACCTGAACATCAGCAGGAGAGGACTCTTTAAAGTAGAGACACTACATACTGATATACACCTGAACATTCAGCAGGAGAGGACTCTTTAAAGTAGAGACACTACATACTGATATACACCTGAACATCAGCAGGAGAGGACTCTTTAAAGTAGAGACACTACATACTGATATACGCCTGAACATCAGCAGGAGAGGACTCTTTAAAGTAGAGACACTACATACTGATATACACCTGAACATCAGCAGGAGAGGGAACTCTTTAAAGTAGAGACACTACATACTGATATACACCTGAACATCAGCAGGAGAGGACTCTTTAAAGTAGAGACACTGACATACTGATATACACCTGAACATCAGCAGGAGAGGACTCTTTAAAAGTAGAGACCTACATACTGATATACACCTGAACATCAGCAGGAGAGACTCTTTAAAGTAGAGACACTACATACTGATATACCCTGAACATCAGCAGGAGAGGACTCTCATTGCAAAGTAGAGACACTACATACTGATATACACCTGAACATCAGCAGGAGAGGACTCTTTAAAGTAGAGACCTACATCACTGATATACACCTGAACATCAGCAGGTGAGAGGACTCTTTAAAGTAGAGACACTACATACTGATATACACCTGAACATCAGCAGGAGAGGACTCTTTAAAGTAAGAGACACTACATACTGATATACACCTGACATCAGCAGGAGAGAACTCTTTAAAGTAGAGACCTACATACTGATATACACCTGAACATCAGCAGGAGAGGACTCTTTAAAGTAGAGACACTACATACTGATATACACCTGAACATCAGCAGGAGAGAACTCTTTAAAGTAGAGACACTACATACTGATATACACCTGAACATCAGCAGGAGATGACTCTTTAAAGTAGAGACACTACATACTGATATACACCTGAACATCAGCAGGAGAGGACTCTTTAAAGTAGAGACACTACATACTGATATACACCTGAACATCAGCAGGAGAGGACTCTTTAAAGTAAGACAATACATACTGATATCACCTGAACATCAGCAGGAGAGGACCTCTTTAAAGTAGTAGACCTACTACTGATATACACCTGAAATCAGCAGGAGAGGACTCTTTTAAAGTATGAGACACTACATACTGATATACACCTGAACAGTCAGCAGGAGAGACTCTTTAAAGTAGAGACACTACATACTGATATACACCTGAACATCAGCAGGGAGGAGAACTCTTTAAAGTATAGACACTACTATGATATACACCTGAACAATCAGCTGGAGATGACTCTTTAAAGTAGAGACACTACATACTGATATACACCTGAACATCAGCAGGAGAGGACTCTTTAAAGTAGAGACACTACATACTGATATACACCTGAACATCAGCAGGAGAGGACTCTTTAAAGTAGAGACACTACATGCTAGACAGTGAAACCAGTAGTAGTCTATTTTTAAGATATGAAATCGTTCTCCTGATGATGTGTGAGGTCAGACTCGTGAAGAAGAGACTGGATCTATTTAAAGCTTTTTAAAGTTTCCTCGCTGTGTGAATAAAACATGAACCTCTCCGCTGACAGGCTTTATGGTTCTGCATTTATTTTAAACCATTTTTTGCTTAAGGTTATCATCCATGTAGTATGTTTTCTCAACACAGAGGAGAGTAGGGACTGCAGGAAACAGATGCTCTGAAATCTGTTTAAAGTTTGAATGACTTTTCTTTTGTGACTCTGAGTTCGACAGCATTATTCCAGCGTGTTGCATCAACAGTAATCACATATAAAGTCAGCTTAGACTGAAATATCTCAAGACCTATTGATGAAATGTAGCCAGACATTCATGACGCTGCTCTGGTGAAACACTAATTTGTATATTTGCAATAAAAAGTCATTGTTATCCTTATTAACTGGGTTGTTATTAACTAGTATAAAGCACTTTAAAGAGTTAGCTTCGGCCTCGTATCTAATTTCCAAGCACTTACAATGGTATGACTGCTTGAAGTGAATATATATGCACTTTCCTTGTTGTTCGGGGTTTGATTCTCTACAGCAGGGGTGGGGAACCTTTTTCCTCTCAAGGGCCATTTCAATTTGTTCAACATCCTCCGAGGGCCGTACAAATTATTGACCTCTGCTTAAAATACTAAAATCACAGCCCATTCATTTGGCCTTTCTTTCATGCTGTCAAAGAAACAGCAACCTCTTAATCCAGATATCTTACCATGACTCGCGTATGCATGCACGTGCACGGTGTGGCGTGACCACCAAACAGAAAGATATGGACACAAGATGTGTGAAAATGTATTTAGTTTCCTATCCATGTGAACATGATTTAAGTGGGGGTGGACCTAACCTCCTCTAGGGGGGTCCGGGGGCATGCTCCCCCGGGAAGATTTGTTTTTAAATGTTGAAGTTAAAGCATCAATCTGGTGCACTTTGAGAGCAACATGAGGAGATCTATGGAAACGTCTCTCAACACCCAGATGAAACACAACTGGAAGCAGATTTACCTTTTCTTTATGGATATTTTACAAATCACTCTCCTTTCAAACTGTATTCTTGTTTATTAATAACAACTTTTTTTTACCGTCATATAGTATTTTATACCCGTTTACTTTATTCTCTTGTTTTTTGATAACTATAATGATCATATAAAGATGTGCCTTTACCTCACTGGTTGTAGAAAAAGCTTCTTATATTCGTTAGCATAGCTAGCTAACCAGATGCTAATAACAACAAAGTTATTGACTGTATGATCAGTATGACGGCCCGTCCACACAGCGGCGTGCGTTGAAGCTTCCAACGTTTCTGCCCATTCACTTTGAATGGGGTGACGTCACTTTTAGCCGAACTGCATTGTGGGAAGCGACGTGGAGCGTTGCTGTCGTTGTTCGCTTCAAAAGTTGAGCAATGTTCAACTTTTGACGCCTCGGCAGAAGCGTCAGCCAATCGAATCATATGCCAGTACAAGCTCTAGCCAATCAAACCGCTGCTTGTGTGTCAGGGGCGGGAGATTCATGTGATTGGTTGTTGGTCGAGTGTCAGACACGCCCGCCGGCAAGCGTCAACGCACGCCGCTGTGTGGACGGGCCGTGACAGATGAACAGATCGCCACTGTGCTTTCAACTAAAGACACAGCCACGCAGAAACTGCAGCATGTGTACGGACTTATGGGTTCTGCAATTTTTTGAAGTCCCGGAGCGGCGTTCTGGTGCTCTCCGTCAGAACTGCACCCCTGTCAGACGAGACATATACCACGTGATGACACGTTAGGCTTGTGTTGTGTTCAAGGACCATGACCGTTGCCAGAAAAAACAGGCACTCGCTTGTTTAATTATTTTGCGGTCTAGATTTCTTTAATTTTTTTCTTTTTTGCGTGCCGTATACAGCCCGGGGGCCGGAGGTTCCCCACCCCTGCTCTATGGTTTTTGCACTTATTGTACGTCGCTTTGGATAAAAACGTCAGCCAATTGTAATGTGACTAGAAAACTATCGGCATAGTCATAGCACTCCAAATTTAAATTGTTATCATTATCTAACACAGCGGTTCCCAAACTGTGGGCCGCGGCCCCCTAGTGCTCCACGAAGGCATCGCAAGTGAGCCGCGAAATAATTTGCAAAACATTCTGATTTATGTGGAAACATTTTCCTTATTAAGATTTTTTTTTTATTTGACCTCTTTTCCTTTCTCTTTCTCGATCTTCCTTAGCAACGGTCATTACAGTGCTTAGCAACGGTCATTACAGTCCTTAGCAACGGTCTGTTCTACTGGATTAACGTGTCACATGTTCTGAATTGACCAATCAGAATCGAGAATTCAACTAAACCGTGTAATAAAAATGTCTGTTTCTGATAGCCAGCTCATTTTATGATTAAAATAAAAAGTACTCTGAAAACTTTATTTTGCCTCCGTATTGCTTATGGTTGAATGTGGGCTGCGAAAAAAATTTAGATTCTTAAGTGGGCCCTAAGTTGAAAAAAGGTTGGGAACCGCTGATCTAACACCACTATGTTAGACTTGCAGTGCAGACCTGTGTCGACCGTTCTTCTGACAGCTTCAAACGCCTGCAGTCCTAAAATATGCATTATTTGAATAAACGTATTACACAGTGGGACTCTTAAATGTCTCCATTCGCGCCTAAAAAAGTAGGATTGTTTTTATTTGGGGGGGGGCGTGTGGCGTAGTGGGTTGTCCGTAGGTTCAAACCCCACTACAGTCAGCATGTCGTTGTGTCCCTGAGACACTTCATCCCAAATTGCTCATGTGGGGATTGCCCACAGTACTGAGTATGTTAGTCGCTTTGGATAAGAGCGTCTAACAAGTAACATGTAATGTATTTGGCAGGTAAAGGATGATAAAGCTGGCGATGCAAAACAAAGTAAAAGCTCTGACGCTCTGAAACAGAAGTTGGAACACAAAATAATGCAATGTGGAAGCGCTCTAGTTCAGGCAAAGAATAAGGTGAGCTGGATCCAAGGTAAACAAACTCTTCAGTTGGTTTTAAACATGTTGCATCAGAATCAGAATTAGAATCAGGTAGGTTGACACGTACCAGGGATTTGACTTGGTGTTGTGGTGAATACATAAAAGTAAAACAATTAAAAACACAGATTTTAAGAAAACTATAATAACATTAAAAAATAAAATTAAAATATAGCAGTATTTATATTGAAATAGATTTGGATCTTGCATAAAGCCTATCTTTCACTACAATGATTCAGCATAAGATGATGAGCAGATGCCGTCTAATTACCTTGCTTCCTCCCCTTATTATTACTCGGTCTAATTTGTCCTCTTTTGTGTTTATTTCCTCGACAGTTAGACGTTTGGCTTCATCGGATGCAGACTTCACCTGGCAGCGTGCAGATAACAGAGCGCATGTTTTATTCATGAGCGACAGGAAGTGACTGACCTCCAGGGAAACCTCTCTGAAACGCCTCGGGTCACTTTGCTCTTTGGTTTGTTCCTAACGAGACAATTAAGCCTCATATCTGCAGAAACAGAGCCTTGTGTGTGATGTTACAATGTTCCCTGCTGCTAAACCTGAGCGTCTTAAGAAGGAATACTTGTTGCTACCATCAGGAAAATGACCCAGTGTTACTTTAAAGTATTGCAAAGATAAGTGAAAAGCAATATATTAGCTAACAGATATATATGTTCTGATGTGGAAGACAGATTTCCTTTTTTTAAACATCCATAATTATCAATCGTGAGGTAAAATGCAGAACATTTTTCAAAAACAAGAAACAGAAGATGCACTAAAAGTAGGATTCGAAAGACGTATGTGTTTTAATGCAATGAAAGCAGGGGATAGCTTAGCACAAACACAGGAAGCAGGGGGAAACTGCTAGCATATGTAGCTTAGCACAAACACTGGAAGCAGGGGGAAACTGCTAGCTTAGCTTAGCACCAATAATGGAAGCAGTGGGAAAACTGCTAGCATATGTAGCTTAGCACAAACACAGGAAGCAGGGGGAAACTGCTAGCATATGTAGCTTAGCACAAACACTGGAAGCAGGGGGAAACTGTTAGCATATGTAGCTTGGCACAAACACTGGAAGCAGGGGGAAACTGTTAGCATATGTAGCTTAGCAGAAATAATGGAAGCAGAGGGAACCTGTTAGCACATGTAGCTTAGCACAAACACTGGAAGCAGAGGGAACCTGTTAGCACATGTAGCTTAGGCCAAACACACAAAGCAGAGGGAAACTGTTAGCACATGTAGCTTAGGCCAAACACACAAAGCAGAGGGAAACTGTTAGCACATGTAGCTTAGGCCAAACACACAAAGCAGGGGGAAACTGCTAGCATAGCTTATCTTAAATATAATGGTTAGCATGGCTCCATCCAAAAATAAATAAAGTCCACCTTCCAACAACTCAAGAACTGTCTGTTTCTATTTGTGTTTGTTTAATCGCAGCATAGCACGATACATGTGATTAGTCAGTGTTTTGCAAAGTGTTTATTGCACATGTTGGCATTGCTTAAAAAAGCTAAATGCCTCATGATAAACTAAATCTCCTTTTCACTCAATGGTGTGTTGGAGAGACACGTTCTGTTGGCAATTATTGTACATTGAGTTTTGCGTACCGTGAGCGGGACGAATACAAATGAAATGAAAATGGTGTTAAGATGTTTGCAGACTTAGGAAGGTTTTGTTTGGGAGGACGCGATATTTAATTAAAAAAGGTAAATGCTCTTTCCTCTAGTTTTATTTACGACTACTTCCCAAAAGCCATTTAATACTTTTAGAGCTTGAAAGGATGCGGGGGAAATAAAGAGACAACAAACCGCCGTTGATGTTCTGATTCACCGCTCTCAATATCGCTGCTTGTTAGCGTTAATGGAAAAGCTATTTGCAGATGTAAAGCACTTGAAACTGTAAATCTGGGTCTGTTTTATTAGCAGGGAGTGCTGCAGTTACACAACTCACATTATGAGCGGGCAGCAGCAGGATAAAGGGGGGGGGGGGGGGGGGTCTTTGAGAAACAATTTGATTTCACACCACAGAGCGAGGATGTGAGAGCTTTCTGGCCCTGCACGAAGCAACTGACGATAAAAACAAGTCACTTTGATCAATAGAATATTTCTTTATTGTCATCATACAAAGTACAACGACATTTCTCTCACTGCAGTAAAAGCATAGACACAAATAAATTAATAAGAGTGGGTGTTAGGGAATAATTTGCTTAGGTATTAAACCTTCGACCCAGTTCAGCGTTTTCTCTCTTCACTGGGTGTTTCTCAATCGCGAGGATGCTGGCTTGGTAGTCGCGTACTTCCAAGTCACTTCCTTCAGAAACGAAGCAAGTATGCTTCCAAGCCACGGCTTCGGAAAACAAAGAAGAATGGAACAGGCTAACAAGTGTGCCACTCTCTCCAACGGTTTCAACATAAACTGTACCGAAAATAAATACCTCACGATGTCTATCTAATTATGAACTTGCTTTACTTTCACGGAACACATTTTTGGTGATAGAAAAGTAACATATCTACCAACACATGTTCTACGCCACTATACTTACATTTAAATGTGTGCTGCGTCGGTTCAGCCATTCTCCACAAGGGTTTTTGAAATTGGTCCGTGCGCAAAGCATTGTGGGGATTTTAAGGACGTGAAGTCTACCCATGTGCAGCCTCGAAATTTCCCCCAAACCAAGGACGCGGCCTCGGTGGAATTCCAAGTATGTTGGAGATTGGAACAGTCCTTCAACGGCACTCGATGACGTAGCATCCTTGAAATATTGGCTTGGAAGCCAGTATCCTCAAGATTGAGAAACGGCCAATGTCTCCTTTCCCACGGCATAGGTCTACGGCCTTGGGTTCTGCTGCTATCTCTCTTAAGGGGGAGGGGCTTGGGTATCACTGCTATCTCTCTTAAGGGGGAGGAGCTTGGGTATCACTGCTATCTCTCTTAAGGGGGAGGAGCTTGGGTATCACTGCTATCTCTCTTAAGGGGGAGGAGCTTGGGTATCACTGTTACGACCCTGGTCGTTATGTGTATTGTGTGTAGAGACTTTTCCCTCCTCCTGTGTGTGTGTGTGTGGGTGTGTGTGTGAGCAAGCAGGTGGTGCCCGTTAGCTGATTAGCTACCTTCAACAGGCTGATTGGTCCACCTGAAGAAGAGGGGAGCATTTAAGCTGCAGCCATGCAGTCCCTCTGCATGTTTATTTTCTTATTTGTTAGGCAAGATTTTTGTGTTCAGAGATTTGTTTGTTTTTGTGGGTTGTTGCACTTAAAAAGAAAACTTTGGTAATTAAATGTACCAAAAGGCCAATTATGTTACGCCCAGATCTAGGGGAACCTAGGCGCAGCATAAAATGTGCCCTCTCTCCTCTTTTCCCACTCCCAAGAACATAGACAATGAGACAGTGAATGCCTTTTGGTACATTTAATTACCAAAGTTTTCTTTTTAAGTGCAACAACCCACAAAAACAAACAAATCTCTGAACACAAAAATCTTGCCTAACAAATAAGAAAATAAACATACAGGACTCTTTCCTACACTGACGTAAAGACAGGAGAAAACGAGAACCAACCAAAAGAAAAAGGGTTTTACACTTTCACGTAGACTTAAGGTGTGTCCAACAAGGACAGGTTAAAGTTATGTCTATCCTTCCAAGGTTTACAAAATATACCAGGACAGAAGTACAAAAGGACAGATACAAATACGCAACAGTTGGGAGAAGCTGAGTCGGAGAGAGCGCAGAGTGACTGCAGCTTAAATGCTCCCCTCTTCTTCAGGTGGACCAATCAGCCTGTTGAAGGTAGCTAATCAGCTAACGGGCACCACCTGCGCGCACACACACACACACACACACACACACACACACACACACACACACACACACACACACACACACACACACACACACACACACACACACACACACACACACACACACACACACACACACACACACACACACACACACACACACACACACACACACACACACACACACACACACACACAGAGAGGAGGAGGAGGGAAAAGTCTCTTCACACAATACACATAACGACCAGGGTCGTAACAATCACTGCTATCTCTCTTAAGGGGGAGGAGCTTGGGTATCACTGCTATCTCTCTTAAGGGGGAGGAGCTTGGGTATCACTGCTATCTCTCTTAAGGGGGAGGGGCTTGGGTATCACTGCTATCTCTCTTAAGGAGGAGCAGCTTGGGTATCACTGCTATCTCTCTTAAGGGGGAGGAGCTTGGGTATCACTGCTATCTCTCTTAAGGGGGAGGGGCTTGGGTATCACTGCTATCTCTCTTAAGGGGGAGGAGCTTGGGTATCACTGCTATCTCTCTTAAGGGGGAGGAGCTTGGGTATCAATGCTATCTCTCTTAAGGGGGAGGAGCTTGGGTATCAATGCTATCTCTCTTAAGGGGGAGGAGCTTGGGTATCACTGCTATCTCTCTTTAGGAGGAGCAGCTTGGGCGCGTTGTTGTTGCCAGTCTGTGACCGAGCACAAGCCGCCATGAGGTACTTTACTGTTCAGGGACGAAGGTTCCCTGGCACACATTCTTTCCTATGGACGAGAGCTCTAGTTAGATTCAGAGTCCATTGCTTAAGTCTCATTAATGAAGAATGTTGATTATTACACTCCGAACTAGTTAAAACCTCGAGCTATCACAAAGTGCATTTTGCATGATAGGTCCCCTTTAAATAATATTTGTACATGTAACAGAGTATTTTTAAAGTGTGTTTTACTACTTTTACTGGAGTAAAGCATCGCTTTGGCATCTAGAAATATTTATCAAATAAAAAATAAAAAGATTGAACAATGTAAAGTGTCTTTTTTCCTAATTTTGATATTTTTCCCCACTTTAAAAACATGTTGTTGATTCTTACTCACTTTACCTTTAGTAATATTTTGACTTGTAACAGAGTATTTTCTCAGTGTGGTTTGAGTTCTCTTAGCACTTCCTCTCCTCGCAGCTGGCTGTGAAATCTCTTCCCCTCTCTTCCCCTCTCTTCCCTCGCTCACCGCCGTGTAATTTCCATAATTACATCCCTGCAACTTCACACGGTGTAATTTGTCTCAATTGGATGATGTTTAAACGCTGCGGCTTACAGGATGTTTCTTTTGAGGCTCTTTGTGCCGGGGAGGAGTCGCTGAGTCTTAACGCTGTATAATCATCCCAATGTTAGGGAGGGATGTTTCTGAACGGGTTTCACCGTCAGACAAACACTCCTGATATACACCTGAACATCAGCAGGAGAGGACTCTTTAAAGTAGAGACACTACATACTGATATACACCTGAACATCAGCAGGAGAGGACTCTTTAAAGTAGAGACACTACATACTGATATACACCTGAACATCAGCAGGAGAGGACTCTTTAAAGTAGAGACACTACATACTGATATACACCTGAACATCAGCAGGAGAGTACTCTTTAAAGTAGAGACACTACATACTGATATACACCTGAACATCAGCAGGAGAGGACTCTTTAAAGTAGAGACACTACATACTGATATACACCTGAACATCAGCAGGAGAGGACTCTTTAAAGTAGAGACACTACATACTGATATACACCTGAACATCAGCAGGAGAGGACTCTTTAAAGTAGAGACACTACATACTGATATACACCTGAACATCAGCAGGAGAGGACTCTTTAAAGTAGAGACACTACATACTGATATACACCTGAAGATCAGCAGGAGAGGACTCTTTAAAGTAGAGACACTACATACTGATATACACCTGAACATCAGCAGGAGAGGACTCTTTAAAGTAGAGACACTACATACTGATATACACCTGAACATCAGCAGGAGAGGACTCTTTAAAGTAGAGACACTACATACTGATATACACCTGAACATCAGCAGGAGAGGGACTCTTTAAAGTAGAGACACTACATACTGATATACACCTGAACATCAGCAGGAGAGGACTCTTTAAAGTAGAGACACTACATACTGATATACACCTGAAGATCAGCAGGAGAGGACTCTTTAAAGTAGAGACACTACATACTGATATACACCTGAACATCAGCAGGAGAGGACTCTTTAAAGTAGAGACACTACATACTGATATACACCTGAAGATCAGCAGGAGAGGACTCTTTAAAGTAGAGACACTACATACTGATATACACCTGAAGATCAGCAGGAGAGGACTCTTTAAAGTAGAGACACTACATACTGATATACACCTGAACATCAGCAGGAGAGGACTCTTTAAAGTAGAGACACTACATACTGATATACACCTGAACATCAGCAGGAGAGGACTCTTTAAAGTAGAGACACTACATACTGATATACACCTGAACATCAGCAGGAGAGGACTCTTTAAAGTAGAGACACTACATACTGATATACACCTGAACATCAGCAGGAGAGGACTCTTTAAAGTAGAGACACTACATACTGATATACACCTGAACATCAGCAGGAGAGGACTCTTTAAAGTAGAGACACTACATACTGATATACACCTGAAGATCAGCAGGAGAGGACTCTTTAAAGTAGAGACACTACATACTGATATACACCTGAAGATCAGCAGGAGAGGACTCTTTAAAGTAGAGACACTACATACTGATATACACCTGAACATCAGCAGGAGAGGACTCTTTAAAGTAGAGACACTACATACTGATATACACCTGAACATCAGCAGGAGAGGACTCTTTAAAGTAGAGACACTACATACTGATATACACCTGAACATCAGCAGGAGAGGACTCTTTAAAGTAGAGACACTACATACTGATATACACCTGAACATCAGCAGGAGAGGACTCTTTAAAGTAGAGACACTACATACTGATATACACCTGAACATCAGCAGGAGAGGACTCTTTAAAGTAGAGACACTACATACTGATATACACCTGAACATCAGCAGGAGAGGACTCTTTAAAGTAGAGACACTACATACTGATATACACCTGAAGATCAGCAGGAGAGGACTCTTTAAAGTAGAGACACTACATACTGATATAAACCTGAAGATCAGCAGGAGAGGACTCTTTAAAGTAGAGACACTACATACTGATATACACCTGAACATCAGCAGGAGAGGACTCTTTAAAGTAGAGACACTACATACTGATATACACCTGAACATCAGCAGGAGAGGACTCTTTAAAGTAGAGACACTACATACTGATATACACCTGAACATCAGCAGGAGAGGACTCTTTAAAGTAGAGACACTACATACTGATATACACCTGAACATCAGCAGGAGAGGACTCTTTAAAGTAGAGACACTACATACTGATATACACCTGAAGATCAGCAGGAGAGGACTCTTTAAAGTAGAGACACTACATACTGATATAAACCTGAAGATCAGCAGGAGAGGACTCTTTAAAGTAGAGACACTACATACTGATATACACCTGAACATCAGCAGGAGAGGACTCTTTAAAGTAGAGACACTACATACTGATATACACCTGAACATCAGCAGGAGAGGACTCTTTAAAGTAGAGACACTACATACTGATATACACCTGAACATCAGCAGGAGAGGACTCTTTAAAGTAGAGACACTACATACTGATATACACCTGAACATCAGCAGGAGAGGACTCTTTAAAGTAGAGACACTACAGACTGATATACACCTGAACATCAGCAGGAGAGGACTCTTTAAAGTAGAGACACTACATACTGATATACACCTGAACATCAGCAGGAGAGGACTCTTTAAAGTAGAGACACTACATACTGATATACACCTGAAGATCAGCAGAAGAGGACTCTTTAAAGTAGAGACACTACATACTGATATACACCTGAACATCAGCAGGAGAGAACTCTTTAAAGTAGAGACACTACATACTGATATACACCTGAAGATCAGCAGGAGAGGACTCTTTAAAGTAGAGACACTACATGCTGATATACACCTGAACATCAGCAGGAGAGGACTCTTTAAAGTAGAGACACTACATACTGATATACACCTGAACATCAGCAGGAGAGGACTCTTTAAAGTAGAGACACTACATACTGATATACATCTGAAGATCAGCAGGAGAGGACTCTTTAAAGTAGAGACACTACATACTGATATACACCTGAACATCAGCAGGAGAGCACTCTTTAAAGTAGAGACACTACATACTGATATACACCTGAACATCAGCAGGAGAGGACTCTTTAAAGTAGAGACACTACATACTGATATACACCTGAAGATCAGCAGGAGAGGACTCTTTAAAGTAGAGACACTACATACTGATATAAACCTGAAGATCAGCAGGAGAGGACTCTTTAAAGTAGAGACACTACATACTGATATACACCTGAACATCAGCAGGAGAGGACTCTTTAAAGTAGAGACACTACATACTGATATACACCTGAACATCAGCAGGAGAGGACTCTTTAAAGTAGAGACACTACATACTGATATACACCTGAACATCAGCAGGAGAGGACTCTTTAAAGTAGAGACACTACATACTGATATACACCTGAACATCAGCAGGAGAGGACTCTTTAAAGTAGAGACACTACATACTGATATACACCTGAAGATCAGCAGGAGAGGACTCTTTAAAGTAGAGGACACTACATACTGATATAAACCTGAAGATCAGCAGGAGAGGACTCTTTAAAGTAGAGACACTACATACTGATATACACCTGAACATCAGCAGGAGAGGACTCTTTAAAGTAGAGACACTACATACTGATATACACCTGAACATCAGCAGGAGAGGACTCTTTAAAGTAGAGACACTACATACTGATATACACCTGAACATCAGCAGGAGAGGACTCTTTAAAGTAGAGACACTACATACTGATATACACCTGAACATCAGCAGGAGAGGACTCTTTAAAGTAGAGACACTACATACTGATATACACCTGAACATCAGCAGGAGAGGACTCTTTAAAGTAGAGACACTACATACTGATATACACCTGAACATCAGCAGGAGAGGACTCTTTAAAGTAGAGACACTACAGACTGATATACACCTGAACATCAGCAGGAGAGGACTCTTTAAAGTAGAGACACTACATACTGATATACACCTGAACATCAGCAGGAGAGGACTCTTTAAAGTAGAGACACTACATACTGATATACACCTGAAGATCAGCAGAAGAGGACTCTTTAAAGTAGAGACACTACATACTGATATACACCTGAACATCAGCAGGAGAGAACTCTTTAAAGTAGAGACACTACATACTGATATACACCTGAAGATCAGCAGGAGAGGACTCTTTAAAGTAGAGACACTACATGCTGATATACACCTGAACATCAGCAGGAGAGGACTCTTTAAAGTAGAGACACTACATACTGATATACACCTGAACATCAGCAGGAGAGGACTCTTTAAAGTAGAGACACTACATACTGATATACATCTGAAGATCAGCAGGAGAGAACTCTTTAAAGTAGAGACACTTCATACTGAAATACACCAGAGGATCAGCAGGAGAGAACTCTTTAAAGTACAGACACTACATACTGATATACACCTGAAGATCAGCAGGAGAGGACTCTTTAAAGTAGAGACACTACATACTGATATACACCTGAACATCAGCAGGAGAGGACTCTTTAAAGTAGAGACACTACCTACTGATATACACCTGAACATCAGCAGGAGAGGACTCTTTAAAGTAGAGACACTACATGCTGATATGAATCTGGACATGAGCAGGAGAGGACTCTTTAAAGTAGAGACACTACATGCTGATATGAATCTGAACATCAGCAGGAGAGGACTCTTTAAAGTAGAGTCACTACATGCTGATATGAATCTGGACATGAGCAGGAGAGGACTCTTTAAAGTAGAGACACTACATGCTGATATGAATCTGAACATCAGCAGGAGAGGACTCTTTAAAGTAGAGACACTACATACTGATATACACCTGAACATCAGCAGGAGAGGACTCTTTAAAGCATGGAGACACTACATACTGATATACACCTGAACATCAGCAGGAGAGGACTCTTTAAAGTAGAGACACTACATACTGATATACACCTGAACATCAGCAGGAGAGGACTCTTTAAAGTAGAGACACTACATACTGATATACACCTGAACATCAGCAGGAGAGGACTCTTTAAAGTAGAGACACTACATACTGATATACACCTGAACATCAGCAGGAGAGGACTCTTTAAAGTAGAGACACTACATGCTGATATGAATCTGAACATCAGCAGGAGAGGACTCTTTAAAGTAGAGTCACTACATGCTGATATGAATCTGGACATGAGCAGGAGAGGACTCTTTAAAGTAGAGACACTACATGCTGATATGAATCTGAACATCAGCAGGAGAGGACTCTTTAAAGTAGAGACACTACATACTGATATACACCTGAACATCAGCAGGAGAGGACTCTTTAAAGTAGAGACACTACATACTGATATACACCTGAACATCAGCAGGAGAGGACTCTTTAAAGTAGAGACACTACATACTGATATACACCTGAACATCAGCAGGAGAGGACTCTTTAAAGTAGAGACACTACATGCTGATATGAATCTGGACATGAGCAGAATAGCTGGCGGTTAAACCACAATTGATCTCTCCAGTGTTCTGAATGCATGCCCAAAGAAAGCTTCTATATAATCTGAATAACATCAGTATCTTCTCATCATGTTATTAAATGCATGCTTTCCTCGGTGCATCTGTAGTTTGTTCTTCATGCACCACCAGGCACATGTCTACAAAGAGGGGAAGTCATTGGATGTAAATTCATTAACCTGCAGCCATGAATGCAGTCAAAATGATTTGATGGAATACAAATCTTCTGGATTATAGTGTCCCTGGATAAACGCTGCTCCGAGCTGCAGGCTGTAAATCTGTGTTGTGTTTTGGAGGTGGACAGATCCTCGATGTTTCCTTTGTCCTCTGATCGATTCTCACCGACTGTTTATTAGCATGCAACTCCCTCCAAATCTGTCCAAAAACATCCCCGTCCCCCTCATACAGAGAGACATTCAGCTGCACCATGCATTGACTAACCCTAATTATAAGGTTTATAATATGGCAATTATTATTCTAAGAGTCAATAGATACACACACATCACTCATACTGTAATAAAAACACTTTCACATATTTATTTTTGGTGTATATTAAAGTACAGGGTGACATTTTTACTTATCTTTTTATATAAATATTGTATTTATTTATTTTTTGCACGCTTTTACTTCCTATAAATAGTTGTACTTAAAGGTGGGGTAGGTAAGTTTGAGAAACCGGCTCGAGATACACTTGTTGTTATATTCCATGGAATGCTCTTAACATCCCGATAGCAATGAATATCTGAAGTGCTTTGACAATAAATCCATAAACAAATGTCATCTGTGGAAGCTGTAATACTGTAAAAAGCTCGACCAATCATATGAGTCGGCCGGGATAAAGTAACTGGATGGCCTACCTGCCTGTCAGCCTTCCATCTGGGCACAAACTGATCTCGTGCCCTCATTGGTCATGTGCGCGTTCGTGTGTGTATTTTCAAATTCTAACGCACTCCAGCTGCTTTCTCCAAAATGACCTACCCCACCTTTAAACTTCCTTTGTTTATATACACATTTGATTTAGTATTTTATTTCGTTTTTATCTTTATCTTTGTTTTTCTTTTGAATACGGAGCAGCTGGAGCAAACACAATTCCTCCCAGGATAAATAAAGTATTGAATTCTGTTAAAAAGAAGTTTTCCTGTTTTATGCCTTTTTCCTTTTTAACTCATTCCGTCTTCCTTTCTTTATTACACCACGTTTTGTTTTTCTCTCACCCGGTGTTGATCCTGCAGCTTCTCAACACTCTCTGTTCAATAATATTTCACAGAGTTGTTCGAGGCCGTCTCAAAGACAAAGAGAGGGTTAGCTCTCAGACTCCTGCTGAGTTCAGCTGCTGCTCGAGGAATAAAGACCTCAGTGAAGAAGCTGCGTTTCAGAGATAAAGAGGCAGCGAGACACAAACACACAAAATCTAGTGGAGGAAGCCAATTACTGTATTTGAAAAGGAGGCCAGAGTGACAAATCGGAGGGACATTTGTCACTTTTTAAAGATATACTACAGAAAGATCGATGCTTATCTGATGTGTCTTTAAAGAGTCCCTATTTGTTCATGTATATCAGCATGTAGTGTCTCTACTTTAAAGAGTCCTCTCCTGCTGATGTTCAGGTGTATATCAGTATGTAGTGTCTCTACTTTAAAGAGTCCTCTCCTGCTGATGTTCAGGTGTATATCAGTATGTAGTGTCTCTACTTTAAAGAGTCCTCTCCTGCTGATGTTCAGTTGTATATCAGTATGTAGTGTCTCTACTTTAAAGAGTCCTCTCCTGCTGATGTTCAGGTGTATATCAGGTGTATGTAGTGTCTCTACTTTAAAGAGTTCTCTCCTGCTGATGTTCAGGTGTATATCAGTATGTAGTGTCTCTACTTTAAAGAGTCCTCTCCTGATGATGTCCAGGTGTATATCAGTATGTAGTGTCTCTACTTTAAAGAGTCCTCTCCTGCTGATGTCCAGGTGTATATCAGTATGTAGTGTCTCTACTTTAAAGAGTCCTCTCCTGCTGATGTTCAGGTGTATATCAGTATGTAGTATCTCTACTTTAAAGAGTCCTCTCCTGCTGATGTTCAGGTGTATATCAGTATGTAGTGTCTCTACTTTAAAGAGTTCTCTCCTGCTGATGTTCAGGTGTATATCAGTATGTAGTGTCTCTACTTTAAAGAGTCCTCTCCTGATGATGTCCAGGTGTATATCAGCATGTAGTGTCTCTACTTTAAAGAGTCCTCTCCTGCTGGTGTTCAGGTGTATATCAGTATGTAGTGTCTCTACTTTAAAGAGTCCTCTCCTGCTGGTGTTCAAGTGTATATCAGTATGTAGTGTCTCTACTTTAAAGAGTCCTCTCCTGATGATGTCCAGGTGTATATCAGCATGTAGTGTCTCTACTTTAAAGAGTTCTCTCCTGCTGGTGTTCAGGTGTATATCAGTATGTAGTGTCTCTACTTTAAAGAGTCCTCTCCTGCTGATGTTCAGGTGTATATCAGTATGTAGTGTCCCTACTTTAAAGAGTCCTCTCCTGCTGATGTTCAGGTGTATATCAGTATGTAGTGTCTCTACTTTAAAGAGTTCTCTCCTGCTGATGTTCAGGTGTATATCAGTATGTAGTGTCTCTACTTTAAAGAGTCCTCTCCTGCTGATGTTCAGGTGTATATCAGTATGTAGTGTCTCTACTTTAAAGAGTCCTCTCCTGCTGATGTTCAGGTGTATATCAGTATGTAGTGTCTCTACTTTAAAGAGTCCTCTCCTGCTGATGTTCAGGTGTATATCAGTATGTAGTGTCTCTACTTTAAAGAGTCCTCTCCTGCTGATGTTCAGGTGTATATCAGTATGTAGTGCCTCTACTTTAAAGAGTCCCCTGCTGCTGATGTTCAGGTGTATATCAGTATGTAGTGCCTCTACTTTAAAGAGTCCTCTCCTGCTGATGTTCAGGTGTATATCAGTATGTAGTGCCTCTACTTTAAAGAGTCCTCTCCTGCTGATGTTCAACTTAATCATGCAGATCTCAAACTGTGAGCCAACATGGAGTCAGATCTATGTGTGAGGAACTTTTTCCAGCCTCCTCCGGCACTGAATGGATTCTCACAAAAAGTATGTGACGCGAGACTAATCAGGTCCCATTGCAATTCTGGACACACACACACACACACACACTCACACATCCCAGCAGGTGATTTGTACTTGATGCATTTGAATTGGTGCACAAAGAGATGCAGAGCTGAGGTAACCTGCAAGACGGTGCTGAGGGTTCACAAATGCACATGAGTCCTAAAACCCAGGCATGACTCAGCATTTCATCACTTCCTGTCCCCTCATCTGGAAGTCAAAGTCGGATATCTAGGCCCTTTTTGTTGTTGTTTGATTATATGTCACACTGTAGGACCTCGAGAAACGATATTTCGAGATTTCTTGATGTACAACATGTAGAATTATTGACAATAAAGCTGACTTTGACTTTGATGATGGTTTTCTGAATGTGTTTTTGGTTGTTAGCCTGAAACAAGGTCTATGGCACAAGCTGAAGATATTTTAATTCTACGACATAAAATACGTCAGTAAATACCCCACTGTTGGATTTAAACACGGATGTTACAAACAAGTGTCTAAATGAGACGACTAAACGTCATCATGCCCAACATTAGCCACCTTTAGCTTAGTGGTGGTGACGTGAAGTCATGTGACCGTGCTGTAGTTCCTTTATAGCCCAACATTAGCCACCTTTAGCTTAGCGGTGGTGACGTGAAGTCATGTGACCGTGCTGTAGTTCCTTTATGGCCCAACATTAGCCACCTTTAGCTTAGCGGTGGTGACGTGAAGTCATGTGACCGTGCTGTAGTTCCTTTATAGCCCAACATTAGCCGCCTTTAGCTTAGCGGTGGTGACGTGAAGTCATGTGACTGTGCTGTAGTTCCTTTATAGCCCAACATTAGCCTCCTTTAGCTTAGCGGTGGTGACGTGAAGTCATGTGACCGTGCTGTAGTTCCTTTATGGCCCAACATTAGCCACCTTTAGCTTAGCGGTGGTGACGTGAAGTCATGTGACCGTGCTGTAGTTCCTTTATAGCCCAACATTAGCCGCCTTTAGCTTAGCGGTGGTGACGTGAAGTCATGTGACCGTGCTGTAGTTCCTTTATAGCCCAACATTTGCCGCCTTTAGCTTAGCGGTGGTGACGTGAAGTCATGTGACCGTGCTGTAGTTCCTTTATAGCCCAACATTAGCCACCTTTAGCTTAGCGGTGGTGACGTGAAGTCATGTGACCGTGCTGTAGTTCCTTTATAGCCCAACATTAGCCTCCTTTAGCTTAGCGGTGATGAAGTGAAGTCATGTGACCGTGCTGTAGTTCCTTTATAGCCCAACATTAGCCACCTCTAGCTTAGCGGTGGGGACGTGAAGTCATGTGACCGTGCTGTAGTTCCTTTATAGCCCAACATTAGCCTCCTTTAGCTTAGCGGTGGTGACGTGAGGTCATGTGACCGTGCTGTAGTTCCTTTATAGCCCAACATTAGCCTCCTTTAGCTTAGCGGTGGTGACGTGAAGTCATGTGACCGTGCTGTAGTTCCTTTATAGCCCAACATTAGCCACCTCTAGCTTAGCGGTGGGGACGTGAAGTCATGTGACCGTGCTGTAGTTCCTTTATAGCCCAACATTAGCCTCCTTTAGCTTAGCGGTGGTGACGTGAGGTCATGTGACCGTGCTGTAGTTCCTTTATAGCCCAACATTAGCCTCCTTTAGCTTAGCGGTGGTGACGTGAAGGCGACGGGGACACAGGGACTTTAGCCTTTGCAGACAATTTCCTTACATGCACTAAAAGCTATAGAACACACTACAGCAAAGGGAACATCTCAAAAAGCAGAAAAGGACCTCTCTAAAACCTTTGGCTTCTTGTGGAGGGAGCATGATCTGCTGAGGCTTCACTGGACAAAAAGGCTGCAGAATAAACGAAGAAAGCAGCAGACAAGCTTCAGACGATGATGTATGACGGCCGCAGAATAAAAAATGCAGCAGCACTAAATTATAAATCGTCTCTGGCTGTGAAAATATTGGTCCAATCAATTCCTGCCGGATAAATAAATGTATGGCTGGGCCTCGGCTGGTTGTTTGGTCATGAAGAATTCATCAGCATCAGCACAGAGGCCGCTCTTTATCCCGAGGATAGAACCTGGAGCGACGGGACATAAAGACGAGTTTATAGCCGCAGTGAGGAGGAACTGTTCATCAATGCGTGGAGATGTTGAGCCGGGGAAAATAAAGATCATAAATGTGGTTTCTTTATCCACTCAAGTGTGTGCAGGATATTAACAAGACAAACCTGTGACATGGGACGGTTATTCCTTATATAACAGCAAAACCAGACAGTCATTGGATAATAAATGTATTTATTTGGACTTTTCCTTGTTTAAGTAGCCATAATTCTACGTGCTTTCCTTTTTGGTTTTTAGGGTTAGACAAAGATAAGACATTAATGGATTATAAAACAGATTTAAAATGGGTTAGGTTGGGTTTTATCCGTATTCTAATGGATTCCAAACGGTTAAAACTCTTCAAATTGGCCAAATAAAGACAGAACGGGTGCACAATATTATCTACAAATGATTAAAATGAATGCATTATAATATATTATGGGATTTCAATTGGGTTTTCCCATTTTAATAAGGGGTTTCAACGGGAAAGACCCGGAGAATTGGCTGAAATTACAGCCACGCCTGAATGAAAAGCATATTTAATGGTACAGATGCATTGTGGGTTTTAGGGTTAAAATGCTTGATTGTTTTATACTAATTACATTTCTTATCGCTAATATTAAGGGGCTTTTTCAGTAAGGCTTCTTAATGAACTTTCATGGGTTTAATGGGGAAATTAATGGATTGATTTAAGGACTATAATTATTACAAGACATTTTTAATTGGCTTTTCAATTGAGGTTTTAAAGAAGAAATGTGGACAGCATGCATGGGTGTTAATTAAAAGATATTTCTCATATCAAGTTGAAAGGGAATCCTAATATATTATACGTAAAAATGCCTTTTAATAAAACCTCAGTAAAATATTACACAGATAAAATGAAGGATGGTTTCTCTCTTCGGAGCGATGACTGGTTTTTCATTTTGTTTTATCAGTTTCATTCACGATAAGACTTCTCACCATCTCAGTTTCTTTATATCAAAAACACAGATTCTTTAAGACTCGATACTCTTTAAAACGCATTTCCTGTGACTAACCAGTAAACACGTTATTGCAAAAAGAACCAGGACTGAACTCTCAGCGATTCTCTCTTTAAACCTCCAGAGATACAACGTTTTTCACTAACTGCTTGAAAGTAAAAGTCTCTATATTTTAAAACAAGCTTTTCTTCCGGATGCTCCACTATCTGTCCTGACAGCAGCTGAAATAATCCTGCTTCTCCACGGTGCGTTTGGAAGGTCAAATCAATCAGAAATCACTGCTCTGCTCCTCAGAAGTCTAGCGTTGGAGGAGTAAATGCTATCAGAGAAAAATAACCGGCGGCCAAAAGAGAGGATCCCCACATTTGAAGAAGACCACCTAATGTGAAGAGGCTGCTTTCTTGCAGTAAACACAGCTGAAACGTCCTGCGGGCAGTAAACACATCGTCCTCCTCACATCCACAAATATATTCTCTCATGTGTCTCCAACAGGAACCCATCACTGTGTTGTGACAATCATTCCTTATGACATATTTAGCACAGTCACAATTTAAAAAATGGATCAAAATCACCGCACCAGAAATATTGTCCGTGCATTCTGTCAAAAACGGCCTACATTACCCACAATGCAATGGGTTTCAAGAGCTTTTTGTGTCCAAGTGTTGAATTAACGTCTCTCTTTTAGCTCTTTTGTCTCCTCCAGCTCCTTAAGGGAAATATCTGTCTCCTAATCTGTTAAATGATCATTAAGAGACGCTGAAAGTCACCCACTTGTTCACAGGTCATACATAAACTACTATAAAATAAAACACCACAAAAAAAAGCACCATTAAAGACCGTTTGATGAATTAGCGCACTGAGCCACAGCCTCCCTATAATGATATGAAATCTATATTTTGCCAAGCGCTATATCAAAGATGTGACTGTCTGTTCACTGTAAAGCTTAAAGGTCCCATGTCATGCTTTTCTGGTTCTGACCCGTCCCCTTGTGTTCTGTAGCTTCTGCATGTGAACGGTCTGCAGAGTCTCAAACCCTCAGAGTGCACCCTGTAGGGAGTAACACTCTAACACAGAGAAGACCTGTCTGTGCTGCCCCAGAACGCCTCGTTGGAGATTTCTCTTTTTCCATACTTGGGTACAGTGACGTGACCATACCCAAATGGACCCATTGGTTCAAATGGACCAATCCTTGTGACCCCACACCCAGACCCCACGCAGCAATCTCATCTGTTTGTCATTACTGGTGTCATTTCCTGGTTGCTAACAAACGCCATTGAAACACATAATCACTGATGTTCCGCTGTAACGGTGGTGGACTCATCAGAACAGAGTGGGCGAGCTGACCAATCAGAGCACAGTGGGCTCCAACAAGCCGTGAATACACATACTATACAGAGATGCTGTTTGAGAAACCAATGTGAGTTTGGAACATTGAACAATTTAAATCTATTCTAGCAGACCTCAACAATGGAACTATACGTGTTAATGTTCCCTTTTCATATTAGGATTAGTGGTGCACGATAATTATCGGCCCAATAATTATCGGTCCGATATTAGGAATTATGACGTCATCCCGATAAACCCGATAAAAGTATTAATAGCCCCGATAATATACAATATATTTTTTGGGTAAAAAAAAGAATAAATCCTGCGGTGTGGGTGGATTGGGATGAGGGGCGCTTGTTTTTCACTCGGCTCCTCCCGTTTTGCCAGTACTGTGGTATTAGTGGTTTAGGAAGAGGGGAGTTTTTCACAAATCCAGCGCTCCCTAACTCACGCCTGGCTGTGACGTAAATGGTGTGCGGCCGTGAAGCCAGGACAGTAAACAAACATGTCATCGGTAGTATGGGACTATTTCAAAGTTTCAGAGTTAGATAGTTCGCTTGCTATTTGTATTAACAAATGCAGAAGTTCCACGAGGAGGGAAAAAGGCAACGAGCTATAATACTTCCAACCTGATTAGTCACCTGAAACATCGCCATCGCTACGATGGTGTGTTAAAAGCGTACGAAGACGCCTGCGCTGCTAAACTAGCGGCGAATCCAAAGCCAGCTGCAAAGGCACCGGGGCTTTTACCTATCGACGAGGCTTTTGAAAAAGGCAAGAACTTTATTTGGGGAAATAAATATGGTCACTTTGAAGAGTCAAAACTGTTCCTGGCTTTGTTTTGTTCATAGTAGTAATGCTCATGTCATTTGCTCACTACTAGTCTTTTTTTACCACCAGGTGTGCAAAAACTACAGGTACATTTAATATATATACATTATATTATTATCGGTTAACGGTATCGGTATCGGTCTTGAGAAGCAGGAAGGTATCGGTATCGGTTTCAAAAAACCAATATCGTGCATCCCTAATTAGGATTATAATAAAGCACAGACAGAATTAGCTTCCTCTCCATCAGTGTCAGCGCTCCTTTCTGCAGATGTCTACACAACAACAACAACAACAGAAACTCCACTGAAGCCATGTAAACATCAGCAGGACTTCCTGTTTATTTACATTTCCTCAGAGACGTTTCACGGGGTCCGCAAACAGCTGAGAGTTCAGACGCTCCGGGAGATGAGACGGAAAAAAAGCTGAGACTCACTGAGAATCCTGAAGAACAGTTAACAGATGTACTGGAGACTTCAGTGTGGGAATAACTCAAAGCGAGGAGGGTTTTTGGTTTGGTGACTGAAACAAAATGTGAAGTATGAACTATATCTAGGTTCAGAGGAGAGAGACTTGATTATTTACAGATGAACGTTCATATTTTAAATGTGCCAAGTGCTAGGACTGTCTTAGGGAAGAAAGCTTTTAGATGTGCAGCTCCACTAACTTGGAACAGTCTGCAAAAAGAATGGAAAATCACCAAGCTAGTACCACTACATGTTTTTAAAGCTCGGCTGGATGCTACACAATCAGATGCTGTTGGTGTCATAGTCTGCTCCATCATTCAACAGTAGTTTTCCATTCACCTGTCTCACCTGTTTTCCACACCCACTCGTTAGCTCACTCTCTTTCTCTTCTGCACCCATTAGTTTATGCCAGTATTTAAACCCGCACATTACACACACTCTTTGCCAGATTGTACTTTGCCTCATGCTTGTCTTTCCCGCGTTGTATACCAGATTGCCTACCCGGTTCCGACCCTGCCTGTCCTCGATCTGCCTGCTCTGCCTGTTCCCTGATCCTGCCTGTCCCTCGACTATCCTGTCTGGCCTGTTATCCGACCCTGCCTGTATCTACGCTGACCGCCTCGCTTACTCCCTGACTCTCTGCCTGTCCCTGACTCACCTTCTGCCCGCTGTCCTCCGGTGCGTTAAACTGCTCGGTTGGTATTCCTCAGATCCAGTGGAATCTCCAATAAAGTTTATTACCAATTCTCCTTGGTTTCTCGAGTGCTGCATTTGGGTTCTCCTTAAGATTGTGACAGTTGGTACCTGTACCTGTGGTTAAATATGTAAATTGTAATCCCTGTACATTTTGCTGTATGATGTCCTTTTGTTGTTCTGTTGTTTATGTTTGTATGTCTTCTTGTGGAACCTACTGCTGCAGGTCTCCCTTGAAAAATAGATAATTGATCTCAATGGGATTTTACCTGGATAATAAAGGTTTTGAATTGAATTGATATTTGACCTTAAACATCTCAAGAACTGTGATGTTTATTAAAGAAGAGTGATCTATCGGCAGCATCTGGAAACACTTCGTTGAGGCAACATGGTGTCTGAGCCAAAAACATGATTAACGTCCCTGCTGCGACACACTGAGGATATTATTGTTGTTGTTGTTTTTGCAAAAAGCAGAAAGAACATGTTGTTGTTATCATCTGTTTGTTTCTGCTCAAATTGAGGAATAAAACGCTTACACCGATCCAGTCTGCAGTATGACACATATTTTTGACAGATTGAAAACAAAATCTATTCGTTTTCTATTGTTCTTTTGCTTTTAAGTTGCTTTTATGGTAAATTAAGCAATTACTGTTTTCAATATCAATCCCTATAACAATATTCTTGATATAGAGACACTCAATACTCCATTTTCTAAAAAACCCAAGGCCACTTTATTATTAATTCTGTGTAAAACTGCTTTTAAAGCCAAAATATGTAGAATAAAATATCAGAATTCAGACTACTATTGTACTTTTTATATCCGAGACATTAAATCCACATTAATACTGATAACGTTTATTCGGTAGATTTAGAATATCATGATATTTATGTCTCCATGAAGCCTCCTTATAGAGAGAAAGGAAGCTGAGGAGACATTCAACTGTAAATAAAAAATATATATACTGAGATTTGACAGGATTTCTACATGCAAAGGCAATTCTATTAAGGCTAGTCATTTCGGAAGTTTAAAGTGGATGAGTTGCATAACAACAACATATTTATTGATGGTCCTCCTGCAGCTCTGCAGATTCATCTTTCCATTAATGGATAATCAAACAGCTGCGGGGTGTGAAGCGAAGGAGGCAGAAGAGGAGCTGGAGAGCGATGTTTCAGCACAGAAAGGTTTGTTTTTTAGCTTAAAAAGTCTCGATCACAACAACAACTCCAAACCACAGCCTCAGAAACACATGTGCAACCAGACAATTATTCTCATATTCGAAATACAAAGCTCTGAATGCCACAGAACAACACCCGGAGAACACGTGGAGAGCAGAGCTGACTTTAATGTGAGAAATTCACTCATTATTTGATCTTCTCTCACAGCGTTTTAGCCACAGCTGGAAAGAACCGCACTTGGATACCACGATAAAACACAAAAACAAAATAATAAATCCCCATGTAACTCTCTTTTAAAACTGTTTGCCCACTGGTTTGGTAAAAAAGTTAATCTGGGTCATAGTCCCTCTCTGATATGTAGTTTATATTGATGTGAACATTTAAAAAAAACGGGATTTATTTAAGTTTCTCGACAAAAACTACATTTTACACATTGAACACATCATGTAGCTTTCTCCTTACACAGAATAGAGCTTGAATTCAACTCCATCTCCACTAACAACTACAATCTAAAGCTAACAGCTAACAGTGAGAATCTTACAGCTAACAACTAACAGCTAACAACTAGAATATAAAAGCTAACAGCTAGAATCTAACAACTAGAATATAAAAGCTCACAGATAACAGCTTGAATCTAACAACTAAAAGCTAACAGTGAGAATCTAAAAGCTACAAGCTAACAGCTAACAGTGAGAATCTAAAAGCTAACAGCTAACAACAAGAATTGTAGCTAACAGAACAGCTAACAGTGAGAATCTTACAGCTAACAACTAACAGCTAACAACTAGAATATAAAAGCTAACAGCTAGAATCTAACAACTAGAATATAAAAGCTCACAGATAACAGCTTGAATCTAACAACTACAAGCTAACAGTGAGAATCTAAAAGCTACAAGCTAACAGCTAACAGTGCCAAGGATCCCTTAGCTTAAAAAACAATATAGCAGGGATCCCTTACAAACCAAATATGTATTACAAATTGCACATGTTGGCCTGGGCTAAACAGTCATTTAGTCAGTTCTAAGGACCCCAAGACACCCTGTTATTCCACTTCATGTTGTCGTAGAAGAGCTAAATCTGCTAGCAGCTATTGGCTAATGTGTGCAGTGTAAACTGCTATAGGTTTAAGCTAACAGTGGTAACTTGCAGAAAGCTGAACAACAGGTTTGTTGACCCTAATATCCCGTAAGTTAGCTGTGTTTCTGCTTGCGTAGTACAATGGTATTTTTCCCCATATTTGAATGTTCCAGCTAAACTAACACAGAAGGATGTCAGAGAGTAAACAAACTGTAAATCGTCCTCTCAGGAATTCATAGCTGACGTCAGAAATGCTGTTTTACAGGATCATAATACGGGTGAATAATGGTGTGCTATAAATGCTTTATGCTCCTCCAGGGCCTTATTTTCCCTTCAGATCCTGAACGCAGCAACAAAAGTCCTTTCTTTATGTTATCTGAGCATCCGTTTTGAAAGAAGAGCAGAGAAATATCTGGTTTCTCTGGTATCTATCTGTTATGTGTTCGAATTACACTATCTGTGCCAAGGTAAATCAATATATTTATCATTGTTCAGATACAGTCTATGGTTCAGATCCTTAGTCAAAGAAGAAATGCTATAGTCCATTGCAAGTACAAGTCAGTAATACAGTACAGTTTGAGTTTTATCAGCTAAATGTACTCAAAGTATTAAAAGTAATGACATGGGACCTTTAAAACCTGGACCTTTAAAACCTGGAGCTACAGGAGGGTTCTTCAGAATTGATTGTGGCATCTCTACCGTGTGGTCAGATCGTGGCCCGTGACTTGTTTTGTGAATTCTCCGGCCGAAGCTCCAAATAAACCGTCAGTGTTTGCCATCAAAGTTCCAGCTCTCCTCGTCTCTCTGAGTCCTGACTCCATCAGAGCTCCAGCTCTCCTCGTGTCTCTGAGTCCTGACTCCATCAAAGCTCCAGCTCTCCTCGTCTCTCTCTGAGTCCTGACTCCATCAGAGCTCCAGCTCTCCTCGTGTCTCTCTGAGTCCTGACTCCATCAGAGCTCCAGTTCTCCTCGTGTCTCTCTGAGTCCTGACTCCATCAAAGCTCCAGCTCTCCTGGTCTCTCTGAGTCCTGACTCCATCAAAGCTCCAGCTCTCCTCGTCTCTCTGAGTCCTGACTCCATCAGAGCTCCAGCTCTCCTCGTGTCTCTCTGAGTCCTGACTCCATCAAAGCTCCAGCTCTCCTCGTCTCTCTGAATCCTGACTCCATCAAAGCTCCAGCTCTCCTCGTGTCTCTCTGAGTCCTGACTCCATCAAAGCTCCAGCTCTCCTCGTCTCTCTGAGTCCTGACTCCATCAAAGCTCCAGCTCTCCTCGTCTCTCTGAGTCCTGACTCCATCAAAGCTCCAGCTCTCCTCGTCTCTCTGAGTCCTGACTCCATCAGAGCTCCAGCTCTCCTCGTGTCTCTCTGAGTCCTGACTCCATCAAAGCTCCAGCTCTCCTGGTCTCTCTGAGTCCTGACTCCATCAAAGCTCCAGCTCTCCTCGTCTCTCTGAGTCCTGACTCCATCAGAGCTCCAGCTCTCCTCGTGTCTCTCTGAGTCCTGACTCCATCAAAGCTCCAGCTCTCCTCGTCTCTCTGAATCCTGACTCCATCAAAGCTCCAGCTCTCCTCGTGTCTCTCTGAGTCCTGACTCCATCAAAGCTCCAGCTCTCCTCGTCTCTCTGAGTCCTGACTCCATCAAAGCTCCAGCTCTCCTCGTCTCTCTGAGTCCTGACTCCATCAAAGCTCCAGCTCTCCTCGTCTCTCTGAGTCCTGACTCCATCAAAGCTCCAGCTCTCCTGGTCTCTCTGAGTCCTGACTCCATCAGAGCTCCAGCTCTCCTCGTCTCTCTGAGTCCTGACTCCATCAAAGCTCCAGCTCTCCTCGTGTCTCTGATGCAGCTTTCACACCAGCGCTTTTCCCTTTCTAGCTCCGAGCTAGAGCTTTTCTGGTTCAGCTCCGGTTTCCCTTTTCTGCTCCCGCTCTGTTCACACCGCCCAGAGCCCGACTGGTGCTGCCGCTGCTGCGTCATGACGTCAGTTTACATCGCTGATTTGCTCCCAAACGGCATTACGGCGCTCACAACAACAACAACAACAACAACGGGGAACTGCGTCGGGTCGATGATCGTGTTGCTTTTAATCACACGAAGCCAGAATAAATTGAATAACGACTTCTCCAACCTTATGCTTTTTCTCCAGAGTGCCGTGGTTCATTGTTTATTAATGTGTTTCTGCGGCATTTACCGACCGCTGCAGTGCTGGCTGCTCTTCCACCGGAGTTTATTCTCCCGTTAGCTCCCGGTTAGCTCACACGGCAGCGGCCGCTCTAAAGTATTCACTGTCCGACTCACACAAGCAGCTGATACATATCCCCAGTTCCCCTTAAGTGAATGTGTGTCAGTCTGAATTGACGCTGTGTGGCATCACAACGCTGTTATGAAAGTTTCTCTGGTGTAAAATGGGTGATGTTAGCATAGCAACCGAAGCTAAACTGACTACTTGCTATTGCTATCCTATTGTGGCATAAACCGTTTTCGACCGGCACATTTTACCGGCGTATTTTTATTATGATTCTACTTGTGATAGTCGGACACGACAACCTGTGCAGCCCATGTATTGATTCCATCCGATAGCTGCTATAATACAAAACAAAACGTCTGCCTCTCTCCACAATGATCAATAACAGTGAACGGATGGTCAAAGTAAGGTACAAATAAACAGAATCACACGCAGCCTGGTTAGTGCTGCCTGACTTTATAAAGTGTGTTTATAAGCACTACTGCTTGTAGGCAGGCATGACAGTCGACCCATGTTCAGGGGAGGTGGGTTTAGTTTCCTGCACGCCTCGACGTAAGAGAGACGTAAGCGACGCCACCTCTTAGCTCCGAAGCTCTTGCCTCTAGTCCGACAATTTTTTGGAGCTGGAAGTGAACCGGATTCCGGAGCTAAGAGGCGGCGCCGCTGCGGTGTAAACAGGAAAAACCGGCACTTTTCAGCTCCAGCTCCGAGCCGGAGCTGAAAACGCGTTGGTGTGAAAGGGGCATGAGTCCTGACTCCATCAAAGCTCCAGCTCTCCTCGTCTCTCTGAATCCTGACACCATCAAAGCTCCAGCTCTCCTCGTGTCTCTCTGAGTCCTGACTCCATCAAAGCTCCAGCTCTCCTCGTCTCTCTGAGTCCTGACTCCATCAAAGCTCCAGCTCTCCTCGTGTCTCTCTGAGTCCTGACTCCATCAAAGCTCCAGCTCTCCTCGTCTCTCTGAGTCCTGACTCCATCAGAGCTCCAGCTCTCCTCGTGTCTCTCTGAGTCCTGACTCCATCAGAGCTCCAGCTCTCCTCGTGTCTCTCTGAGTCCTGACTCCATCAAAGCTCCAGCTCTCCTCGTCTCTCTGAGTCCTGACTCCATCAGAGCTCCAGCTCTCCTCGTCTCTCTGAGTCCTGACTCCATCAGAGCTCCAGCTCTCCTCGTGTCTCTCTGAGTCCTGACTCCATCAGCTCCAGCTCTCCTCGTGTCTCTCTGAGTCCTGACTCCATCAAGCTCCAGCTCTCCTCGTCTCTCTGAGTCCTGACTCCATCAAAGCTCCAGCTCTCCTCGTCTCTCTGAGTCCTGACTCCATCAGAGCTCCAGCTCTCCTCGTCTCTCTGAGTCCTGACTCCATCAGCTCCAGCTCTCCTCGTCTCTCTGAGTCCTGACTCCATCAAAGCTCCAGCTCTCCTCGTGTCTCTCTGAGTCCTGACTCCATCAGAGCTCCAGCTCTCCTCGTGTCTCTCTGAGTCCTGACTCCATCAGAGCTCCAGCTCTCCTCGTCTCTCTGAGTCCTGACTCCATCAGAGCTCCAACTCTCCTCGTGTCTCTCTGAGTCCTGACTCCATCAAAGCTCCAGCTCTCCTCGTCTCTCTGAGTCCTGACTCCATCAAAGCTCCAGCTCTCCTCGTGTCTCTCTGAGTCCTGACTCCATCAGAGCTCCAACTCTCCTCGTGTCTCTCTGAGTCCTGACTCCATCAGAGCTCCAACTCTCCTCGTCTCTCTGAGTCCTGACTCCATCAGAGCTCCAACTCTCCTCGTGTCTCTCTGAGTCCTGACTCCATCAAAGCTCCAGCTCTCCTCGTCTCTCTGAGTCCTGACTCCATCAAAGCTCCAGCTCTCCTCGTCTCTCTGAGTCCTGACTCCATCAGAGCTCCAACTCTCCTCGTGTCTCTCTGAGTCCTGACTCCATCAAAGCTCCAGCTCTCCTCGTCTCTCTGAGTCCTGACTCCATCAAAGCTCCAGCTCTCCTCGTCTCTCTGAGTCCTGACTCCCATTGCTACAGAAGTTTCCCCCACAACATGTATATTTACTTTTGGTATTTTTATTTTAGTTTAGTGACTTTTTATCCTGAGTATTGGCAGCGGTCAGGAGGAGAAAGTGTGTGTGAGTTTCTGAACACACACTGTTCACTTGATGAGGCAGTGACAGCTAACACTCATTTACATGGCTGCTGTTTTTCACTCTTTAATATTTAATAAACGCTAAAGAGGGAGAACAGGGTAATGCATTTATGAATATTATTATAAGAAGAATGCAGGATGTAAATACGGTCAGAATATTAAACTCACAGTCTATTTACACAGAGATATAATTGGGAATATGTGTTAAAGTGTAAATGTATTGTCCTTATATCTGACTATGTGAAGTGAAAGAAGAATCCCAAAATGCATAAATGCATGTATTCTTTAGATTATCTCAGCTAACATGATATTAACATTGTTTAATTATTTATAATGCATATTTCCATTCTCTCTCAGAAACGAGAACAAGCAGCTGATAAATCCTGCGTTTAAATGCACTTAGCTCAATTTATTTGTAACCGTTATTCAGTATATGTACACAGAGGGCACTCACAATATTTGCGCAGTTCACATTTTATTTTTCTAAATATGTACGTAGTGTTTTTAAAAAGGGAAACAACTTTTATTTGAATATATTTACTCCAGGAGAAATCAAAACATGCATAAATTGATTAATTTAACATTACATTACATGTCACTTGTTAGACGCTTTTATCCAAAGCGACTCACAAACTCAATACTGAGGTCAATCCCCACAGGAGCACTTTGGGGTGAAGAGTCTCAGGGATACAACGACATGCTTACTGCAGTGGGGTTTGAACCTGCTATCTCCTGATTCGAAGTCCAGCACACTATCCACTGAGCCACAGCCTCCCCTAACATCAAAAGGCAATTATTTTAACATTAATTTACTTGAATTAACATCAACAAATAAATTAAAACGTCTCTCCAGAGGACATTAACACATATTGTTGACATATTTTGTCTCAAGATTTGACAATTTGTACTCCTGTCTATATATTATTATTCTCCATCAAAGCGTCTTTGAGTTTTTAGAAAAGCACTATAGAAGTCTCATGTATTATTATTATATATTTTTTATACTTCACTATTTTGACTCTGGAAAAACATTGTTGTGCATTTACTGTCCTCACATCTGACTCATTGTTACTCAGTGGAAAACAACAAATGGATAAACATGTATCCTCTTAAATCTGACCCTGTTCACTCCATGGATCCCAACAATAAATCAACTTATCTTCAAAAGGCAACTCTATAAATGTCTTTATACTTAGATGTGGCGATTTTTACTCCCAACATGCAGACATTTAAAGAACAATTATTATCAAAAGGAAACTATTTTTTACACTTTTTGACCTTAAATTCGACTCCAAAGAAAACCACAAAACATGTATCACCCTTAAGCCTGACTCTTCACTCCATGAATCCCAACATGCACCAATGAATGCATGATTCGTCACCCCAGTACTGATCCAAAGATTCAGAGGTGTTATTGTCATATGCTCATGAGCTACAGTGTGGAAATGGCAATGACATTCTTCTGACCTGCGCTCCTCCAACAATGCAACATGTAAAATAAAATACACAAATAGTGCAAGAATGCATGTATGCTGTATGTATTTGGTGTGTGTGGTGCAGAGCTCATACCTGTGCAGTCTTTCCCTTTGCCTTTGCACTCCCCGCTGTGGGGGTAGTACGACGCGCGCGCGCGGCAGGCAGGTGGAGCGGCAGCAGCAGCACGAGGGCGGGCAGGAGGAACCGCAGAGACCCCCTTGTGCTCCTCCCAGGGCCCGAAAACATGATGCGGATCCCGGGCTGCAGGTGGAGGAAAGTAATCCCTGTATGAAACCGAGGAGAAGATGGAGGAATGTGCGCAGGAGCTCAGATTCCGCTCCGGTTCGTGCAGAAAGGAAGCAGCAGAATCCCCTCCATCCGTCCGTGCGTCCTTCCTCCGCAGCTCCGCGTGTGTCTCCTCACGTGGATTATATTTATGCACCACGAGCCTCCAGTCCACGTCCCTAAATCCCCCCCCCCCGCCGGTCAGGGTGGTGACCATGAGTCGCGGTGTTTGTGTCGGCGGTGGAGCGGCTGAGGAGCGGCGGCGGTGGAGCGGCAGAGGACGCGGTGAAGGAGCAGCAGCTGCATACACCACAACAAAGAGATCCGGACTGAGAGAGGGGGAAGACAGGAGGGTCACGTGACAGGAGGGATGCAACACTCCCCTCCACCTCCACGCCCCTTACGCACGCGCATGCACGCACTTAAACACACAGAAATGATTGCAGTGTGTTTAACCTATAAGGAAGAAGATAATGGCCACATTTATTTCGAAGAATTTTTTTTTTCATTCTGACTTTTTTCTTAGATTTCTGAATAATATATTTTTATAAATATTCTTTTTTTCTCTGACAAAATGTTGAGATTGCAGGAAAAATGTCTGCTAATTAATTATTATCTCTTTCACAGACATCTATCTGTAATTGAGTTGCAGCTAAAAACAGACTGCACTTCCTCTATCATTTCAGTATAATATATCCTTTAATAATATACAAATTGTTGTTATTTATATTTGTATATTTTCTTTTCTTTTACGTTTTAACTTCTCTTAAAACCAGTGCTTGTCCACGATACATTTGTAATATTTGTACTTTCTTGAATATGCCTTGAAGACAATTCTTACTAATTAATAAACCTGATTCTGGTTCTGATTAAAGAAAGCCAACCTTTTATCTTGGACACATTCAGTGTTACTGCAGAACAGATATGAATACTTCCCCCTTTACCTCAGAATCAGCTCTTTATCACAGGTGATGAAAGAACCTCAGCAGCAAGATTACACAGCAGGAAACACATATCCAGTGATGAGAGGAGCAGAAGAAGATGAAGTGAAATGTACAAGAAACCCAACGTCGTACGTGATGAAGTTAAAGGAATGTGCTGGTGTTGGGGTGATGGAAGAGCAGCTATTACAACATTAGCCTCCTTTAGCTTAGCGGTGGTGACGTGAAGTCATGTGACCGTGCTGTAGTTCCTTTATAGCTCAACATTAGCCACCTATAGCTTAGCGGTGGTGACGTGAAGTCATGTGACCGTGCTGTAGTCCCTTCATAGCCCAACATTAGCCTCCTTTAGCTTAGCGGTGGTGACGTGAAGTCATGTGACCGTGCTGTAGTTCCTTTATAGCTCAACATTAGCCTCCTTTAGCTTAGCGGTGGTGACGTGAAGTCATGTGACCGTGCTGTAGTTCCTTTATAGCCCAACATTAGCCACCTTTAGCTTAGCGGTGGTGACGTGAAGTCATGTGACCGTGCTGTAGTTCCTTTATAGCCCAACATTAGCCTCCTTTAGCGCAGTGGTGACGTGAAGTCATGTGACCGTGCTGTAGTTCCTTTATAGCCCAACATTAGCCTCCTTTAGCTTAGCGGTGGTGACGTGAAGTCATGTGACCGTGCTGTAGTTCCTTTATAGCCCAACATTAGCCTCCTTTAGCTTAGCGGTGGTGACGTGAAGTCATGTGACCGTGCTGTAGTTCCTTTATAGCCCATTAGCCTCCTTTAGCTTAGCGGTGGTGACGTGAAGTCATGTGGCCGTGCTGTAGTTGCTTTATAGCCCAACATTAGCCACCTTTAGCTTAGCGGTGGTGACGTGAAGTCATGTGGCCGTGCTGTAGTTCCTTTATAGCCCAACATTAGCCACCTATAGCTTAGCGGTGGTGACGTGAAGTCATGTGACCGTGCTGTAGTTCCTTTATAGCCCAACATTAGCCTCCTTTAGCTTAGCGGTGGTGACGTGAAGTCATGTGACCGTGCTGTAGTTTCTTTATAGCCCAACATTAGCCACCTTTACCTTAGTGGTGGTAACGTGAAGTCATGTGACCGTGCTGTAGTTCCTTTATAGCCCAACATTAGCCTCCTTTAGCTTAGCGGTGGTGACGTGAAGTCATGTGACCGTGCTGTAGTTCCTTTATAGCCCAACATTAGCCACCTTTACCTTAGCGGTGGTAACGTGAAGTCATGTGACCGTGCTGTAGTTCCTTTATAGCCCAACATTAGCCTCCTTTAGCTTAGTGGTGGTGACGTGAAGTCATGTGACCGTGCTGTAGTTCCTTTATAGCCCAACATTAGCCTCCTTTAGCTTAGCGGTGGTGACGTGAAGTCATGTGACCGTGCTGTAGTTCCTTTATAGCCCAACGTCAGCTTTTTACTTCAGAAATCATAACGTGGTGTTAATATGTGGAGATTATCCTCTGAACTAAATGTGTAAGTATCATAAAAGTTAGTTTGACACAGAGACTATTTTATAATCCAAAATTAAAAATACGTTTTGGCTTCTTTTTTTTAGGGAAACCCTTTGCAATGCTTACTTCCCTGTCAGCCTACAAAATAACGTTATCACTGCACTACAGACAACTGTGAAAAGCAATCATAGCTAAAATGTTGGGTTTGTTTAGGATTACGGAAAAACTACAGGTCCGATTCTCATGAAAATTGGTGGAAGGATGGAGCACTGACCAAAGAAAAACACTTTAAATATTGGAGCGGATCCGAAATTATGAGGCGCATACACGACTAACGTTTCACTTTCATTCAAATTACAACATTTTGCTGCATTGATATGGTGTCACAATAGCTTTTAAGACATTAAACGGTGGACAGAGGGAGTTTGACACAGAGATTATTTTCTGCAACAATCCAAAATCACATGGAGATTCCCATTGGCTGTTGGTTGACGGAGCCCTTTGTGAGGCTTACTTCCGGGTCAGCACTATTCTATAAGACTATAGACAAAATACACTACTGTGAAAAGCAATCATAGCTCAAATGTTGGGTTTGTTTAGGATTACGGAAAAACTACAGGTCCGATTCTCATGAAACTTGGTGGAAGGATGGAGCACTGGCCAAGGAAAAACACTTTAAATATTGGAGTGGATCGGAAATGATGAGGCGCATATACGACTGAGGATTCACTTTCATTAACCACACAACATTTGGCTGCATGTATGGTGTCACAATAGCTTTTATCTCCCCTCCTTTGAGACCCACAGACTCTCAGATTAAATGGCTCGTTAAGGTTTGGGTGGTGATTAGTGAAGGATTAAACCCTAACCCTGTTGTGCTACAGATGGCGGAGGAAATTAAAAATCTGCACGCCGCCATCACAACCAATGGGTGGAGGTTTCTAATCGTGATTTAATTCACTTGCACGGGTTAATACTCCAGTTATTCCGTATTAAAGTCACATTGTAAAGCACATCTTAAAAGCATCGCTTACTCCTGATCTCATTTCTGCTGAGAAGCCAATTAGAGATATCCATCAGGGAACCTCATCTAATTGGTATCGCTGATTTGCCATCCAACAACAATTATTGGTCTCGGGAAGCTTTCCTTTTAAAGAATTTGGGGTTTCACTATAGGCTATTTAACATATTTAACTCAGTAAACCATTCATTTATTTAATGTACATAACAATTATTGTGATAAATACTGTTACGGGGATAAACAATTACATATATTGTGATTTACTCTTAGCAGGAAGAGATGAAGACTAATCATTTGCACGATTAGTCCTTCCGTTATTTTTTATGAAAGTCACATTTTAAAGCACACAGGGATATAACATTATATCGCCCACTAAGCAGGAAGGGATTTGAGAAAACAAATCCTCTTACTGTTGAACGATAAATACTTCAGTTATTTTGTAATAAAGTCACATTTTGAAGCAGAGAGAAAAAAGCATTTATTTCTCAGGTCATTATATTAAAGTAGTCTCTCGACAGACTGTCAGTGTGAGATAACCATCAGGAGACTTGATGGAATTGGTTTCTCTGATTTACTATTCCTCTCTTTCCATTTAGCCGACCCCCCCCCCCCCCATCTCTCCCAGAGGTGGGAAGTAGTGGAGTACAAATGCTCTTTAGTGTCCCTTTGTATCTCAGCTGTGTGCGTCACTCTTTAGTGTCCCCTGGTCTCCCAGCTGTGTGCGTCACTCTTTAGTGTCCCCTGGTCTCCCAGCTGTGTGCGTCACTCTTTAGTGTCCCTGGTCTCCCAGCTGTGTGCGTCACTCTTTAGTGTCCCCTGGTCTCCCAGCTGTGTGCGTCACTCTTTAGTGTCCCCTGGTCTCCAGCTGTGTGCGTCACTCTTTAGTGTCCCCTGGTCTCCAGCTGTGTGCGTCACTCTTTAGTGTCCCCTGGTCTCCCAGCTGTGTGCGTCACTCTTTAGTGTCCCCTGGTCTCCCAGCTGTGTGCGTCACTCTTTAGTGTCCCCTGGTCTCCCAGCTGTGTGCGTCACTCTTTAGTGTCCCCCTTGTCTCCCAGCTTGTGTGCGTCACTCTTTAGTGTCCCCTGGTCTCCAGCTGTGTGCGTCACTCTTTAGTGTCCCCTGGTCTCCCAGCTGTGTGCGTCACTCTTTAGTGTCCCCTGGTCTCCCAGCTGTGTGCGTCACTCTTTAGTGTCCCCTGGGTCTCCCAGCTGTGTGCGTCACTCTTTAGTGTCCCCTTGGTCTCCAGCTGTGTGCGTCACTCTTTAGTGTCCCCTGGTCTCCCAGCTGTGTGCGTCACTCTTTAGTGTCCCCTGGTCTCCCAGCTGTGTGCGTCACTCTTTAGTGTCCCCTGCAGGTGCTCCCAGGCTGTGTACGCGTCACTCTTTAGTGTCCCTGTATCCCAGCTGTGTGCGTCACTCTTTAGTGTCCCCTGGTCTCCAGCTGTGTGCGTCACTCTTTAGTGTCCCCTTTGATCCCAGCTGTGTGCGTCACTCTTTAGTGTCCCCTGGTCTCCAGCTGTTGTGCGTCACTCTTTAGTGTCCCCTGGTCTCCAGCTGTGTGCGTCACTCTTTAGTGTCCCCTGGTCTCCAGCTGTGTGCGTCACTCTTTAGTGTCCCCCTGGTCTCCCACTGTGTGCGTCACTCTTTAGTGTCCTGGTCTCACAGCTGTGTGCGTCACTCTTTAGTGGCCCCTGGTCTCCCAGCTGTGTGCGTCACTCTTTAGTGTCCCCTGGTCTCCCAGCTGTGTGCGTCACTCTTTAGTGTCCCCTGGTCTCCAGCTGTGTGCGCACTCTTTAGTGTCCCCCTGGTCTCCAGCTGTGTGCGTCACTCTTTAGTGTCCCTGGTCTCCAGCTGTGTGCGTCACTCTTTAGTGTCCCTGGTCTCCCAGCTGTGTGCGTCACTCTTTAGTGTCCCCTGGTCTCCCAGCTGTGTGCGTCACTCTTTAGTGTCCCCTGGTCTCCCAGCTGTGTGCGTCACTCTTTAGTGTCCCCTAGTCTCCGTTGTGTTTTGAGCTTCTTCAGCGTTTGGTTTCTGCAGCTTTTAGTAAACGCTGCCATGTCTCCTCAAGTTGCTGCATGTTCTCTAAATGCTGCATGTGTTGCTGAAGATGTTTCTTCATGTGGAACCTTTGGGTTTTTATATCTGCATCCTTTCTGAAGATGCAGCGCGTTCTTTAGCATGCAAAAAGTAAATGTAAAAAGTATTATATATTCTATTCAGGAGCTGTCAGGTAAAGATCGTGCAGTAAAAAGAACAATATTTCCCTCTGAGATGTCTCGGAGGTTGAGGAGGGTAAGGTCCTTTTAATTATCAGGGTATTCTTTAAACTGAAGAAAAAATGAAGAAACATTCATTAACTAAATTGGAGACTTCACTCTTTGCTTGCTCACATTTTGAACCCTGTTTCCTTTGAATTAGCTCCAGATTAAGTGATTGTTTTCAGGAAAGCTCCTTGAAATGACTCAGTTTGATAACGTTTTAGGGAATAAGAGGTTGGGTCGGTGCAGAGTAATCTGCGGACATATGGCCGGAGGAATAATCTGCCAGTGAGCGGCGGTTAAAACCCCAAGCAGGAGAGCAGATGAAGATTAGTGAGAAATTAAGACAAAACCCCTTTTCTTGCTAAACAAAAAACAGCACTTCCATTAGTGAGGCGTCCGAGGGGTTGGTCCACCTGCCACAGATCTAGAGTTATGAATGTGTGAGCGCAGGTCTCTGCGAAATAAAAATAATAGGATATTTGAGGTCTTTTTGTTTGCGTTTATTAGTCATTTTGTGTCTCTTTGTCGTTTTGGTGTGTCTTTTTGTACACACCAAAAGCAACACTCCGAACTAGTGCGTTGGTGTCTCCGAACACCAAGGCTCTATCCACTGCGCCACACGCTTCCCTTATAGTTTTTGTGCGTCTTTTTGTAGCTATTTCGGTGTATTTGTAGTCACTTCATCTCTAGTCATTTTGTGTGTGTTACCTTTTTGTTTCTCTTTAAAGTCATTTTGTGTTTCTCTTTCCTTTATTTCTACTTCCATTTTCCTTCCATTTATTGAACGGGAAAACTGAAGGGGGGTTGCAAGTACGCTTTAACAACAACAACAACAAAAGTAGAATTTTGGCCTCACACGGGCCATCACATGGACTTAGACAGACTTATTTAAAACGTACAGGTGACACGCCTAAAACTTTAAAAAAGCCAAATTAACGATGCACTTTTCTTGACAGTAGCAGGATTTCCATGAGCTTTTCATCGGTTTACGATCAATAGAAGCAAGAAAAAGTATTTCCAAGCTGCAATTAACAACTTTATTTATTTATTTACAACAATAATTATTAACATCTGTAAGCGGTTGACCGATCACAACAGAGCCGGCCAGCTAACCAATCAGAGCACACTTGGCTCTGGTTTCAGACAGAGGGTGAAAAGAGGTGCTGCAGCACTGAGTGTTTTCAGAAAATCTGAAAATGTTGACTTTCTTCCGAAAATCTGAACATTTTGAATTTTTTCGGAACATCTGAAAATATTACATTTTTAGAGAATATCGAAATTCTGACTTTGTTTGTGACAATCTCAAAATTTGGACTTTTTCCGAAAATCTCAAACTTCAGACTTTTTTCTGAAAATCTGAAAATCATCAATAGAAGCAAGAAAAGGTCTTTTAATGAGCTGAAAAACCGCGTCTAAAACCAAGTGTTATTTACAGCACTTTTAATCAGGAGGGTTGGATGTCTGAATACCACAAAACCTCATATGCAAAGAATCCCTCTAGTGAATAACAGCCTGAGGTTTCTCGTGCTTCTGCCTCCAGATCCAAAGATGAGCCTCAGATCGGGTTCATTCACCTCCTGGTTCTCCTCTGATTGAAATCTGAAAGCATGAATCGCTTCAAAAGAACAACCTGTTTCTGTCTCCAGACAACCGGTCCGACCACAAAAGAACCTCATCTACAAAGAAACGTAATCAAGACGAGTCACAGAGGACGGGATTATTACTCCACCTTTGATTTCATCCCGAGATCCAATTACAGGATGTGATGATGTACAAATGAAACTCTGTAATGAGACTGATTGCTGTCAGCGCAGAGAAGAAAACCTCAAAGAACTTTCAGAAGTTGAATGAAGATCCTGAAAGACGACGAGCTGCACGGCTGAACGTTTATTACTTTACATTTGGTTTTAATTACAACAGATTTTAGCTGGAAGGAGGACGACATGTTCGATTCTGCACTTATTAAACCCAGACATATCAGTATGTAGTGTCTCTACTTTAAAGAGTCCTCTCCTGCTGATGTTCAGGTGTATATCAGTATGTAGTGTCTCTACTTTAAAGAGTCCTCTCCTGCTGATGTTCAGGTGTATATCAGTATGTAGTGTCTTTACTTTAAAGAGTCCTCTCCTGCTGATGTTCAGGTGTATATCAGTATGTAGTGTCTCTACTTTAAAGAGTCCTCTCCTGCTGATGTTCAGGTGTATATCAGTATGTAGTGTCTCTACTTTAAAGAGTCCTCTCCTGCTGATGTTCAGGTGTATATCAGTATGTAGTGTCTCTACTTTAAAGAGTCCTCTCCTGCTGATGTTCAGGTGTATATCAGTATGTAGTGTCTCTACTTTAAAGAGTCCTCTCCTGCTGATGTTCAGGTGTATATCAGTATGTAGTGTCTCTACTTTAAAGAGTCCTCTCCTGCTGATGTTCAGGTGTATATCAGTATGTAGTGTCTCTACTTTAAAGAGTCCTCTCCTGCTGATGTTCAGGTGTATATCAGTATGTAGTGTCTCTACTTTAAAGAGTCCTCTCCTGCTGATGTTCAGGTGTATATCAGTATGTAGTGTCTCTACTTTAAAGAGTCCTCTCCTGCTGATGTTCAGGTGTATATCAGTATGTAGTGTCTCTACTTTAAAGAGTCCTCTCCTGCTGATGTTCAGGTGTATATCAGTATGTAGTGTCTCTACTTTAAAGAGTCCTCTCCTGCTGATGTTCAGGTGTATGTCAGTATGTAGTGTCTCTACTTTAAAGAGTCCTCTCCTGCTGATGTTCAGGTGTATATCAGTATGTAGTGTCTCTACTTTAAAGAGTCCTCTCCTGCTGATGTTCAGGTGTATATCAGTATGTAGTGTCTCTACTTTAAAGAGTCCTCTCCTGCTGATGTTCAGGTGTATATCAGTATGTAGTGTCTCTACTTTAAAGAGTCCTCTCCTGCTGATGTTCAGGTGTATATCAGTATGTAGTGTCTCTACTTTAAAGAGTCCTCTCCTGCTGATGTTCAGGTGTATATCAGTATGTAGTGCCTCTACTTTAAAGAGTCCTCTCCTGCTGATGTTCAGGTGTATATCAGGATGTAGTGTCTCCATGCTTTAATGTTCAGAAAGCTCTTTATTTTTCTGCTGCCTGTGCTGCAGCACCTCTTTTCACCCTCTGTCTGAAACCAGAGCCCAGTCTGCTCTGATTGGTTAGCTGGCCAGCTCTTTTGTGATTGGTCAACCGCTTAGATATCTCTCGCCCCTTAGCCACGTACAATGTGTTGGAGCGCTAGCCAATAAGAGCATGAGTGTTACATAGTGAAGTCACTTGGTTGTGGAATACAGGGATTTTAGCCCCTGCAGACCATTGACATGCACTAACACCTATAGAACACACTACGGGAGAGGGAACACCCCAACAGGCAGAATAGGGCCTCTTTAAAACACCAAACAAAATGCAGCTGTATCACGTAACACTTCATTACAACACATGTTTGAATAGCATCCATGCAGCGTGTGTTGTGATTGACAGGATAATATATGTTTTACTTTGAAGGACGCCTCCTCTCTTCAGTCCGAGATGACAAGTGTGTTTTCCCCCTGAGACGCACCCCACTGTTTCCCAGCATGCACTGCTCTGTCGTCGCAGCTTCGCTTCATTGATCAGCGCTCAGAGGTTTGTGTTAATGAAGATGCAGCTTTGATCCTTGCAGTTATTGATAATCTCTCCTGCTGCTGACCATGCATGTACCCTCTGATCAGAGAGCGGACCGAAGCCCCTCGTATTGATTTCACCCCCCGACGTGCTCAGTGTTGACCTTTAAGAAACGAGACGTTGTGATCAAGAAGAAGAAAGGGAGATATGGGCCGGCAAAAACACGGATGGACCAAACACTGCAGCTCTGGGAGAAAACTCAACAACAAAACAACAACAAAACTTCCTTGAAGAGCTTTTAAAATGCCCTCTGATATGATTATAAAAACAATTCACAATAGGAACGTTTCTTTTCTTGTGCAGCTGGTCTGAAAACAGCAGCTGTGAAAAACAAATGCACGGATTCATTTTTGGTAATACGTTAGCAAACAGCTCCCTTTTTAAATCTGTATAGAAAAAGTTGCATTTTAAATTGGGCCCTATAATAAGGATAACACTCGCGCTCCTATTGGCTAGTGCTCCAACACATGGTACGTGATAAGGGGCGGGACCTCATTAAGGGTTGAACAATTACAAAAGAGCCGGCCAGCTAACCAATCAGAGCAGACTGGGCTCTGGTTTCAGACAGAGGGTGAAAAGAGGTGCTGCAGTTTGAAAAAACAAATATATTTGGACTTTTTTCTGAAGATCTCAAATTATGACTTTTTTCAGAAAATCTCAAATGTATGACTTTTTTTCTGAAAATCTCAAATGTATGACTTTTTTTCTGAAAATCTCAAATTATGACTTTTTTCTGAAAATCTCAAATTATGACTTTTTTTCTGAAAATCTCAAATGTATGACTTTTTTTCTGAAAATCTCAAATTATGACTTTTTCAGAAAATCTCAAATTTATGCCTTTTTTTCTGAAAATCTCAAATGTATGACTTTTTTTCTGAAAATCTCAAATTATGACTTTTTTCAGAAAATCTCAAATTATGACTTTTTTCAGAAAATCTCAAATGATGACTTTTTTCAGAAAATCTCAAATGTATGACTTTTTTTCTGAAAATCTCAAATGTATGACTTTTTTTCTGAAAATCTCAAATTATGACTTTCTGAAAATCTCAAATTTCGGAAATTTTCTGAAAATGTTGACTATTTTATGAAAAATCCCAAAAATATGACTTTTTTCTGGAATTCTCAAAATGCTCACTTTTTTCTGAAAAGCATGATCTATTTTTCATCCCAGTGCCAGAAATAAGGCTCCATATCAGTGTTTAAACTCCATTCACTTCAATGAGTCGAGTTGTTGACATGCAAGGATGTGTATGGCTTCTAACAGTTCAGATATCCAGGTGAATCTCCACAAACTCCTACCTTTGTGTAATTGTGTTTTCTTTTTGTCATTATCAGCAGAGTAAGTTTAACATCTTTCCGAACACGCCTGAATACACGCCTCCTTCTGAATCACTGAGTTGAGTAATTGTTTCTGACTCGTTTACATATTGAGTCATTTCTCCAGAACACGGCCGTGTGACGGAGGTGATCTCTGGGGCCGTAGATCTCGGCCTCCGTTACGGATAATATAGCTTCATATTTGGCGAAGTATACTGATCTGTTCTACACTAAAACATGGCACAGGAAGAATGTGAATATATGTAATTTATGCATCTATTTGTCACGATCTGTCTGTGTTTTAGTTTGTCTGTCTCTGTTTCTTGTTTTATTTTGAAAGTGTTCCCCCTCCCGTCTTGTCTGTTGCTGGTGATTGTGTTCACCTGGTGCCCTGTGTTGTCTCCTCCCCCTCACCTGTGTCTTGTTGGTTTGATTAGTCTGTGTGTATTTAGGTTCTGTTTGCTTGTTAGTGTGTGTGAGATCCTTGTGGCTGCTGACTGTGTTCAGGTGGACAGCAATATTGAGGCTGTGAGTCATGTGTCAATAATGAATAAATGCCCACACCGGGTCGTATTGGACGTTCTGTCTCTGCCTCCTTGCTTGGTCGGGCCGCTCAACAGTCAGCTTCACACTTGGTGTCCGAAGTGGGATTGACCAAGTGAGGAGGTGAAAATGACGAGGAAAAAAGAATGCCCAAAGAGAGGAGCCAGATGATGGTGTGGCTATGCCAGGAGATAACCAGGGGGTGACACCGACAGGCAGAGCTCACGGCCCAGAAGGCCAGAAAGGAGGAAGACAAATCGAAGCAGGTACAAATCCTGGAGGCGAACTGGAGTGAGCGGCCGCTGAGAAGCTGGAGAAGGTGAACAGCAGCCTGCAGCGCAGCACGGAGGAGAAGGAGGAACTCGTCGGGATGAAGGGGCAGATAGCCACTCTGATGCAGGCGCAGCAGCTCCGGGCGGACCCCGCTCAGCTGGAGAGGAAGCTCTACTCATCTGAACGGCTGCTCAAACAGACTCAGAGTGGCAAGATCAAACTGCAGCAGAGTGGAGGAGCTGCAACACAAGGATGAAGCAAAAAGGAATCCGATCCCGAAGAAAGAGAAGCTTCTTTTCGACATCACGCCCCCCTCTGAGGAAACCACGCTGCACGAGGGGAAGCAGAGACACCGGGCGGAGTGGAGACCCATGGAGGAAGCCAAGATTCTTAAGACACTGTATTTCCTGGGGAGAGGGGTAAGGAAATGTAACAGAGGTGATCTCTGGGGCCGTAGATCTCGGCCTCCATTACGGATAATATAGCTTCATATTTGGCGAAGTATATTGTTCTGTTCTACACTAAAACATGGCACAGCAAGAATGTGAATATAGCCTACATAGTATGCATCTATTTGTCACGATCTGTCTATGTTTTAGTTTGTCTGTCTCTGTTGTGAGTGCAACCATGACGCTGTCGACAAACGAGCTGGAGGGGTGACGGCGCGCCACTTTATCCTTCTGAGGTTTCTGGTCATTGAGTGCAGTAGGGGAGAGTGGGGGTAAGTTGAGCCATTTTTTAGTAATGCTGTCCTCTAAGCAAGGAGAAATGACACATAGTCAAAATGAAAACACACACCTATAATTCAGGATGTCTCCTATCAATGGCAATGATAAGAATTAATATTTGATCAAGGGCAGTGAAAATATTACTTCTTAAAAAAAAAAAAGTCTTGTGGCTCAACTTGCCCCAGTGTAGGGGTAAGTTGATCCAGGTCAGGGGGAAATTGAACCACTGTTCAAACCTGGGCATACCTGTTCAAACCTGGGCATACCTGTTCAAACCTGGGCATACCTACAACAAATCTTAAAGGTAACTTTAAACAATAAATAACAAACCAAATACAAGTTTAGTTTTTCAAATATTTGTAATATACATTTCGATTGAATAGATTTTTTTTTTAACATGTTAAAAGGAAAAGTAATCATACAAATGGTGATACAATTTTATACATCTTACCAATCAAAGACAGGGTAAATTCAACTTTAAATGTAGCCTACAATGAGCTCTTATTATCAACTTGGCCGACTTTCATTCATTTCTCCATTGAAAAACTGGCTCAACTTACCCCGTGGCGGCTGGTGGAAAATATCTTTGGTGGGGCTATGGAAATAGGGACCAAACCATACAGGGCGGTCCGGGGGGATCCTCCCCGGAAGACATTTTTGACAAATAACCCCTTAAATTATGACTTCTGGTGATGTTAGAGGGGGGGGGGGGGGGGGGGAGGACCAATTGAGGCTTAAAAATATGAGATAATCTTCAGTGTGGTTAGCTATGAATCTTCCAAAACTGTGCAACAGTACAGTAGGCCCACACAAACTGCAGAACACTGGTGCTTTGGGAACACTCAAATGATTTAATTCCCGTGTGTGTGTGTGTGTGTGTGTGTGTGTGTGTGTGTGTGTGTGTGTGTGTGTGTGTGTGTGTGTGTGTGTGTGTGTGTGTGTGTGTGTGTGTGTGTGTGTGTGTGTGTGTGTGTGTGTGTGTGTGTGTGTGTGTGTGTGTGTGTGTGTGTGTGTGTGTGTGTGTGTGTGTGTGTGTGTGTGTGTGTGTGTGTGTGTGTGTGTGTGTGTGTGTGTGTGTGTGTGTGTGTGTGTGTGTGTGTGTGTGTGTGTGTGTGTGTGTGTGTGTGTGTGTGTGTGTGTGTGTGTGTGTGTGTCGATTTTCGCGGGAGACTCTCGATTTCATTGCCCTCTCCCGGTTTCCTCCCGGGGTCATATTTCTGACAAAATCAGATTTACTCACGACTGTTTCCACTCAGACTTTAATACAGCTACACCATTGTTTGGTTTCCATGGTAGCGCGTCTCTTTAGCAGCACGCGCAACTTAAAGTCTGAGAGGGTGAGGAAGATGAAAACTGAACAAGAATCGACAACTCGATCCTCTGCTCACTCCTTTCCTGTAAAACACAGCTCCAGCCCACACTGTAAAATGTTTGACTGTTAAATTACTGGCTACTAGTTGCATGGATTTCACGGTAATTGACTGTGATTATTTCACAGTAATTGACTGTGAATAGTTCACAGTAAATTACTGTAGATATTTTACAGTAAATTAGAATAAAAGTACAACTAAATACTGTGACTTTACAGTTGCCATGCCCATGGAATTACTGTGATATAGCAGTACAAAGCTGTGGTATTATGGTACCTTGCTGTACATAAATTACAGTAATTACCTCTATTTTCACACTATTATTGTAGAAGTAATGCAACACAGTAGCCAGTAATTTACTGTAAATATAAAAATGTAAATAATATGATAATATATTGTAAATCTGATAGTTCACTGGGATTTTACCATAACTACACAATTCAATCAGCTCAATCAACAAAGAAAATGCCCATTTTAACTTTGTATTACTCCATTGAAGTGCAAAGTACATTTCACAGTGTCTTGGACATGTTGTTACGGCCCCAACCTCTACTCCGCGGTAGTGGCTCGTGCTGAGACCCGCAACATGAAAGAATACACGCAATAACCGGTACTTGGTAACGAGCATTTATTGATAATCAGCCGTTTGCTCACACAAGCGAAACGGGAAACAAAAAGAGTTCTGGAGGACTGGCCAAAAGGAACAAACAGAAGGAGGGAACCCGAGCCAGCCACACCACGGGCCGTAGGACCCAGAACTCCCCCGCCTAACCAAAAATCAATTGTAAACCCTATGGGAAACAAAATAAAGCCACGAAAACTGGACTACCAGGTACTCCAGGCGAAACATAAAGACACCTGCAAAAATATGGCCTACAGCTCAAAATGGCAAAGAGGTATTCTAAGGAGAGTGTCTCCCGGCGTTAGGACAGGCGAGACATCCTTCTCCTCCAGCTTCTCTTTATACACGGCTGAGTGGAATTTGGAACACCTGGGCAGAGGCGGAGCCAGGGGCAGACTAGGGCCCTTTCTCATTTCTCTAACTCCCCTCCTCGACTCCCCTCCTCGACTCCTATCCTCGATACTTAGTCCCGCCCACAGGAGATGCGAGCCGAGGAGCCGAGGAGAGAGGAGGGGAACCGAGGAGAGAGGAGGGGAAGCAGCAGGCGGTTAGAGAAATGAGAACTCCTCTCCTCTGAGCGGTCATTTTAAAGAGACGTCCATTAATGATGACAGGAGGCACAGCAGCCTCTGTCTGATGGACAGATGTGTTCATGACCACTTCTATATTTACTTTGATTCATTCACAGTGCGGTGTCATGAGACTATAACAGGCTACAGATGAGGACACACACACACACACACACATATGTATATATTTATATACATATATATATATATATATATATACAATTTCAGTATCAAACAGAGCACTCTCATAATAACGTAACACAATCAGAGACTGGATATATCCCCCCCCCTCTCTGGTCGCTACAATGAGGAAAATAAATTACGGGCCAAAAGTTTTATTTACAAGTATTAAAAGTAAGCAGAGGACACCAAACCAACTGAGACCTGTCTGTCCGCTGCATCTACGCACACACTGTAACACACACACCTACACCACACACACGCACCTACAGCTAACAGCCTAACAGCCGTTGTGTATTTTATTTTGTGAAGCACTAAATGGTTTTAGAAAAATATGGACTCTTTGTTTGTAGATATCTACTAAACTAAAGCAAAGAGAGTAGGCCTGTTATACTGAGTGATATCATATATTTTACACACTGCTCTGCTTTCTGCACGGACCTCACAGCTGTTCTCACTGGAAACATCGCGTCGTGATGAAAGCAGTTACTAAAATAATATCCAGGGGATGCATGCAGAGCTGTCATTGGCTGAGATAAGTCCGGCCGTGCGTCACGACTCTTTGAAACATCTCTGTTGCCGGAAATGCATCCACGAAGGAGCCGTGGAGGACCGTGGAGGACCCATCAGTGTATCCTCGGTTAGAGCTCCTCCAGAGAGCCTCCTCGATGCTCGGTCCTCGAAGTGCATTTAGAGAAATGAGATGTCCTTCAACATGGCGCGCTGAAATTCATTTCCGGGTCACTACCGGAGGACCGAGGAGTCGAGGAGGGGGATTTGATGAAATGAGAAAGGGCCCAAGTGCACCTGCAGCAGGGAGACAGAAAGAAAACAAGGAGGGGAGCACGTAACACATGTCTACAGACATCCACTCGAAGTCAACAATTTTTCTGAAGAATGTGCTGACATGGGGGTTTAAATTGCCATGCCTCTTTTTGGCTTTCGAGCCCGTCTTGGGGTTAATGCCCAAGAAGCACCTGAAAACAATATGCCAAGACAACCATTTCAATTTTACATAGATTTATATGTTGCATCGTTTATTTTAAGGCACATGCAGCGGTGCCCCTTTCAATTTAAGTAAAACCTGCACCAAAGAAAGAAATTTGTATTTAAAGCCAAGCAAAAGCGATGAAAGCAAGAAAATCACTTAATTTGTTGTGTTATCACAGAGGATGGTCTGAATACAGTATTTTACTGTGAAATAATACAGTAACATGTTGTGAAATCCTGGTAATCATTTATTCTGTACATTCACAGTAATTAACTGTGCCTGTATTGATTTCACTGTGAAATTCAAAATTACAGTATTATATTGTGAACATTACAGGTAAAGACTGTAAAGTGGTAAAACAGTAATTTATTGTAAAATATTACAACTAAATATTGTGAAATCATGGTAATATTTTACAGTGCACACATATGCTCCATGGTGTTACAGGCATTGCCCTTACAACTACAATAAGCATATAAATGTTAATCTACAGCTCCGGTGATCCACTAGCACCGGAGTCTCCACCTGCAGACGCAGCCATCCTCGAAAACTACTGTAGCGTCACCTTGGATACGAGTCCAAACAACTCACAGACACACAGGCCAGGGCGCTGACACGGCGCCCTTTGAGCATCAGATCTGATGACGCTGATTGGCTGAAATTATGTTTCGGCGGCATAGTATACAGATAGCAACAGTCAGCTTGTTGGCTGCTGCTGCTCTGACTGAGGGCTCCTTTCTACCGCCCGGACGAGAGAGGGTAATGATGCACGCTGCGGCCAGGCAGGAAACTTATCAGTAACTTTAGACATCGTAAAGCAATTTTAAACGAGATTTTATTGTAGATTATGCATTTTACTGATACCAACTATATAATATTTACCTTGTTCATTAAAAATAAAAAATATATTTATTTATTTTTAATAAGAGATGGAGCTTTATTGTCTCCCTTAGGAGAAATTTGTCTTGGGCATCGAGATAATACACATAAAACATTCAGGTCAATCAGTCATAGATACAGAACAGAGATTACATATCAAATGGCAAAGAAACAAACAAGAAACATACAGGTAGAACTTTCCCTATTGCACATACATAATCAAATTGCACTTTCCCTATTGTATTTATACATAAATCAAATATTGCACTTTCCCCTATTGTATTCATACACAAATCAATATTGCACTTTCCCTATTGCACCTATGCATAGTGTCCGTCAAATTGCACATATCCCGAATGTGTCCATACCTATTTACACATATTGCACTTCCCCTATTTAACCTTCTCGATTGCACAAACTACACTGTAAACATTGCACCTCCCAACAACTCCTAACAGCATAATCACAATTGTTCCTGACTGTTCAGCAGCTTGATTGACAGCGGAACAAAGGAAAACTTATACCTGTTCAATTTACAGTTTTGGTAATCTATACCTTCTGCCGCAACTCAAACTCTCTATACAGGATGTGTTTGGGGTCGCAATGACAATCAAACATGTGGGAAGAGGGGGGGCGGCCGCCACTGCCCAAGGCCCATGGTTCACTTTACCCCACAGCCACCATTTTAGAAAAAATAGCCTAGCATTAAAATTCAGTCATCTTTAGCTTAATGACCAGTGTTGGGACTAACGCGTTACAAAGTAACGCGTTACTGTAACGCTGTTATTTTTGGCAGTAACTAGTACTCTAACGCATTACTTTTTAAATTCAGTAACTCAGTTACCGTTACTACATGGTCCGTTACTGCGTTAGTTTTTTTATATAGTCAACAGCCAGGCGAACAGAGATGAGAACTGTACTTAAGTACAGTACTTGAGTAAATGTACTTAGATACTTCCTGTGTCACATGCGGGGACGGGCTGTGGGCGTGTTTGTGTTGTTTACTAACAAGACTATCATGGCGGCGGAGCTCAAGTCTAGTTTCTCCACCTGGAGATATTCTCACTATTTCACTTTTGTCGAGCACAAAGAAAAGAACGTTTTAGTTAAATGTAAGTTGTGTCCTGGCGGGTCACAGATCCTATCTACTGCCCAAACCAGTCATTCAAATCTCTTAAAACATCTGCAAAAACAACATGCTGGGACGAAGCTAGTAGCTAAGACCACAGAGACTCAGCCGACACCACTCCACCTCCACCTAAGCAACAGCGGCTGGATTTTAACCAAGGGACTGCTAGCCAGGGAAAAGTCGATAAAGCCATTGCACGGTATGTTGTAGAACACATGCAGGCTATTGCTACAGTGGAGTCACCCGCTTTCAGGGAGCTAGTTAGCATGATACCATGTCCGGGCGGCACACGGCATATGGGACGGAAAACTTTTTCCAACTACCTGGAGAAAGAATCTACAAAAATGGAAAGCCAGCTAATATCTATGCAATCCAGATTGCATATAATGCATGTCAAGTTGATCAACAGATTGTATTATTCTCCAATGCAATCACAGTACTGAAATGAAGGCTATAAGGGCATTAATGGGAGCCCTTTTTTAAGTAACTAAAATGTTACTTTTCTCAGTAACGCATTACTTTTTGGTGTAAGTAATCAGTAAAGTAACTGAGTTACTTTTGAAATGAAGTAACTAGTAATGGTAACTAGTTACTGGTTTTCAGTAACTAGCACAACACTGTTAATGACTCGCATGGTTTAATACGCTGCCAACACATCAATTTATACAATATATGTGTTTAAACCTGGATACTTTTTTTTTGACATGACAGCCGATATAGCTGACATCTAGAAAATGTACTTTTTTCTAAAAATGTTTACTTACTAGAACACAATGAGGATCTCTCTTTCACAGGCAATGAGAAATGGGTGGAGCTTACATAATTTCTGGTCACGTGATTACAACTATAAGGCGTTGCCTGGTTACAGGGGGTGGTTCAACTTACCCCCTTCTCCCCTACATGTAATGTATGCATCTATTTGTCACGATCTGTCTCTGTTGTGAGTGCAACCATGGCGCTGTCGACAAAGGAGCTGGAGGGGTGACGGCGCGCCACTTGTTGAGACTCTTTATCCTTCTGTGGTTTCTGGTCATTGAGAGCAGTCTAGAGTTCATTGGTCAGTCCCCTCAGTGTGTGATGCAGCGAAGTGATTTCAGTGACCGCGTCTGCCAGTTTCTGTCTAAGCTCCAGCTGAGTGGCACCGGCTCTGGACTTTGTGGTTTCCAGCTCCTCTTCTCTCTCTGTGTGTGTGTGTGTGTGTGTGTGTGTGTGTGTGTGTGTGTGTGTGTGTGTGTGTGTGTGTGTGTGTGTGTGTGTGTGTGTGTGTGTGTGTGTGTGTGTGTGTGTGTGTGTGTGTGTGTGTGTGTGTGTGTGTGTGTGTGTGTGTGTGTGTGTGTGTGTGTGTGTGTGTGTGTGTGTGTGTGTGTGTGTGTGTGTGTGTGTGTGTGTGTGTGTGTGTGTGTGTGTGTGTGTGTGTGTGTGTGTGTGTGTGTGTGTGTGTGTGTGTGTGTGTGTGTGTGTGTGTGTGTGTGTGTGTGTATTCTTTTTAACATTTCATTGTGGTCATTTTTATTTGTTTAACACACTTTTTTTTATTTGATCCACTTGTTTCTCACAGTGTATATTTCTGTTGTTTCTAGACGTCGCCCTCTAGTGGAGACTCAGAGTACAGTCGCCCTCTAGTGGAGACTCAGAGTACAGTCGCCCTCTAGTGGAGACTCAGAGTACAGTCGCCCTCTAGGGGAGACTCAGAGTACAGTCGCCCTCTAGTGGAGACTCAGAATAAATCAAGCACAAAGGAATACATTAATACAATAACAAAATAATGTATATTAAATGTAAATAAAAATACAATTATAAAATAATATTAGGATATTAAAAGTGATACATTTTAAATAAAAAAATAATAATATTGATAATAATTATTGAGGAAGTACTTAATACAATTACATTCTTTAAATTAAATGTAATTAAACAAGAGATTACAATGATGATGATGCAATAGTAATAATATCAAAAATAAGTAATAATTGCGTGTATATAATAATGCTGAAATACCGTTGACTGTTTGTCCTTTTTGAATTCTTGTCTTTGTGTGTAAGAGGTTTTTGTAACGTGTCTTTGGGCGTATTATGGGATGGGCAGTTTGTTCCACACTGAGCTTTAAAGTTACCTCTCTGTTATTTCACTCCCTAAAAACACACTTCCAGGATCAGAGGGGAGTCTGCTTTTCAGAAACATGAGTCCACCTGAAACCCCAGATCATTCTCAGACTTACTCTACACAATACAAAGGGATTGATTTGAGAATATAATCACTAACAAACAAAGATCAGAGCGGGCACAACACATGTACAGATAATCTGTCACTCAGACACTTTTGGAAACTGATGTGGCTGTCACCTTTCAAAAATAATAGCATGCAGACGGCTCCTTTAAATGTGACACGGTGAGTATTGGTCTTTATTTAGTATCCAAACTATATAGAAATCTAACACACTCAGGGTGTCTGTGTGTGTGTGTGAACTGTGTACTAGTGTGTGTAAGTGTGGTTTAAAAAGACAGTAGAAATCCCCAGAAATCAGCTTAAACGTCTAAAAAGTGAGACTGTGTGTGTGTTCCCTCCCTGTTGTTTCGGGCGAGGTGGTGATCTCTCAGCTGTTTCTAAATATTTGGGGAGTGTCGTGTTGAGCAAAAGGAGGAGACGCCTTCAGGGTTCTATCAACATCATAACCATGTCCTATTCTGCTTTCTGTGGGAAAATGTAAATGAATCCGCCTCAAATAACTTTGACTGACTTCACTTGAGTTCACAGTCTGCAGATTATCCAATGTTACACCTCATTTGCATATTTAATCATAACATGTCAGAGAACTTGCAATATAAAAAGTGATTGTGTTAGTGTCAGTAATGAAGAGGGGAAGTTTCATGGTGATATCTGTTAGTTATATTGTTTACCCTCTTCACCTGGAGGGTGTGTACAAGATGTAGGAATTGTACACCCCAGGTCTTCAGAGGAAAAGGGGCTTCTCCTCTAAAGCTTCAGCTTTACTCAACTTTGTTCAACTCGGTGTCTGAAAGGGTTAATGACTACAGTTTTTTACATAAACAATTTTTTGTTTAACGTTTTTATCTCAAAATTCTTACATTTTTGAAAAATGCGCTTATAAATAAAATGTATTTTTTTTTTCATGACATTTTTTTCATGTATTTGTTTCTGAATTGTTTTTCTTGAATTCACTATATGGAATTGTTATTATCTTTTCCCTCCATGTTACGTGCCGTAGTGTGTGTGTGTGTGCCTCTCTCCTTCTCTACCCCTGATTGTCTGCCTCCAGGGCCCTTTCTCATTTATCTAATTCCCCTCCTCGACTCCTATCCTCGACTCCTATCCTCAAGACTTAGTCCCGCCCACAGGAGATGCGAGCGGAGGAGCCGAGGAGGGGAACCGAGGAGAGAGGAGGGGAAGCAGCAGGCGGTTAGAGAAATGAGAACCCCTCTCCTCTGAGCGGTCATTTTAAAGAGACGTCCATTAATGATGACAGGAGGCACAGCAGCCCTCTGTCTGATGGACAGATGTGTTCATGATGACTTATATATTTACTTTTAATTAATTCACAGTGCGGTATAATGAGACAATAACAGGCTACAGATGAGGACACACACACACACACACACACACACAGGTATATTTATATAAATATATTTTTATAAATATATACAATTTCAGAATCAAACAAGTGTGAGAGCACTCTCAGCATAATAACGTAACACTATCAGAGACTGGATATTTGTGCAGGCAGCAGGGTGGAGACCACAATGCGGGTGTCGGGGAATTCCTTGCTGGCCTGCTCCGCCACCTTCCTCACTGCCTCAGCAGAGTCCCTACGGAGGCTGTGCAGGTCATTTGTTCCAGTGTGGATCACCAGGTACTGAGGGCTCCTGAGGGTCTCCTTTTTCAACAGCTTCATGGCCTGGCCTGTGGTGCTGCAGTGTTTAGACAGCACCTTTTCATCAGGGAAAAGCTTTCTTGGGTCCAAGAACTTCCCGTTTGAGTCAGCCAGCAGGACCACTTGTGGGACTTGTTCTTCAGGCTGTGTGGGTGTATCAGGAGGTGCCAGGGTGTTGTTGGGCTGGGTGCTGAGCAGAGAGGGTGGGCCAGGGAGAGTCTGTGTCTCTCTACTCGTCATTTTGAGGACTGATGAGAGTTTCTCTGTCAGGTGCTGGACCTGCATGGTGAAGCTCTTCTCTCTACACTCAGCATCCTCCCTCACCTTGGCCAACTGAACACGGAGCACACTGTTCTCCTGTTTGAGTGCCTCTACACTTCCTCTGAGGTCAGATGCCAAGGCCTCGTTGTCGCTCTTGAGCTGCTGGAGGTCCTCTTTAAGCTGCTGCAGAGTGTTGTCTGGGGGACCAGACTGCCTGGCCTCGGTCCGCTCTTTGAATTCGGCAAAGTCCAGCTCGAGCAGGGCCATACTCTCCTTCAGCCGATTGTTGGAGCTGGCCGGTGTGGGAGGGGCAGAGATGGACAAGGTGTTGGGGTTCTCTATTGGGCTCTCATCATCTTCGCTGTCAGAGGGGACATCAGAGGGGACAGCAGAGGGGACATCAGAGGGGACATTGATCCTCTCTGTGTCCACCTCAGCTGTCAACAGGGGGAATGTCTCTTCGAATGACCCCAGGTTGGCTTCATTCCCTTGGACCATGACCTTTCCTTTGGTGTAGTATGTGATGTTGAGCAGAGGGTCATCTTTGTCAAGGTGTCCATCTTTACAGATTTGTAATCTGCCTCCTGAGCCGATGCCCTCTCTGGATACGTATATGCATAATGCTGCACAGAGTATCTTTCCAGATGTAGATGGAATCAATGAAGAATACCTCTCTCTATCTATCTATCTATCTCTCTCTCTATCTATCCATCTCTATATCTATCTCTCTCTATATCTCTATCTATCTATCTATCTATCTATCTATCCATCTCTCTATCTATATCTCTATCTATCTCTCTATCTATCTATCTATCTCTCTCTCTATCCATCTCGCTATCTATATCTCTATCTATCTATCTATCTCTCTCTATATCTCTATCTATCTCTCTATCTATCTATCTCTCTCTCTATCCATCTCTCTATCTATCTCTCTCTATATCTCTATCTATCTATCCATCTCTCTATCTATATCTCTATCTATCTATCTATCTCTCTATCTATCTATCTATCCATGTAAAACTAGAGAAACTCTAAGGAATTATTTTCTGAAGAGGTCTTTGAATGCAGCATTAGATGCCGAACATGTGACCTGTTAACATGCATGTGTCATGTGAAGAGGGGCGGGGGTTATTTTTAAATCAGCTGTTTTTTTACATGTGTTATGAAGAGTGTTTGGACCTTCAGGGCCACCGTACTCACGATATCTGAGGACGTGATCGTGTTTTGCATCACGTCTTTTTTGTGATTAAAGTTTTTAAATGATTGCGTTTTTAATTGTTTTCTTATGATTTGTAGAAAGGGATACTGCAGCAACTACAAATGTAATAATATTTTGGCGCGTTTCCACTGCAGCGGGTAGCTCGCTTTAAGCGTGCCGAGCCGTGCGGGGCCCGTTTTTGGTTGCGTTTCCACTTGGCCTAGTTTTGGCCCGGGGCTACTTTTTCACCTTTTTTTTGGCCCGACTAAATCGTGGTTCTAGGGCCAGGAACAACCAGGCTGAGTCGGGCTGAGCATGCTAAACTAGAGAGAGAATCGCTGGCAAGGGGCTACAACTACAACAAGATGAACATATTTGACCGTGATTTAATTGTAATACACGTTTCTAAATGATGCCGAAGTAACAACATACTGATACCGGTTAGTAAAAACCATGAATTAATGCTTTGACAAGTCTGCAGACAGACGGCAGGCGAAAAACCCTTTTAAAATGCGTGTTTTCTGAATGGAGATCGGCTAAGCTAACGCAGTCTATGCTCCGACCGTCCACACTCACAGCAACGGCCTATACAGACATAAATAAACCAGCGACTGTATTCTCCATGACACAGACAGTCTGTGGTTTGTACTTGTTTAACTTTTGTCTAGTTTCTGAACAGATATGAGGAGCTGTGAGCTCTGAGGGCTAAGAGCTAACGGCTGTGTTGTTTTTTGGGGCGCTCATTGAAGATGACGTCACGGCTCCGCCTACACTGCGTTACTATAGTAACTACCCCAGTTCCTAAACTGTAATGGAAGCGCAGCATAAAGTGAGCCGGGCCTAATAAGGCCTAACCAAACCGAGCGAGGCCGAGCGAGGCCTGTAGTGGAAACGCGCCATTAGTAATTTTTCTTTTTATATTGCGCCTTTTGCATTTCAATAAAGCATTTGTCCATATTTGCCATTAAAATAGAAATCTGTATTGTTAATATAACAGTGTGCATCGAGACCGGGTGACGACACTACCTATTGACGCAGTAACCACTGTAAGTTATATTCTTGTTTAATTAGATTTCTCTGTTTCATTTATTCTACTCTGTATAATTGTTCTGTAGTTATTGGAGCTAAAACGGCGCTTTTGAGAGATTTTAAATCTCAGATCTGCTCAAAGTCAACCTGTTACACAGGTCTCAGTGGGGTACTCAACCCTGCATTACAATATAGGCAGGGACACTCTGCTGTCGCCCATCAGCTGTAGAGAGTTAACTAATTAGAGGGGCGTGGCCCCACAGCTGTGAGAACTCAGCAATCAGGCGTCCATTTTAGGTAGCTCTTTCCTGGAGCGTCAGACAGCCGAAGACTGACAAAGACATTGGAGTCCTGCGGGAGTCAAAGACTGACCAAAACATTGGAGTCCTGCGGGAGTAAGACTGACAAAGACATTGGAGTCCTGCGGGAGTCACGAGGGTGGCAAAGAGGAGGCAAATCCTCCTCTGATTGAGCTAATTACCGCTGGTGTTTTATTTTATTTAATTTAGTTTTCTAGCCCCTCAGGCTATAATCATGTGTATTTTCTCCATTCCTGTTCACGTGTCTTCTCGCAATCATCGCTGGCCCCGTGTATCTCCTAATCGCTATAACCGGCCTGCTCTCGTCTATCCCACATGCTCCACTGAGATCCAACATCTAGTTTCAGGTGGCCTGTGGAACTGCCAGTCAGCTGTTCCTAAGGCTGACTTAATCTCTGGCTACGCTTCCCTGCAGTCTCTGGATTTCCTTGCTCTCACTGAGACGTGGATTACTCCATTCAACACATCCACCCCAGCAGCTCTTTCCACAGCATATTCCTTCACCCATACACCCAGACCCACTGGCAGAGGAGGTGGCACTGGTCTCCTGCTCTCTCCCAAATGGAGCTGTTCCCTCTTCAAGCTACCTAACTTCACTCCTTCCACCTTTGAATTCCATGCCGTCACAGTAACCCATCCTATACAATTAACCATTGTTGTTCTCTACCGTCCACCAGGCGCCTTGGGGGACTTCTTGGAGGAATTAGATAATCTCCTCTCACACATCCCTGAAACTGGCCCTCCCGCTGTACTTCTCGGAGACTTCAACCTCCAGACAGGGAAGATAGACGAACTAACATCTCTGTTAACCGCCTTTGCTTTCTCACTGTCTCCATCCCCACCAACTCATAAAGCTGGCAATGTCCTTGATCTCATATTCTCAAGGAACTACTTCTAACCTCTCTGTAAACCCGCTCCACACATCCGATCACTTCTTCATTTCATTCTCTCTACCCCTTTCCAAACATAACAAACTAACTCTTCTCATCCTGCACCTGTCCGCCGTAACCTTCGTTCCCTCTCCCCCTCTACCTTTGCCTCATCGGTGCTCTCAGCCCTCCCTTCCTCTGACTCGTTCCAACTCCTGCCTCCAAACTCTGCTGCAGAAACTCTCCTCTCTACTCTCTCATCCTCTCTGGACTCTCTCTGTCCTCTCACATCTTGGCAGGCTCGTCAGTCCCCTCCTGCTCCCTGGCTAAATGACGCACTGCGTGCTAATAGAACCGTCCTTCGGGCAGCAGAGCGGAAACGGTGGAAATCCAAACACCATGACGACCTCCTAACCTATCAGGCTCTCCTCTCCTCTTTCTCTGCTTCCATCTCACAGGCAAAAAGCACTTTCTTTCAAGATAAGATCCAATCTTCCTATTCCAATCCCAAAAAACTATTTTCCATCTTCTCCACCCTCTTGGACCCCCCCAAAGCCCCTCCCCCCTCCTCCCTTCTGTCAAACGACTTTGTTAACCACTTTGAAAAAAAGGTTGATGATATTCGCTCTTCTTTTTCTGACTCACCTCTACTCACCGCTGGGTCACCAGACCCTCCTTTCACCCACACACTGACCTCCTTTTCCCCTCTCTCTCCAAGTGAGGTTCTTACCCTCATTACCTCTGCCCGCCCTACCACCTGTCCTCTGGACCCTATCCCTTCAAACCTCCTTCAGACTATCGCTCCTGATATTCTACCGTTTCTCACCCATTTCATCAACACTTCTCTAACTTCTGGTCACTTTCCAAACAGTCTCAAGGAGGCAAGAGTAAACCCTCTCCTAAAGAAACCCACTCTCAACCCGTCTGATGTTATAAACTACAGGCCTGTCTCTCTCCTCCCGTTCCTGTCTAAAACACTTGAACGCGCTGTCTTTAAACAACTCTCCTGTTATCTCCATCAGAACAACCTTCTGGATCCGCACCAGTCTGGTTTCAAGGCAGGTCACTCCACAGAAACTGCTCTCATTGCTGTCACTGAGGAACTGCACACTGCTAAAGCAGCCTCCCTCTCCTCTGTCATCATCCTTTTGGACCTTTCTGCTGCATTCGACACGGTGAATCATCAGATCCTCCTTCGCACTCTCCAAGAACTTGGAGTTTCAGGCTCTGCACTTTCTCTCCTCACCTCATACCTCAAAGACCGCACCTACAGGGTTACTTGGAGAGGGTCCGAGTCTGACCCTTGTCAATTAACTACAGGGGTCCCTCAGGGCTCTGTTCTTGGTCCCCTCCTCTTCTCCCTGTACACAAACTCACTTGGATCAGTCATTAGCCCGCATGGTTTTTCATACCACTGCTACGCTGACGACACCCAATTAATTCTGTCCTTTCCCCGCTCAGAGACCCAGGTCGTCGCACGCATCTCTGCTTGTCTAGCTGACATCTCTCAGTGGATGTCTGCTCATCACCTCAAGCTCAACCTTGACAAGACTGAACTGCTTTTCCTTCCGGGAAAAGATTGTCCCACTCTTGACCTGACAATCAACATCGGCACCTCTGTTTCCCCGACTCAGACTGCAAGGAATCTGGGTGTGATCCTAGATAACAACCTGTCCTTCACTGCAAACATCGCTGCTACAACCCGCTGCTGCAGATACACGCTTTACAACATCAGGAGGATACGTCCCCAGCTGACCCAGAAAGCCACGCAGGTTCTGGTCCAGGCTCTCGTCATCTCACGCCTAGACTACTGCAACTCCCTCCTGGCTGGTCTACCTGCATGTGCCATCCGACCTCTGCAGCTCATCCAGAATGCAGCTGCTCGTCTGGTCTTCAACCTTCCTACATTTTCCCACACCACACCACTCCACTCCTCCGCTCCCTCCACTGGCTTCCGGTAACTGCTAGAATCCACTTCAAGACACTGGTACTTGCGTACCATGCTGCGAATGGATCTGGCCCTTCCTACATCCAGGACATGGTTAAACCGTACACCCCAGCGCGTGCACTACGCTCTGCATCAGCCAAACGACTCGCTGCACCCTCGCTGCGAGGGGGACCCAAGTTCCCATCAGCAAAAACACGTGGGTTTGCTATCCTGGCTCCAAAATGGTGGAATGAGCTCCCCATTGACATCAGGACAGCAGATAGCTTACACACCTTCCAGACTGAAAACTCATCTCTTTCGACTCCACGTCGAGCAATAGAACTATTAACAAAGCACTTATATACTAATAAAGGACTGGCTTATCTAAAGCCAGTTGAGTAGCACTTGAAATGTTTGGCTCTATGAAACCTGATGTACTTTATGATTCTGTTTTCTTCAAGGTTGTGTCTTCCTGGTCGAATGTACTTATTGTAAGTCGCTTTGGATAAAAGCGTCAGCTAAATGCAATGTAATGTAATACAGTTTAGAACAGTACATAAAAATAGTATTTGTTCTTAAACAACGTTGTTTTTATGGTTGTTTTTCTTATTTTTCTACCATCTGTAACTAAACGTATGTATGTACGACAAGTCAAATTCATCGTATGTGTAAATGTATTTGGCAAAAAAAATACTGTAGTTAGTACATGTAAATATTAGATACAATACTTATGAGTAAATATTCTGTCAGCTCATTGATGTTTTAGGTGAAACATACCCAGATCTTGTACTTGAGTAAAAGTAGAAGTACCCAGATCTTGTACTTGAGTTAAAGTAGAAATACTCAGATCTTGTAGTAAAAGTAGAAGTACTCAGATCTGGTACTTGAGTAAAAGTAGAAGTACTCAGTATTTGAAAGACTAAAACCTTATTTTTTAAATATTTCCCGGATATTTAATGTCGTATTTCTCCCAGAAATCATTGAAACATGTTTCCTGGTCTTTCTTTGGGAATGTTTGAACCTTGTTCTGCTATAATCTATTATTATTCCCCTTGAGAGGTTAATCTCTGGAAGAGCCAACATCAGGCTGTTTGCTCTGCAGATGTGTTGGATTACAGCTGATCTATTGGCTCAGGGTGGTTTATCAGCTGTGAACATGTGTCTGCAGAACATGATATCCTGACCCAGAATAACTCGTACGGAAACACAGAGAGGCAGTAGGTAGTTCCCATTTTCTGTCTCAAATCTCAAAATTCAGACTTTTTATGCTCCATTTCAGTATTTAAACTCATATAAGCAAATAATACTGCCTTTCGTCCTCCATTCACTTCAATGAGTCTGAGTTGTTGACAAATGAAAGGATGTGTATGGCTTCTAACAGTTAAATCTCAAAATGTTGACTTTCTGACAATTTTCTGTATTTACTATTTGTTTGTTGTTATTAATATAAAATGGTTTGACCTTCCACTGTATAAATCACATTGTACTTCAGTAAAAGTACAAGTACTCAGATCTTGTACTTCAGTAAAAGCATAAGTACTCAGATCTTGTACTTGAGTCAAAGTAGTGGAGTAGAAGTACAAAAGTAGCATAAAATGGAAATACTCAAGTAAAGTACAAGAACCTCTATATTGTACTTCAGTTAAAATACTTGAGCAAATGTACTTAGTTACTTCCCTCCTCTGAACATACCTGAAGAGGCTGCTTTTCCGCGTGATCATTTCTGCATTTGCATTTCCCCCTGTTGTGTCACTCAGATTTCCGGGAGACCCTGAACACATCTCATTCATTCTGCACAGAAGCACCGGATCCACCGGAGAGAAAACACCCGGTAACCGTGAGTTATCATCTTTAACGGGGTTTTAACGGTTTGAATGTTTGTTTTTAAAAGTGGGTACCTTTTGTCCTCTGCACACGGCACCGCGCCGGGCCGGCCGGGCCGGGCCGGGTATCCGTTTCCGGGTATCGTGCACACGGCACCTCGGTAGTGCTGAGAGCATAAATCCAACGTGTTTCTGTTTACATGAGATTAAAGACACGCGTGGCTCCAACCGGAGGATTATTGGCTTCATATATTTTTATGGTTTTATGGTTTTATTATATGGACTGATGTGTTGTTAAAGTACCGGGTGGAGCAGCTGGCTGAGGCCGTCTGTCGTTAACATTCTCCCGGGAAATAAACGCGGTTAGCCCGGTGGCTAATCCAGAGAACACACGTTAGAGAGGTGAGGTAGTGTTTCTGTTATTAATCCTGTATATTTACTATGAAACAGTCACATTCAATGATTCTAATAATGAAGAGCTGATTTATTTATTAGGATAGTAGTAGCTGGATGCATTTACGCCAAACCCCATTCAAAAAACATACAATTTTCCCATTAAAGAGAGGATAGCATCTCAATACTGTTTTTTTGGGGGGAAACGAATTAGTTACAACCCTCCCTTTAATTCGGCATTAACATATATTGACTATTAAACATCATACATGTATATTTAATGCTACTAATAACGACAATCTGATGGTTTTTGTTTTCTTGCTGAAGTAACGATGCATTTGTATGGACTGTGAACCAAACCCCATTCAGAAAACCTACAATTTAAAACAATGTTCCCATTAAAGAGAGGATAGCATCTCAATACTGGGATTTTTTGTTGTTGGAACATTAAGTTAGAAGTTTACCTTCAATTCGGCATTAAACAATCCTGCATATATATACCATTACACATTTACATGTATTGATGCTAATAACAACAATCTGATTGGTTTATTAGGTTGAAGCTGTCCTTCACTTCGGCTCAACATCAAACAAATTAAACTATATATTATGTGGTTTTCTCATTATATTTAACAGGTAATGTCATGTTTAGTGATGCTAATGAAGAAGAGCTGATTGTTTTGTAATGATAGATATCTCATAATCTGAAGGTAACATGGATTTAATCACCAAACATTAAGAAAGCTCATATATTTCCCCTTTAAAGAGAGGATAGCATCTCATTACTGTTGTGGTTTCTTTGGGAAAAGCATGAAAACAAACCAGACTATATATATTTGCTGTAGCTCTGTCATCATGTATGGAAAGAATACATAACATCTGTCCAGACCCTGTTCAGATAAGATGAGAAGTACTTTATTGATCCAAATTTGGGATTTTTTGGTGTTGCAGCAGCAGAAAAAGACAAGGCATTGCACATTAGTGAAATTTAAAAGACTAGAAATAAAGATATATATATACATTAAGTTCAGAAAACCTACAATTTGTAATATATGATTGTCTTGTGTTTTTTATGCTGCTGCAATGCAAAAATGTCCTAATTTGGGATCAATAAAGTACTTCTTATCTTATTACATTTACCTGTATGGAGTCAGCGTCAAACCCCATTCAGAAAACCTACAAGTTTAATAAATGTTCCCTTTTAAAGAATGGATAGCGTCTCATTACTGTTTTTGTTTTAGAAACTAATTAGTTGTAACCTTCCCTACAATTCAGCCCTTAATATGAACCTGAAAACGAGCCCCTTTTTTAAAGTTAATTTGATTACTAAAACCAAAGATAAACAATGGAATCACAATAAGAAGAAGTTAATCACTCGTACAAACAAGATAAGCTCTTTAATGATCTTGTACACCCTTAGTTTACACCAGGTGTCAGGTGTTTTCTATAGTTTATTTGAATATGGCCCACACCTGAAACTTGAGCTTATTTTATATAGAGCGATGCAGGGATGATGTGTTTCTGTAGTTCGACCCTGCAGGAAGCTGCTGGTTCCCTCCACAAAAAGCAACGGGATTTCTCCATAGGATTTAGGAATATTGTAAAAAATAAGGTCTGTGGAAAACGGAGCTGTTTGATAAATGCACGTTTTGTTCAGCCGGATAATCTCCACATGTCTGCCCTACTTTTTCGAATCATAACTCTAATGTCCAGAAGCTAAATGCTAACGTTATGCTACAAAGGAACTACAGGCGAGTCCAGCAGCACGACTTTAACGTCACGCCAACTTCAGATCCAGATTCAAACACACAGATTCTAAATGGAACGAGTTGAAGCGTTTGTTTGAACACTTTGCAGGAGGCAGGGACTTGCTTTCAAGCAGAACAGAAACTAACTTAGAGGAGTGTTTACGTGTTTGGCGTAATGACGTACAACGGCCTCCACGACTTCTGTAGTCCTATTCAGCCGCTTGGTAACAACCATCGTTTCTCAGACACGTCAACTCTTCAGAAATCACCGGTACTGATGGATTTAATGTCGTAGAACAAAACGTGATCCGTCTCTTCAGTGTGTCTCGACCACAGACCTTATTTCAGATGTTTTCCTAAGTTCAAAAACCGTTGACTCTGAGACGAGGGAACAGGAAGTGGTGACATGCTGACTCACTTCCTGGTTTTAGGACTCATTCCTGAACCACTCTATTGTACTTCTTAAATACATAATGTAAACATATCATATATCATCTTCAGGACTTTAGGGAACTTTTGATAATTGCTCAACATGAAGTATGACCGGTACATGACATAGTCTGTATGGTGTAGCTTGTTTGTGGTTCATTTTAGATTGCACAAGAGTATCTCGTCACAGTTTATCACAACCAACCACAACCATGGAAAAACTTTCTAATTTTAGTCTTGTGAGAGGCGTATGTGTAATGTGTGCCTCAGCTTTAAAGAGTCCTCTCCTGCTGATGTTCAGGTGTATATCAGTTTGTAGTGTCTCTACTTTAAAGAGTCCTCTCCTGCTGATGTTCAGGTGTATATCAGTATGTAGTGTCTCTACTTTAAAGAGTCCTCTCCTGCTGATGTTCAGGTGTATATCAGTATGTAGTGTCTCTACTTTAAAGAGTCCTCTCCTGCTGATGTTCAGGTGTATATCAGTATGTAGTGTCTCTACTTTAAAGAGTCCTCTCCTGCTGATGTTCAGGTGTATATCAGTATGTAGTGTCTCTACTTTAAAGAGTCCTCTCCTGCTGATGTTCAGGTGTATATCAGTATGTAGTGTCTCTACTTTAAAGAGTCCTTTCCTGCTGATGTTCAGGTGTATATCAATATGTAGTGTCTCTACTTTAAAGAGTCCTCTCCTGCTGATGTTCAGGTGTATATCAGTATGTAGTGTCTCTACTTTAAAGAGTCCTCTCCTGCTGATGTTCAGGTGTATATCAGTATGTAGTGTCTCTACTTTAAAGAGTCCTCTCCTGCTGATGTTCAGGTGTATATCAGTATGTAGTGTTTCTACTTTAAAGAGTCCTCTCCTGCTGATGTTCAGGTGTATATCAGTATGTAGTGTCTCTACTTTAAAGAGTCCTCTCCTGCTGATGTTCAGGTGTATATCAGTATGTAGTGTCTCTACTTTAAAGAGTCCTCTCCTGCTGATGTTCAGGTGTATATCAGTATGTAGTGTCTCTACTTTAAAGAGTCCTTTCCTGCTGATGTTCAGGTGTATATCAATATGTAGTGTCTCTACTTTAAAGAGTCCTCTCCTGCTGATGTTCAGGTGTATATCAGTATGTAGTGTCTCTACTTTAAAGAGTCCTCTCCTGCTGATGTTCAGGTGTATAACCGTACGTAAAAACATCTCGTTATTAACAACTTCATATTTCTCTTGTCCTTTGTTCTGAAGGGTCTGCAGAGATGTTGTTGTTGCTGACGTTTCTTCTCGCCGTGCGTCTTTGCGGCGCTGCGACGGTGGTCCCTGAATGCACCACAGTGAGCAGCTCCGCGGTGCGTTCACTGTCCGCCGGGGTGGATGCTTTGAGGGCCGAGCAGAGCCAGAGGCAACACCTGGAGGCTCTGTTCAACAGGTGAGACACAGAAGAGAGCTGAGGGAAGAAAGTATTACCAGAGAGGGTAAAAGTACACACTTCCTTTACTCCAGTAGAAGTACAGATACTCGTGTTTAAAATACTCTGGTGAAAGTAGAAGTACTGACTAAACTTCTTTACTCAAGTCAAAGCAAAGAGGCTTTGAAATGTACTTCAGTAAAAAGTACCCATAACTAGCAGCTGTTTTAAAGAGTACCTGACCTCCCTTTATATTAATAGAACAATAATGTCATTGTTAGCTAATGAATGTTTCCATGCTGAACAACGGCAACATGACAACGTTTCCATTGGTCCCTCTTCTTTAGAGAAGAGCAGGAAATGATGGATACACGGATCGTGTTCAAATCAATAGGCACGCAATGACTCTAAAGAATAATGATCACGCCACAAACACACATTCAGACTAAAGGAACCAGCTGTTTGGAAAATGAGAGAAGTAGAAAGTACAGGTATTTGAGTTCAACATGTAAGAAGTAGAAAGTACAGGTATTTGAGTTCAACATGTAAGAAGTAGAAAGTACAGGTATTTGAGTTCAACATGTAAGAAGTAGAAAGTACAGGTATTTGAGTTCAACATGTAAGAAGTAGAAAGTACAGGTATTTGAGTTCAACATGTAAGAAGTAGAAAGTACAGGTATTTGAGTTCAACATGTAAGAAGTAGAAAGTACAGGTATTTGAGTTCAACATGTAAGAAGTAGAAAGTACAGGTATTTGAGTTCAACATGTAAGAAGTAGAAAGTACAGGTATTTGAGTTCAACATGTAAGAAGTAGAAAGTACAGGTATTTGAGTTCAACATGTAAGAAGTAGAAAGTACAGGTATTTGGGTTCAACATGTAAGAAGTAGAAAGTACAGGTATTTGAGTTCAACATGTAAGAAGTAGAAAGTACAGGTATTTGAGTTCAACATGTAAGAAGTAGAAAGTACAGGTATTTGAGTTCAACATGTAAGAAGTAGAAAGTACAGGTATTTGGGTTCAACATGTAAGAAGTAGAAAGTACAGGTATTTGTGTTCAACATGTAAGATGTAGAAAGTACAGGTATTTGGGTTCAACATGTAAGAAGTAGAAAGTACAGGTATTTGGGTTCAACATGTAAGAAGTAGAAAGTACAGGTATTTGAGTTCAACATGTAAGAAGTAGAAAGTACAGGTATTTGGGTTCAACATGTAAGAAGTAGAAAGTACAGGTATTTGAGTTCAACATGTAAGAAGTAGAAAGTACAGGTATTTGTATTCAACATGTAAGAAGTAGAAAGTACAGGTATTTGTGTTCAACATGTGAGAAGTAGAAAGTAAAGGTATTTGTGTTCAACATGTGAGAAGTAGAAAGTACAGGTATTTGGGTTCAACATGTAAGAAGTAGAAAGTACAGGTATTTGAGTTCAACATGTAAGAAGTAGAAAGTACAGGTATTTGGGTTCAACATGTAGAAAGTAGAAAGTACAGGTATTTGTGTTCAACATGTAAGAAGTAGAAAGTACAGGTATTTGGGTTCAACATGTAGAAAGTACAGGTATTAGTGTTCAACATGTAAGAAGTAGAAAGTACAGGTATTTGAGTTCAACATGTAAGAAGTAGAAAGTACAGGTATTTGGGTTCAACATGTAAGAAGTAGAAAGTACAGGTATTTGTGTTCAACATGTAAGAAGTAGAAAGTACAGGTATTTGTGATCAACATGTAAGAAGTAGAAAGTACAGGTATTTGGGTTCAACATGTAAGAAGTAGAAAGTACAGGTATTTGTGATCAACATGTAAGAAGTAGAAAGTACAGGTATTTGAGTTCAACATGTAAGAAGTAGAAAGTACAGGTATTTGAGTTCAACATGTAAGAAGTAGAAAGTACAGCTATTTGAGTTCAACATGTAAGAAGTAGAAAGTACAGGTATTTGTGTTCAACATGTAAGAAGTAGAAAGTTCAGGTATTTGTGTTCAACATGTGAGAAGTAGAAAGTTCAGGTATTTGTGTTCAACATGTAAGAAGTAGAAAGTTCAGGTATTTGTGTTCAACATGTAAGAAGTAGAAAGTACAGGTATTTGGGTTCAACATGTAAGAAGTAGAAAGTACAGGTATTTGAGTTCAACATGTAAGAAGTAGAAAGTTCAGGTATTTGTGTTCAACATGTAAGAAGTAGAAAGTACAGGTATTTGTGTTCAACATGTAAGAAGTAGAAAGTACAGGTATTTGTGTTCAACATGTAAGAAGTAGAAAGTACAGGTATTTGAGTTCAACATGTAAGAAGTAGAAAGTACAGGTATTTGGGTACAACATGTAAGAAGTAGAAAGTACAGGTATTTGAGTTCAACATGTAAGAAGTAGAAAGTACAGGTATTTGAGTTCAACATGTGAGAAGTAAAAAGTACAGGTATTTGGGTTCGACATGTAAGAAGTAGAAAGTTCAGGTATTTGTGTTCAACATGTAAGAAGTAGAAAGTACAGGTATTTGAGTTCAACATGTAAGAAGTAGAAAGTACAGGTATTTGGGTTCAACATGTAAGAAGTAGAAAGTACAGGTATTTGAGTTCAACATGTAAGAAGTAGAAAGTTCAGGTATTTGTGTTCAACATGTAAGAAGTAGAAAGTACAGGTATTTGGGTTCAACATGTAAGAAATAGAAAGTACAGGTATTTGTGTTCAACATGTAAGAAGTAGAAAGTACAGGTATTTGAGTTCAACATGTGAGAAGTAGAAAGTACAGGTATTTGTGTTCAACATGTAAGAAGTAGAAAGTACAGGTATTTGAGTTCAACATGTAAGAAGTAGAAAGTACAGGTATTTGGGTACAACATGTAAGAAGTAGAAAGTACAGGTATTTGGGTACAACATGTAAGAAGTAGAAAGTACAGGTATTTGAGTTCAACATGTAAGAAGTAGAAAGTACAGGTATTTGAGTTCAACATGTGAGAAGTAGAAAGTACAGGTATTTGGGTTCGACATGTAAGAAGTAGAAAGTACAGGTATTTGGGTTCAACATGTAAGAAGTAGAAAGTACAGGTATTTGGGTTCAACATGTAAGAAGTAGAAAGTACAGGTATTTGAGTTCAACATGTAAGAAGTAGAAAGTTCAGGTATTTGTGTTCAACATGTAAGAAGTAGAAAGTACAGGTATTTGTGTTCAACATGTAAGAAGTAGAAAGTACAGGTATTTGAGTTCAACATGTGAGAAGTAGAAAGTACAGGTATTTGTGTTCAACATGTGAGAAGTAGAAAGTACAGGTATTTGAGTTCAACATGTAAGAAGTAGAAAGTACAGGTATTTGGGTTCAACATGTAAGAAGTAGAAAGTACAGGTATTTGTGTTCAACATGTAAGAAGTAGAAAGTACAGGTATTTGGGTTCGACATGTAAGAAGTAGAAAGTACAGGTATTTGGGTTCAACATGTAAGAAGTAGAAAGTACAGGTATTTGGGTTCAACATGTAAGAAGTAGAAAGTACAGGTATTTGTGTTCAACATGTGAGAAGTAGAAAGTACAGGTATTTGTGTTCAACATGTAAGAAGTAGAAAGTACAGGTATTTGTGTTCAACATGTAAGAAGTAGAAAGTACAGGTATTTGTGTTCAACATGTAAGAAGTAGAAAGTACAGGTATTTGAGTTCAACATGTAAGAAGTAGAAAGTACAGGTATTTGTGTTCAACATGTAAGAAGTAGAAAGTACAGGTATTTGAGTTCAACATGTGAGAAGTAGAAAGTACAGGTATTTGAGTTCAACATGTAAGAAGTAGAAAGTACAGGTATTTGAGTTCAACATGTAAGAAGTAGAAAGTACAGGTATTTGTGTTCAACATGTAAGAAGTAGAAAGTACAGGTATTTGGGTTCAACATGTAATCTTTGGTCCCTCTTCTTCGAATGCTTGAATCATTTTGAATATTCGATTAATAATTCCCATCCCTATGTTGTTGTTCTTTATAAACAGATATGGAGAGAACGGCAGCATCTCTTTAGCCGGGTTGAAGCTCCTCTTACAGAACGTGGGTTTGGATCGAAACCGGAGCGTTACGGTGCAACATCACGAGAAACCCGGTCACCGTCATCATCAGGAAGAAAACCCCCACCAGCATCATCACCACCACCACCACCACCACCACCATCACCACAACAACTCCCACACACACAAGTCTCCAAAGACCTCGGAGGTGTCCAAAGATCAGGACAGTTTGCAGGACAGGAAGAGCGTCTCCTCGGCGGTTTTCAGCGCGCAAATGATGGTGAAATCGGACGAAAATCAGGAGACGAACGGGACTCCTGAAGAACACGATCAAATAAACCACAATATTCCTCACAACCACAGCGAGGACAGTGTGGAGGTAAGAGCTGTTACTACCAGGATCAGTGTGGATTAGGGCTGTACCCGAATATTCGTTCGTTGGAGTACTATTCGGGTTTCAATTTCGTTATTCGTTTTGTTTTTTTTTCCGTTTTTTTTTCCGAATTGATTGAAATCTCCAATATCAACGTAAGAGCTTGTGCCTCTTCGGGGGGTGCTAACACTTAACCATAAACGTTATCGTTTACTTTCTCCGTCTTTATATGTAGATATTACTTTTCTCCGTTAATCTCCGTCACGTTGTTTCCATAGCAACAACAACTTCCTGTCAACAGCACTACCTCTCCTTCAAAATAAAAGCATGTCCATAAATAGGAAGCCAAGCCAAATTACACTTAAGACATATACAACTGCAACGAAAGTAACAAACACAATGCGATATCCTTTTCAATTTCAAAGAACACAAATTGGGTTACATTAACAAATAACTATAAAACAACAATACTGTAGAATAACAAAATGAATGCCGTGAATAAACCGAAATACACGTGTCGAAGCGGTTCGCTGCATTACTACGCCCCCCACGCGCGGGCCGAATATTCAAACATTCGCTGCAGATTACTACCGAATATCCGGAGCCCGAGAAATGGTATTCGGGACAGCCCTAGTGTGGATGTCTTTCTTATTCTTTGAGAAATCTCCACAATGACATGACGTAGGCCAGGGGTGTCGTACTCAGCTATAGGTACAAGGACTGTACTTAAGTGCACATTTGAGGTACTTTACTCAAGTATTTTCCTATCATTACACTTTAAACAACGCAGGACTTTTGCAAAAATAATGTTTCTACAGTGTGGAGGTAAGAGCTGTTATTGTAGGATTAGTGTGGATTTTCTTTCCTTCTTCTTTGAGACATTTGAAATGACTTAGGCCAGGTGTGTTCAAACTCTTTCAACTTCATTTTATGTGTCCCGCAAGAGCTTGCAAAGAATAGTCATTCAGGACAAAGATGTCCAGTGTTGGATACTGGAGGGTTAATTATTGATCATGTTAACTTTAAATAGAGTGGTAGAAGAAGTACTCCAATCCTTGGCTTGAGTAAAAGCAGCAAAAGTACTTGGTTATAGGTAAAAGTATTGTACTTAAAAGCCACATTTTAGGTACTTTACTCAAGTATTTTCCTATCATCACACTTTAACCTGTTAAGCCCGAGAGCCCCCGGTAGAGGGGGCTGCAGGTTTTTTTTTTTTTTACGAAACTGTGTCTCAGGGCTTCTTAATATTTAAAAACCTATTAATGTGTCATACCCGATTAACGGGAAGAAACTCAGCTAACTGACAATACGAACCATTTTTACTGAAACAAAACACAAGTCTCACAAGAAGTGTCTAAATTAGCCATGAGCGAAAAAATGCTAACACACTTAGCACAGAACTCATGTTAAAATTAGGGATCGACCGATATGGCTTTTTCAAGGCCGATACCGATACAGATTATTAGTAATCAAGGAGACCGATAACCGATGTTTGGAACCGATATACATTTGCAGTAAAATCATAAAATCTTGGTGTCAAAATGTGGGATAACACAAACTGGCTATGCATCCATCTCGTTCTAGTTAACTGCAACAAAGTGCATTATTCGGACATTTTCAGTGTAACTGGGAAACTGATAGAATTGGATCATAAGATCGTGGAGTTTTTGCAACTTCAGCATAGGGGATTGGGATGTTTATTGAACTTCGGCTTTCAACTGATTTACCTTCGAAACACACGTATGGCTCTGCCGCTCAGCGCTGCTGCTTGCCTCTGTCTGTGTCTGCGTTCTTCGCGCCTGCCTGTAATCTGAGAAGGTCCCGCCTCTCTGGCTGGCTGCAGCAAGTGTTGATTGACACTTCAGTAATAGCCTAGCAGATAGCGCTGTGGGCGGGACATTGCTCGTGAACACAGAGTGGTGACTACAGTCAGAGAAACGGCCGCATCAGAGCCAACGTTTTATCGGCAATTGGATAAAGAAAATGACGATACAGATAATCTGTAAAATGCGGAATATCGGTCGACCCCTAGTTAAAATACCCTTATTACTTATCCTATCTGCACAAACAAGATATCGATCGCAAGCTGAGATTTCACAGATTCTACAGATATTAGTATCATCGACAATAACAACAAAATTAGCTTTACGGGACCAAATCGGAAAATAAGTCTTACATTAAACATGAACAGTGATACTACAAAAAATGATAAGCCAAATTAATAAGATAGGTCTTTTAATTTACTTTAAAAAATTCCAATTAATAATCAATTTTATTTACAAGCCCCCCTTTTCATTTGCGTAAACAAAACTCAAAGTGCTACAGAGTAAAATGGTTGAAACAAAATAAAAGCAGTGACGTTTACTTGCATTTAATTGAGGGTTTTCCACAGTTTGGGGCGATAAAAGCAGAACGCAGCCTCTCCAGTTTTCTTGAGTTGATGATGGTGGTGGTGTTGTGTTTTCCTACAGTGCCTGAACGCCTCCACTATCCTCTCCTCTCATGGCATGTCTTCAGGAGGAAGCGTCTCCTTCGCTGACTTCAGCTTCCTCTGCCCGGCGCTCCTCCACCAGATCGACGACGGAGCCTGCATCCGGCACAGAAGTAATAACAATAATAATAAGAGATGACAAAAGTATACACATCCTTTACTCAAGTAGAAGTACAGATACTCGTGTTTAAAAATACTCTGGTAGAAGTACTGACTAAACTTCTTTACTCAAGTAAAAGTGTAGTAGCAGTAACAGTGGTAGTAGTAACTATAGTAGTAGTTGTAGTAATGGTAATAGTAGTTGTTGTAGTAGTAGTAGTAGTGGTGGTAACTGTAGTCGTGGTAACAGTAGTAGTAGTGGTAGTGGTAACTGTAGTCGTGGTAACAATAGTAGTAGTGGTAGTGGTAACTGTAGTCGTGGTAACAGTAGTAGTCGTGGTAGTGGTAACAGTAGTAGTCGTGGTAGTAGTAACTGTAGTAGTTACTGTAGTAGTAGTAACTGTAGTAGTGGTAACAGTAGTAGTAGTGGTAGTGGTAACTGTAGTCGTGGTAACAATAGTAGTAGTAGTGGTAACTGTAGTAGTTACTGTAGTAGTGGTAACCGTAGTAATAGTAACTGTAGTAGTGGTAACAGTAGTAATAGTAGTAGTAACTGTAGTAGTGGTAACAGTAGTAGTAACTGTAGTAGTTACTGTAGTAGTGGTAACCGTAGTAATAGTAACTGTAGTAGTAACAACAGTAGTAGTAGTAGTAACTGTAGTAGTAGTAACAGCAGCGACGTGCGGTCAGGGGAGGCAGGTGAGGCAGAGCCTCACTTGTCATTCTCCAATGTAACGGATAAAAAGAATAATAATACAAATAATAATAATAATAATAATAAAATGTCTCCACTGATCTGTGTTGTAAATGTGATATCTGTTTGATTCCAATCGCTTTTTATAGTAAAAATTGGCTAATTTGCCGAGCTCCGCTACAACTACGGGGAGCGATGAGATTGAGAAGTGAGGCAGGGACGAGCTCTGCCTCATAGAAGCCCACAGTAACTTGCTGGAGCACGGGCACTAATTTAGCGCGGGCACTTATTTTGTGAGCGCGCTCCAGCCAGTTACTGTGGGGTGAGGTGAGGCACAGATGAGCTCTGCCTCACCTCAGAATGCGTCACCCCACAGAAACTGTCTGGAAAGCGGGCCCTAAGCGCATGCCTGCACCATCTCACTGTATGTCACCAATGTAATGTTTGTAGATCCCTTTATTACATTTATCCTCGCCATCCATAGTCTCTAAATAACTTATTTCACGTATGATATTTAAGCTCGCTGGTCTCATCATACAACGGCAAGGAAAAAAGCACCAGGGGAGGCAGCCACAACCTCTGCCGCACTGAAGGGGGCGCAAGTGAGCCCACAGGTTCTTGTTGCTACTGTTATTCTACGCAGACGAAAACAACAAGCTAGGCTTTTGAAACTAGAGGAAGATAAGGAGGACTTTTACAAAACAGTAATAGAGATTGTTGTCCAGAAGGATAGCATGGACTTCATCTTCAAGTCAAGGTAAGACCACATTTGTAATGAAAATGGGATCTTACTAAGAGAGAACAATCCAATATTTAGATTTTGGGTAGGCTTTTGTTGAACGGTCTGTTTAAAATGAATCGAAGCATCAGACTAAAAAAGCTTTTGAAAATAACAGAATATTTCGATTAAAGGTGGGGTAGGTAAGTTTGAGAAACCGGCACGATATACACTTTTTGTTATATTCCATGGAATGCTCTTAACATCCCGATAGCAATGAATATCTGAAGTGCTTTGACAAAAAATACATAAAAACATTTCATCTGTGGAAACCGTAGTACTGTAAAAAGCACGACCACTCATTTTAGCCGGCCCGGCTAAAATAACCTGCCTGTCAGCCTTCCATCTGTGCACAAACTTATCTCGTGCCCTCATTGGTCATGTGCACGTTCGTGTGTGTTGGAGGAGGGGCTGTGTATTTTCAAATTCTAGCTCACTCGAGCTGGTTTCTCCAAAATTACCTACCCCGCCACCTTTAAGGTCAAAATATATAATATTTGTAAATCTGACTCTGAAAGAGTCAGTGCCTCACCAGCCATGTACCTCACCGCACGTCACTGGGTAACAGTAGTCATAGTAACTGTAGTAGTAACAACAGTAGTAGTAACTGTAGTAGTAGTGGTGGTAACAGTAGTAGTAGTAGTAGTAGTAGTAACTGTAGTCGTGGTAACAGTAGTCATAGTAACTGTAGTAGTAACTGTAGTAGTAGTAGTAGTAACTGTAGTAGTAGTAATAATAGTAGTAGTAAATATGTGATCTCTTCAGTACAGAGCTACAGGGATGTGGTGTTTTAGGGTTGTTCCCTGAACGCAGCATCTCCCTGGGATTCCTCCATATTTTCATAAACTTTCCTAGTGACTGAAAAGCTCTTTAAATAAAGTGTATTTTTTTGTATTTGTAGGCAACAAACATGTTGTTCATGTTCACGTTCACCACGGGAACCAAAACGCCTCGGAGCAGGAGGACCAACCCGGGGGAGAAATAGTCCAAAACGTCGCCATCGGTAAGAAGACAGATCACTAAATCTGAGTTATTTGCACTACTGGATATATCGAGTTCATATTAATCCGTCTATTACAACTAACTTTATTGTCAATCTTTCAGTTTGTGTGTACAGACAGAGATCCAAATACCGTTTCCCACAATCACAAATACAAATATATGTATATATATACACACACAATCAACAGCCACATGTATACATATGCACACATTAAGACATGAATAAAAGCAACTGTTGTGTTTATTTTTGATATTTACTTTTTATTTATACCTCTTAATGTGTATATACTTTATTAATCCCAAATTGGCTAATCATTTTTGTCACGGCAGCATTTTGACATCTACAAGAATTACTTATTTTAAACATTATAAAATATACTGTCTTATATACCAAAATATCAGGGATGGGAATTTGAAAGCAAATGTATATTCGAATATTCGACCACCACAAAAAACGGTTAACCGAAATGTAAATATCCTATAAAAAAAAAATTGGGATAAATAAATAAATACATGTTCAAATAAGTGTAGAAACCAGGTCGAATTTGTAAAATGTATTGAACTGGTGATCACAGTTTGACAGCTATAGGTCTACAGCTTTCATGTGTGGAGGCGATTCACAATCAGCCCAGCTGTAGAGAAGACCCTCTCAGCTGGAACGGAGGTTGCGGGTATAGCAAGGTATAGCATGTATATAAGTTTAATGTGGCATAGTTTGACCTCGACACCGCACTCACTAACCTGGTCGAAATATTTCCACACTCCTTTTTGACGCCATGTCTGTTGTGTAGGACTCTTCTTAGAGTGTAAATAATTAACGGACTATGACTGGTAAAATATGTTGAATACCGGCAAAACTAAATCTCTCCAGTCAAAATGTCTGCACTTTGCCGCCACACACGGTTGCCAAGCAGCGCTTATTGTTGTTTAGGCTGGCCATGTGTCGCGAGTGTTGACAGGGGGCGGGGAGCACGCTCATGAACTGTTAGCGCCGGAACCTCGCAACGGCTGCAGAGCTCATTTGTGCCACATTTGGGCCTAAGATGAGGTTTGCGTCTGCGTGATCTGCGTGTAGGGAGGGGCAGCAGCCATATCATTGGCTAGAACTAGATCTGATGGATTTGGTCATAAACACGAGTGAAGTATAACAGGACGAGAGAGAGAGAGAGAGATCAGCACCTGCAGCTCTGCCCGCTGTGAGGGGCCGGTGAGCGGAGCAACACACACCTTTAGACGTCACCTAACACATTTAGCTATGGCACTGTCGTATATATATATATATACACATTGAATTATTCAATTTGATAATATGTAATCAACTTAGGCATCACTCCCAAAAAAATAAAAAGATTAATAAAAATATTCATAACTCATATTCGAACACCTGAATAATTTCGAATATTCGATTAATCGTTCCCATCCCTTCAAAATATAAACCTAGTGTACTTTATACATAAAAAGTATGAAATTAAAAGTATATGTCTATATATTAGTATTTATGTGTATATAATATATGTGGGTGTACAGGTGTGTATTTATGTATATTATACACATATGTATATATTTTGGGACAGTGACAAAAAGCATTTGACACACACCTCATACAGACTCACACACACACACACATACACACATACACACAGACACACATACCTCATACACACACACACAGACAGACACACACAACCTCATACACAGACACACACACCTCATACACACACACACACACACACACACGGAGAGAGAGAGAAAAATTGACAATAAAGTAGACTTTGACTTCTAATTACTGTGATCTGTGTTTGAAGGAGCGCTTTTAAAATGTACCGTTTCCCAGCTACAGTCCCATTAAAGTGATATGTTAGTGACTGTGTGTGTGTGTGTGTGTGTGTGTGTGTGTGTGTGTGTGCTTGTGTGTGTGTGCGCAGCGTGGGTCGGGGGCTTCCTCTCCATCACGGTCATCAGCCTGCTCTCGCTGCTCGGGGTCGTTCTCATCCCGCTGATGAACAAAGTTTTCTTCAAGTTCCTGCTCAGCTTCCTGGTGGCGCTGGCCGTGGGGACGCTGAGCGGAGACGCCTTCCTGCACCTCATCCCGCACGTGAGTCACGACACAGCTCCTAAAGTACACAGCGACTCGGGTGCACTCTGTTCCTGCTGAGAGCGCAAAGTCGCCTTCTAAATAAAAGCATGTCTATTTAAAACGGGAAGTTAAGACATGAGTAGTAGTAATCATACCGCTTTCGTCTCATTAGTATGCATAAAAAGTGACCGGTGGACATGCCCCCAATTATGCAAATAAGCTAAGTCCCACCTCCCATTGTTCGAGACCCTTTGATGTGAGATAACAGGTAGGTGTGAAGCCCCCCTGTGTAGTGCCTTTGTTGTCTAATTCTTTGATGTGTTGATTAAGGTAGTCTCTTTGAAGTTATGTTGTCTGGCCCCTGTCCCCCCTTGTAGTCTAAGCCTTTGATGTGAGATAACAGGTAGGTGTGAAAAGCCCCCCTGTGGAGGGCTTTTTGTTGTCTATTTCTTTGATGTGTTGATTAATGCAGTCTCTTTGAAGTTATGCTGTCTGGTCCCCTCAGGGTTGTCTAATCTAATTAGCCTTTGATGTTTTACCCTTTGATGTGGTGTGTTATAAGCCTTTGATGTTATTCTAGGTGTCTCTTTGAAGTTATGCGTGAGACTGTCTAACCCCCTCCCCGCCAAGGCCTCTCCACCCCCTTCCTTTTGGGCCATGAGGCTAGCAGATAGTGGGGGAGGGAATTAGGTGAAAATAGAAATATGCTCAAACTAATTAACAATGACAGTAATTTCCACTTAACAAGTCACCTTGCAAAAAAAAAAAGATGGTCAAGAGACGCCTGTGACAACTTGCCGCCATCCGTCCGGAGCGCCAGTCAAGAAACGAATGGCACAGCTGTGCGGGGTTCAGACGCCTACAGCCAGAGATCTGTGCACAAACTTATCTCGTGCCCTCTTTTTGTCGCTCTGTGAGGAAGTGGCAGATTTTCGGTTGTGTACTTTCAAATTCTAGCTCACTCGAGATGGTTTCTCCAAAATGACCTACCCCTACCTTTAAGAACAATTAACACACACACACACACACACACACACACACACACACACACACACACACACACACACGTTGGAGTTGGCCTTTGATGTGAGGGTTTGAGATAAGCCTGGGATGTTAATCTATATGTTGATTAAGACACTCTCTGTGAGGTGAGAAGCGAGGGGATGGAGTTAGTTTTTAAAAAAGAAATACGCTCAAACTAAATAAAACAGCCATTAATTTTCACTCACTAAGACACCTAAAAACGTTATTGTCCTCTCTAGATTTGATTCAGGGTTTTGCTTTAAATGATTAGTGCTTGCTAAGGATGTTTCTTTTCAAGTTTTTGTGAAACTGTTAACTACAAGGAAGTATCTGTTTTGCAAAGAAGGTATTCATATTAATTTAAAAAAGATCTTATTTAGGTTTTAATAGTGATAACTAAGTTTCACTCTGTGGGGGGACAAAAGAAGCATCGTTAATCACCTGGATAAAGGACTCTTTAAAGCAGATATACCATATGCAGACACACACCTGAATATCAGCAGGAGAGGACTCTCTAAAGTAAATACATTATAGGGTTAAAATAAGATATATATGTGGTGGAATTAGTTTAAAACAGTCACCTTACACTTTTTTAGTTGTCCTCTCTAAATTAGATGTAAGGTTTTTTTTTTTTTAATGATTAGTGTTAATTAAGGGCTATTGTTATTTTGGTTTATAAGGGGATAAGAGTTCAACTTTTAAAAATTGCACAGGATCATTCTAAGAAGAGTGAGAGGGCTAATGAGCCAGCACCATACCTCCTCTATGCATTTTCTTGACCTGTATCTGATCTTGGAAAACTCTGGTAAGTACTTTTTTATTTTTATCTTATATCATGTAATTATTAAATGTTTTTTTTTTTTGGTAGGGGTTAAACTAGTATATTATGTGGATAGTATATTATTAGATACTTACAAATGTTATGTTTTTTCTGTTTACAGTAGAGACCCTGTGTGCTGAAATCTCCTGACACAGAGTACTTCATGATAGTGGTCAGCTTTTAAACACAAAAGTGTATCTTTCAGTAACTTTCTCAGAGAATTTAAGCATAAATCTGTCAAATGTTCAAAACAGCCTTCACTGACATAGCCTCAAAATCACAAACTGCCATTAAGAGTCAGATTCTTAACGAGATCTACTGACACAAAGTACTTCATTATCTACTTTTTCAGCTTTTAAAAAAGAAAAGTGTATCTTTCGGTAACTTTTTGAGAGAATTAAGCATAATTTTGTCAAATGGTCAAAACAGCCTCTGTTTCAAGCCTCAAAATCACAAACTGCCATTAAGAGGCAGAATCCTAACGAAATCTACTGACACAGAGTACTTCATTATCTACTTTTGAGCTTTTATACACAAAAGTGTATCTTTCAGTAACTTTCTCAGAGAATTTAAACCTAAATCAGTCAAATGTTCAAAATAGCCTTCACTGAAATAGCCTCAAAATGACAAACTGCCATTAAGAGTCAGATGCTTGACGAAATCTCCTGACACAGAGTACTTTCATGGTAGTGGTCAGCTTTTAAACACAAAAGTGTATCTTTCGGTAACTTTTTTGAGAGAATTACGCATAAATCAGTCAAATGTTCAAAATAGCCTTCACTGAAATAGCCTCAAAATGACAAACTGCCATTAAGAGTCAGAATCCTAACGAAATCTACTCCGAGTACTTCATGGTAGTGGTCAGCTTTTTATACACAAAGTGTATCTTTCAGTAACTTTCTGAGAAAATTAAGCATAAATCAGTCAAATGTTCAAAACAGCCTTCACTGAAATAGCCTCAAAATCACAAACTGCCATTAAGAGTCAGAATCCTAACGAAATCTACTCAAACAGAGTACTTCATGGTAGTGGTCAGCTTTTAAACACAAAAGTGTATCTTTCAGTAACCTTCTGAGAGAATTTAAGCATAAATCTGTCAAATGTTCAAAACAGCCTTGTTTCACTGAAATAGCGTCAAAATCACAAACTGGCTGAAATTACAGTGAACTGGAGAAATTACAGCACAGAGTTTTCTACTACGACACAGATAGTATAATCTATGTGACAAGACAGGGGCAGTCTCCAGTACTTTCATGGTAGTGGACAGCTTTTAAAAAGAAAAGTGTATCTTTCGGTAACCTTTTTGAGAGAATTAAGCATAAATCTGTCAAATGTTCAAAACGGCCTTGTTTCACTGAAATGGATAAATGTATCCGAAAATAGTGTCTCTTAAGGCGGATATAGCCCCCTGATAACTCCCGTTACACTATTTCTGACTCTGGAGGAATGTAAGTTAACTTTTGGAAGAACCAGAGAAAAGGGTGAAAATGGATAAAATATATCCGAAAATAGTGTCTCTTAAGGCAGGTAGAGTCCCCTGATAACTCCCCTTACATTCATCCACAGTCAGAAAAAGTATCTACGTTATCTTTTTTGGGAGAACCAGAGGAAAGGGGTGAAATTGGAGAAATTGTATCCGAAAATAGTGTCTCTTAAGGAGGGTAGAGTATGGGAATTGAACGATAAACCGATCACTGTAAATGAAACGCGGAGAGAAGCAGCAGTGCAAATCGTTAAGTCTATTACCTTGTATGCACTACGACACTAACTTGGTAAAATGTAATGTGTTTTTTATGAAAATGGGTTGAATGTTGTGTTTTCAATTAAACAACCATTACAAAATGAAAATGTGTTTTATTTTTTTTGTTGCTTTCATATATAGTAATTTGTAAACGAAACATTTAAAATGTATCATGTGCTCTCATTGTATGCTCTGTTTTTTTTTTTCAGTAACTTTCTCAGAGAATTTAAGCATAAATCTGTCAAATGTTCAAAACAGTTTTGTTTCACTGAAATAGCCTCAAAATCACAAACTGGCTGAAACTATACAGTGAATTGGAGAAATTACAGCACAGAGTTTTCTACTACGACACAGATAGTATAATCTATGTGACAAGACAGGGGCAGTCTCCAGTACTTTCATGGTAGTGGACAGCTTTTTTAAATACAAAAGTGTATCTTTCGGTAACTTTCTGAGAGAATTTAAGCATAAATCTGTCAAATGTTCAAAACAGCCTTCACTGAAATAGCCTCAAAATCACAAACTGCCATTAAGAGTCAGATTCTTAATGAAATCTACTGACACAGAGTACTTCATTATCTACTTTTTCAGCTTTTAAAAAAGAAAAGTGTATCTTTCGGTAACTTTTTGAGAGAATTAAGCATAAATCTGTCAAATGTTCAAAACTGCCTTCACTGAAATAGCCTCAAAATCACAAACTGCCATTAAGAGTCAGATGCTTGATGAAATCTAATAAAACAGAGTACTTCATTATCTACTTTTTCAGCTTTTTATACACAAGTGTATCTTTCAGTAACTTTTCTCAGAGAATTTAAGCATAAATCTGTCAAATGTTCAAAACAGCCTTGTTTCACTGAAATAGCCTCAAAGTCACAAACTGTCATTAAGAGTCAGATTCTTAACGAAATCTACTGACACAAAGTACTTCATGGTAGTGGTCAGCTTTTAAACACAAAAGTGTATCTTTCAGTAACTTTCTGAGAGAATTTAAGCATAAATCTGTCAAATGTTCAAAACAGCCTTGTTTCACTGAAATAGCGTCAAAATCACAAACTGGCTGAAACTGTACAGTGAATTGGAGAAATTACAGCACAGAGTTTTCTACTACGACACAGATAGTATAATCTATGTGACAAGACAGGGGCAGTCTCCAGTACTTTCATGGTAGTGCTCAGCTTTTAAAAAAGTAAAGTGCATCTTTCAGTATCTTTTTGAGAGAATTAAGCATACATCTGTCAAATGTTCAAAACTGCCTTGTTTCACTGAAATGGATAAATGTATCCGAAAATAGTGTCTCTTAAGGCGGATAAAGTCCCCTGACAACTCCCCTTACATTCATCCAGAGTCAGAAAAAGTCTCTACGTTATCTTTTTTGGGAGAACCAGAGGAAAGGGGTGAAATTGGAGAAATTGTATCCGAAAATAGTGTCTCTTAAGGAGGGTAGAGTATGGGAATTGAACGATAAACCGATCACTGTAAATGAAACGCGGAGAGAAGCAGCAGTGCAAATCGTTCAGTCTATCACCTTGTATGCACTACGACACTAACTTGGTAAAATGTAATGTGTTTTTATGAAAATGTGTTGAATGTTGTGTTTTCAATTAAACAACCATTACAAAATGAAAATGTGTTTTATTTTTTTTGCTTTCATATATAGTAATAGTATTGTAAACGAAACATTTAAAGTGTATCATATGCTCTCATTGTATGCTCTGTTTTTTGCATTACATCTAAAAAAAAAAACAGACTGACGGATGGCGGTAAGTTGTCACAGGCGTCTCTTGACCATCTTTTTTCTTTTTTGCAAGGTGACTTGGTAAGTGGAAATTACTGTCTTTTTAATTAGTTTGAGCATATTTCTATTTTCACCTAATTCCCTCCCCCACTATCTGCTAGCCTCATAGCCCAAAAGGAAGGGGGTGGAGAAAGGGGGGAGAGGCCTGGGCGGGGAGGGGGTTAGACAGTCTCACGCATAACTTCAAAGAGACACCTAGATTAACATCAAAGGCTTATAACACACCACATCAAAGGGCAAAACATCAAAGGTTAATTAGATTAGACAACCCTGAGGGGACCAGACAGCATAACTTCAAAGCGACTGCATTAATCAACACATCAAAGAAATAGACAACAAAAAGCCCTCCACAGGGGGGCTTTTCACACCTACCTGTTATCTCACATCAAAGGCTTAGACTACAAGGGGGGACAGGGGCCAGACAACATAACTTCAAAGAGACTACCTTAATCAACACATCAAAGAATTAGACAACAAAGGCACTACACAGGGGGGCTTTTCACACGTACCTGTTATCTCACATCAAAGGGTCTCGAACAATGGGAGGCGGGACTTAGCTCATTTGCATAATTGGGGGCGTGTCCATCTCTCACTTTTTATGCATACTAATGAGACGAAAGCGGTATGCTTACTACTACTGACATGAATACAATTGCAATGAAAGTAACACAAATTATGCCATCTCCTTTTCAGGTTCAAAGAACACACATTGGGTTATTCACATAAACTATTCATATTGATACACATGTTTTAACCAGGAAGGGAAGACGGACATGGATATGACCCATGTGATTTGCAATATCGCAATACTTAGCATATCGTAGAATCGCAATACTATCGTATCGTGGCTTAAGTATCGCGATAGTATCGTATCGCGGGGAGCCTGGTGATTCCCAGCCCTACTGCTTACAGTCTTTCGACGTCTTATCCGTCTTTTCTTCAGGGTTCTTCAAGGTTTCTTCTTGGGGTGGTGGTGGCGAAGTCCATAGGGACTTGGCTTGGCAACTGGAAGGTCACCAGTTCAAGTCCCGGAAAGACCAAGTGCGACCGAGGTGTCCCTACACGGCTCCCCGGGCGCCGTACATAATGGCAGCCCACTGCTCCTAACACTAGGATGGGTCAAATGCAGAGAAACCGTTTCGTTACATAGTACTACGTAATGACAATAAGTTGAATCTTCTTCTATCTTCTTCTTCTTCAGTCTCAGGGCGGCCACCACCACCACGAGGATTCTGGGATGAATGATTCGGGACACGAGCACCACGAGGAGGAGAACCTGGACGGCGTCTGGAAAGGTTTGACGGCTCTGAGCGGCGTGTACATCATGTTCCTGATCGAACACTTCCTCACGCTGGGGAAGATGTACAAGGACAAGAAGCAGAAGGTCAGAGCCACTTCAGATTCAAGGCTTTATTTAGTCATCCTTTACTCAAGTAGAAGTACACACATCCTTTACTCAAGTAGAAGTACACACATCCTTTACTCAAGTAGAAGTACACACATCCTTTACTCAAGTAGAAGTACACACATCCTTTACTCAAGCAGAAGTACAGATACTCGTGTTTAAAAATACTCTGGTGAAAGTAGAAGTACTGACTAAACTTCTTTCCTCAAGTCAAAGTAAAGAACTTTGAAATGTACTTCAGTAAAAAGTATCCATAACTAGCAGCTGTTTTAAAGAGTACCTGACCTCCCTTTATATTAATAGAACAATAATGTCATTGTTAGCTAATGAATGTTTCCATGCTGAACAACGGCAACATGACAACGTTTCCATTGGTCCCTCTTCTTTAGAGAAGACCAGGAAATGATGGATACACAGATCGTGTTCAAATCAATAGGCACGCAATGACTCTCAAGAATAATGATTACGCCACCAAACACACATTCAGACTAAAGGAACCAGCTGTTTGGAAAATGAGAGAAGTAGAAAGTACAGGTATTTGGGTTCAACATGTAAGAAGTAGAAAGTACAGGTATTTGAGTTCAAAGTGTAAGAAGTAGAAAGTACAGGTATTTGGGTTCAACATGTAAGAAGTAGAAAGTACAGGTATTTGAGTTCAATATGTAAGAAGTATAAAGTACAGGTATTTGAGTTCAACATGTAAGAAGTAGAAAGTACAGGTATTTGAGTTCAACATGTACAAAGTACAGGTATTTGAGTTCAACATGTAAGAAGTAGAAAGTACAGGTATTTGGGTTCAACATGTAAGAAGTAGAAAGTAAAACGTTGTCAGAAAAAGAAGTAGTGGAGTAAAGTACTGATACCAGAAAAATGAACTTAAGTACAGTAACGAAGTATTTGTACTCCACTACTTCCCAGCTCATTTGTACGTAGCTACAGTGTAGAAATGTCAATGAAAAACTGAAGTCACAGTACAAGTGCAGTACTTTGAACAATGTAGTAAATGGAATATGATATATTAGATAAATAGTTTTCAAGATGCAAAAGGATGAATGTTACGGATGTTCTTTCAACAGTTCAGGTGTTGAACAGTCCTACGTCCTGTGGGATGAAACTGACCCTGGGTCTCTTTGTGTTCTGGTTATTATTAAAGGGGTCAAAGTTTATTATAACAACACATTCATCCGGGCTTTAATTAGAAACGTCTGAAACTGTTGCACCTGTTTGTGTAATTGCACTGATGAAGGGAAGTCCCGTTTGGACACGGATGTGGGGAAATAAGGTCAGTGTTCCTCTTTAACCAAATGAATGAATAACGTGTGGTGTAAAACTGTTGGAATCAGACTACTGTATTTATATACAAAACATAGAATTATATATATTTTTAAAACTGTTGAAAACACGGATTATGCTTTGTAAAAAAGTCTGCAAAATGACTACTTTTAGTACTTATGAAACCTGGAATATTCTATCATTTATGTATTAACTATTAGAGTTAAATACCCAGCAATATCTAAATTAATGTATGTTTGATTGGATTTAGGAATATGGCATTTTATACGCATTCAATTCACACATTTTAAAATGTTGAGGGACTTTTTAAAAATGCACATGTTGCTTGTGTATCAGAGGAGGTCCAGGCTGTTCCTCTGGAGACTCTGGTCATCAGGAGCTTTAGTGTTGTGGCTGTTTGTGTTTCAGGTCCAGAAGAAGTGGGATCAGAACGATAAAGCAGATCCAGAGAAGCAGCCGGCGCTGGAGGACCTGAAGCCGGCTGAAGGTGAGGAGAAACACTCTGAGGGGATAACATTACATGGCATTTAGCTGACGCTTTTATCCAAAGCGACTTACAATAAGTGCGTTCGACCAACAAAATACAAACTTGAAGAAAACAGAATCATAAAGTACATCAGGTTTCATAGAGCCAAACATTTCAAGTGCTACTCAACTGGCTTTAGATAAGCCAGTCCTTTATTAGTATATAAGTGCTTTGTTAATAGTTCTATTGCTCGAAGTGGAGTCGAAAGAGATGAGTTTTCAGTCTGGAAGGTGTGTAAGCTATCTGCCGTCCTGATGTCAATGGGGAGCTCATTCCACCATTTTGGAGCCAGGATAGCAAACCCACGTGTTTTTGCTGATGGGAACTTGGGTCCCCTTGGCAGCGAGGGTGCAGCGAGCCGTTTGGTTGATGCAGAGCGGAGTGCACGCGCTGGGGTGTACAGTTTAACCATGTCCTGGATGTAGGAAGGGCCAGATCCATTCGCAGCATGGTACGCAAGTACCATTGTCTTGAAGTGGATTCTAGCAGTTACAGGAAGCCAGTGGAGGGAGCGTAGTGGTGTGGGAACATTTAGGAAGGTTGAAGACCAGACGAGCCGCTGCATTCTGGATGAGCTGCAGAGGTCGGATGGCACATGCAGGTAGACCAGCCAGGAGGGAGTTGCAGTAGTCTAGGCGTGAGGTGACGAGAGCCTGGACCAGAACCTGCGTCGCTTTCTGGGTCAGCTGGGGACGAATCCTCCTGATGTTGTAAAACATGTATCTGCAGCAGCGGGTTGTAGCAGCGATGTTTGCAGTGAAGGACAGGTTATTCCATTCACTTGTATATAGACCAGGGGTGGAGAACCTTTTTCCTCTCAAGGGCCATTTCAATTCCTTCAACATCCTCCGAGGGCCGTACAAATTATTGACCTCTGCTTAAAAATACTAAAATCACAGCCCATTCATTTCACCTTTCTTTCATGCTGTGCAAAGAAAAAGCAACCTCTCAATCCAGATATCTCACCATGACTCGCGCACGCATGCACGTGCACGGTGTGGCATGACCACCAAACAGAAGGATATGGACACAAGATGTGTGCAAATGTATTTAGTTTCCTATCCATGTGAACATGATTTAAGTGGGGGGGGGACCTAACCTCCTCTAGGGGGGTCCGGGGGCATGCTCCCCCGGGAAGATTTGTTTTTAAATGTTGAAGTTAAAAGCATCAATCTGGTGCACTTTGAGAGCAACATGAGGAGATCTATGGAAACATCTCTCAACACCAGATGAAACACAACTGTAAGCAGATTTATTTTTTCTTTATGGGTATTTGACAAATCACTCTCCTTTCAAACTGGATTCTTGTTTATTAATAACAACTTTTTTTTACCGTCATATAGTATTTTATACCGGTTTACTTTATTCTCTTATTTTTTTATAATAATGATCATATAAAGATGTGCCTTTACCTCACTGGTTGGAGAAAAAGCTTCTTATATTCGTTAGCATAGCTAGCTAACCAGATGCTAATAACAACAAAGTTATTGACTATATGATCAGCATGATAGATGAACAGATCGCCACTGGGCTTTCAACTAAAGACACAGCCACGCAGAAACTGCAGCATGTGTACGGCTCCTTATGGGTACTGCAATTTCTGAAGTGTTCTGGGGCCTCATTTATAACGCCGTGCGTAGGATTCACGTGGGAAGGTTTCTTACGTAGTAGAAATCCAAAAAATAGGTACAGACATTTTCCGACATTTTCTGATTCACCAAACATTGCGCACCGGCGAGGAAAGTGCGTACAGCACTTCCTACGCCGGTTTCCCTTTATAAATCACAACCGACTCGAAATGCGGTGCAGCTTTTGCGAGCTTCACGTAACGCCCATATTTGCCTATAAATAGTCAAAGAAACGCCCATTCATTCATTCTGACTGACTTTATGAAGAAGATCGCAGGAAATGACGACAGAACAGCTACAAAAGACGTCTCACACCGTGTCAGATTTTGGTTATTTTGGGGAGGTGAAGATAAATCATATTGTTTGGTGGATGCAGTTTGAACCAGAGTAGCAGCATGGAGGTCGGATCGTCACCAACATAAATAAATAAGTGGTCCGAAAAAGGTTAATGACAAAAACAATAGCCTTCCTCAGGCAGTGTGTTTGTACCGGGGACAGGAGACACCTCCTTGATGAGGGACTGTAAGAAATGATCGGGGAATCCCTCCGGAGTGGAGTCATGACGACTGGATCTGAATTATGTTTTTGTATTTGGTGGTTTGTGTCCCAGCTGTCGATCAGCAACTATATATCCATAATCCACCAGTTAAAGGAAATACAACTAATGTGTTGTGTTATATTAGCTGTACAATTTACCACATATGGTGTTCTGAGCTTCCATACCTCCTGTGTTTTATGAGCGACTTATCAAGTCTTAGCAAACGGCATAAAACACGATTAAACATGATGGTATATAAAACCATGCTCGTATCTACAGCCTATAGAAATGCAAAACGGCGTCAGTTTAGACGTAATCCTGTCCTCCTGCTCACCGCATCATTTATGAGAAAACATTTCATAACATTAACACAACATATTCGAGGTGGTTTTAAATAACATTTCCGTATTTATTTATTTCTCCAAGTTATGTGTTTGTGTGCACTGAGGAGTCTCAAACAGGCGTTTGTTTAATCATTTTAAGATCAGCTTTAATCAGTGTTTGAAAATGAATTCTTCATATATGATAAATGAGAGGTAACATTTTGTTTATGGTATTATTTCCACATATTTCTCTCCCCCCCCCCCCCCCCCCCCCCTCTGTCAGACGAGACATATACCACGTGATGACACGTTAGGCTCGTGTTTTGTTCAAGGACCCCGACCGTGGCCAGGAAAAACAGGCACTCGCTTGTTTAATTTTTTTGCGGTCAAGATTTCTTCATCCATCCATCCATCCATCTTCTTCCGCTTATCCGTGGTCGGGTCGCGGGGGTAGCAGTTCCAGCAGAGAGCCCCAAACTTCCTTTTCCCTGGCGACATCAACCAGCTCTGACTGGGGGATCCCAAGGCGCTCCCAGGCCAGCGAAGAGATATAATCCCTCCACCTGGTCCTAGGTCTACCCCTTGGTCTCTTCCCAGCTGGACGTGCCTGGAACACCTCCCTAGGGAGGCGCCCAGGTGGCATCCTAACTAGGTGCCCGAACCACCTCAACTGGCTTCTTTCGACGCGAAGGAGGAGCGGCTCAACTCCGAGTCCCTCCCTGATGACCGAACTTCTCACCTTATCCCTAAGGGAGACACCAGCCACCCTGCGGAGAAAACCCATCTCGGCCGCTTGTATCCGCGATCTCGTTCTTTCGGTCATGACCCATCCTTCATGACCATAGGTGAGGGTAGGAACGAAAATGGCCCGGTAGACAGAGAGCTTTGCCTTCTGGCTCAGCTCCCTTTTCGTCACAACGGTGCGGTAAAGCGACTGCAGTACCGCTCCCGCTGCTCCGATTCTCCGGCCCATCTCACGCTCCATTGTTCCCTCACTCGAGAACAAGACCCCGAGATACTTGAACTCCTTCACTTGGGGTAAGGACTCATTCCCTACTTGGAGTGGACAGTCCATCGGTTTCCTGCTGAGAACCATGGCCTCAGATTTGGAGGTGCTGATCCTCATCCCAGCCGCTTCACACTCGGTTGCGAACCGATCCAGTGAGTGCTGAAGGTCGCAGACCGATGAAGCCATCAGAACCACATCATCTGCAAAAAGCAGTGGTGCAATCCTTAGTCCACCGAACTGCAGACCCCCTCCCCCATGACTACGCCTCGAAATCCGATCCATGTATATTACAAACAGGATTGGTGACAAAGCGCAGCCCTGGCGGAGGCCAACCCTCACCGGAAATGGGTCCGACTTACTGCCGAGGACCCGGACACAGCTCTCGCTTTGGGAGTACAGAGATTGGATGGCCCTGAGTAGAGACCCCCTCACCCCATACTCCCGCAGCACCTCCCACAGTAACTCCCTGGGAACCCGGTCATACGCCTTCTCCAAGTCCACAAAACACATGTAGACCGGATAAGCGTACTCCCAGGCCCCCTCCAGGATCCTTGCGAGAGTAAAAAGCTGATCCGTCGTTCCACGACCAGGACGGAATCCGCATTGTTCCTCCTCAATCTGAGGTTCGACAATCGGCCTGACCCTCCTTTCGAGTACCTTAGAGTAAACTTTCCCGGGGAGGCTGAGTAGTGTGATGCCTCTGTAATTGGCACACACCCTCTGATCCCCCTTTTTAAAAATGGGAACCACCACCCCGGTCTGCCACTCCTTCGGTACTGTTTCCGACTTCCACGCAACGTTGATGAGACGTGTCAACCATGACAGTCCCTCAACACCCAGAGCCTTCAGCATTTCTGGGCGGATCTCATCCACCCCCGGGGCTTTGCCACTGTGGAGTTGTTTAACAACCTCAGTGACCTCCCCCCGGGAGATTGGCGCCGATCCCCCGTCATACTCCAGCTCTGCCTCTAACATAGAAGGCGGAGTTGTCGGGTTCAGGAGTTCCTCAAAGTGTTCCTTCCAACGCCCCAACACTCCATCAGTTGAGGTCAACAACGTCCCATCCTTACTGTACACAGCTTGGATGGTTCCCTGCTTCCCCCTCCTGAGGTGTCGGAGAGTTTTCCAGAACAACTTTGGTGCCGCCCGAAAGTCCTTCTCCATGTCCTCTCCGAACTTCTCCCACACCCGCTGCTTTGCCTCGGCCACGGATGAGGCTGCTGCCCTTCGGGCCTTTCGGTACCTTGCAACTGCCTCGGGAGTCCCCCGGGATAACAAATCCCTGAAGGCCTCCTTCTTCAGTCGGACGGCTTCCCTGACCACCGGTGTCCACCAGGAGGTTCGAGGGTTACCGCCCCTTGAGGCACCTAGGACCTTGAGACCACAGCTCCCCACCGCGGCTTCGGCAATAGAGGCTTTGAACACCGACCACTCTGGTTCAATGTCCCCAACCTCCACAGGAATGCCTGAAAAGCTCTGCCGGAGGTGTGAGTTGAAGGCCTCCTGAACTTGGGCCTCCTCCAGACGTTCCCAGTTCACCCGAACTACACGTTTGGGCTTACCAGGTCTATCCAGAGGCTTCCCCCGCCACTCGACCCAACTCACCACCAGATGGTGATCAGTTGACAACTCCGCCCCTCTCTTTACCCGAGTGTCCAAAACATAAGGCCTCAGGTCCGATGATACGATAACGAAATCGATCATGGACCTTCTGCCTAGGGTGCTCTGGTACCACGTACACTTATGAGCATCCTTATGTTCGAACATGGTGTTTGTTATGGCCAATCCATGACTAGCACAGAAGTCCAGTAACAAACCACCACTCCGGTTCAGATCAGGGGGGCCGTTCCTCCCAATCACGCCCCTCCAAGTGTCTCCATCATTGCCCACATGTGCGTTGAAGTCTCCCAGCAAGATTAAAGAGTCCCCTTCAGGAGCCCCATACAGGACTCTTTCCAGGGTCTCCAAGAAGGCCGTATACTCTGAACTGCTGTTGGGTGCATAAGCACACACAACAGTCAGAGTTTTCCCCCCCATAACCCGCAGGCGTAGGGAGGCGACCCTCTCGTCCACTGGGGTAAACTCCAACAACGAAGCACCCAACCGGGGACTTGTGAGTATCCCCACACCCGCCCGGCGCCTCACACCTTGAGCAACTCCGGAGAAGAATAGAGTCCAACCCCTATCCAGAAGTAAGGTTCCAGAGCCGACGCTGTGCGTAGAGGTGAGCCCAACCAGATCCAACTGGTAACGCTCCACCTCCCGCACAAGCTCCGGCTCCTTCCCCCCCAGAGAGGTGACGTTCCACGTCCCCAAAGCCAGCTTCTGTCGCCCGGGTCTGGTCCGTCGAGACCCTCCGCTTTCACTGCCACCCTTCTGGCAGCGCACCCGACCCCATCGCTGTTTCCCGTAGGTGGTGGGCCCGCGGGACGGAGAAGCGGAGGTGTTGCCCACGTTGCCTTTTCGGGCTGGGCCCGACCGGGCTCCGTGGCAAGCCCGGCCACCAGACGCTCGCCGACGAGTCCTCCTTCTGGGCCTGGCTCCAGAAAGGGACCCCGGGCTTCCTCCGGGCCGGGTATCCTCACTTCTTGTTGTTGTTTTTTCCATGAGGTCTTTTGAACCAATCTTAGTCTGGCCCCTTGCCTGAGACCAATTTGCCATGGGAGACCCTACCAGGAACACAAGGTTCCAGACAACACAGCCCCCAGGTTCATCAGGGCACACAAACCTCTCTACCACGGTAAGGTGCTGGTTCTTCAGAGAAGATTTCTTCAATTTGTTTTATTTTTTGTCTGTTTATAAATTGCCTCGAGGGCCGGACCAAATGGTCTCGCGGTCCGTATATGGCCCGGGGGCCGGAGGTTCCCCACCCCGGCTATAGACTCTTCTTGCACCATTTTATTTGTTTTACGTCCTATATATATTCATGTTGCTCTGTTGGAGGAGCCTGTGACTAAGATACGATAGGATAATACTTTAATGCTCAGGGGCCTCATTTATAAAGGGATATACGCTCAAAAAATGGTTTGCGATTTATAAAATACTAACTTGACGGGAAAACGTGCGGTCCTCCACGCAAACTCTAACCCATGCGTACGCACTAAGCACAAACACGGGAGAGACGAGAAACTGCGACACCGTTGGCAGAAGGAAGAATGGAGAGAAATATGTGGAAATAATACCATAAACAAAATGTTACCTCTCATTTATCATATATGAAGAATTCATTTTCAAACATTGATTAAAGCTGATCTTAAAATGATTAAACAAACGCCTGTGTGAGACTCCTCAGTGGGCAAAGCCGGCGAGTCGGGCGTTATTGTCCATGACAGTGGCCGCGGGTAACGTAATGTCCCCATGATCTGAACTGTTATTACCTGCAGTAGATGCAGTGTTACTGCTGGCGATAAGGGCTGGTTGTTTTAACCATTTTCTGATGTCCATCACTGACTGCTGTGTAAGCACCTTGCAGATGACGAACGCGCAGCGGCACAGGCCACGCGCACCTGACATAATAATAACGTTACTTACCGTTTTAAATTGACCAAATAAATGCAGTAGACAATGTTATTTAACCACAAATACAATTTATTCTATTTCAACTAAATTCTTCTTATTATTATTCTTACTACTATTTTTTTTTTTCACTTTGCATTTTTTTTTTTACTTTGCATTTTTCAAATGAGGGTGCATAACGACTCAACTGAGGGTGCAATGCACCCTCATGCACCCCCGTAGAACCGGGCCTGATTAAAACTAAAAGCAGCGTCCGAGTGTTTTGTTATTTAAATACATTTGAATTTTATGTCAGATTGTTAAACACCTGAACTTTGTAAGTACATCCATAACATTCATCTGTTTGCAACTTATATATATATATTAGGGGTGTAACGGTACACGTACCCGTACCGAAATTATTCGGTGCGGGCCCTTCGGTTCGGTACACGTGTGTACCGAAGTGTACCGAACGAATATAACGTTAAACGTAAACAATTGAGAACGTGAACAACTTCTTGGAAGTAATCTCAGGTGCTGCGTCGCAGCATTCAGAGTAATTTGCTCCCATTGTGTTCAACGCGTCATAGAGCGAGCAAGTCATTTCATTGGACGAGCTGGTCAGAGGGATGCGTTCAAATGTAGTCCGTAATTTGAGGAACTGTCGAAATGGCGAACGCAGATAAAGTTGAGCTCGAAAATCCTCCAGCATCATTGAAGTCTCCGGTTTGGGAACATTTTGGTTTCGCAGTTACGTACAAGGATGACGGACAAAGACAGGTGGACCGTACCAAAGCTGTTTGTCGGCATTGTTCAACTAAAATTGGTTACGCGGCTGGCAATACATCAAACTTGCACACTCATTTGAAAAGGCATCACCCGAACGTGAATATCACCGGTACCAAAAGAAAAAAGACTGAAGTGCAAACCCAACTCCCACTAGCATTTAAGCCTCCGCTCCACCACTCGCAAAAAGTTCAGACCGAGCCAAAGCTATTACAAACGCCAAATATCCTTATGTTGCCATGTTAGCAAAGCGCTACCTGGCTGTATCTGCTCCCTCTGTCCCTAGCGAGAGGGTGTTCTCCACAGCAGGAGACATTGTTAGTGCCAGCAGATCTGCCCTTTCGGCAAGCAATGTGGTTAAGTTCATTTTTCCTTAAAAAAACATGAAAATACAATGACAAGCAAGTCCTAATGTCAAACTGGCTGCTTAGGTACGAGTACAGTACAGTTCAAATACAGATTATTTCAGTTCATCGAAAAGCTGCACCTTAATGTTTATTTTATTATATTTTATATTTATTTGAGTGAATATTCATAGTTTAATAATAATTAAAAACCCAAAACTAATAGTTTATGTTTTGTGAGTACTAGTACAGTAAAGTTCAAATACAGATTATTTTAGTTCATCGAAATGCTGCACCTTAATGTTTATTTTATTATATTTTGTATTTATTTGAGTGAATACATTATTCACAGTTTAATAAAAAAAATATATGTTATGTTTTGTGATAATTTTTTCTGCTGTACCGAAAACGTACCGAACCGAACCGTGACCTAAAAACCGAGGTACGTACCGAACCGAAATGTTTGTGAACCGTTACACCCCTAATATATATATATATATATATATATATATATATATATATATATATATATATATATATATATATATTAGGGCTGTCAAGTTAACGCGTTAACGCAAAAAAAAATTAACGCCACAAATTATTTTAACGCGATTAACGCATGTGTATTTTTTGTCCTCGGCCGCCTCGTAGTTTCAGAGCGCATCGAGTTTAAAATACCATCGATGCTGACAGCCCCGCTCCTGCTGCCTGCTTGCAGCAGACCACACTTCCACGCTCACCGGCAGGCACCGACTGGCCATCGGGAGGACCGGGAGGGTGTGTGTATGTGTGGCCCGAGCGAGCGAGAGAGAGACCTTACGTGCATTGTTGTTGTTAGCATCTGGTGCTAGCTAGCTGCGCTAACGGATATAAGGAGCTGTTTCAATGAAAACAGAGGAGCGACATTTCGCCACAACTGTGCCGAGCACTTGACTTTATGCAGGAAGCCAGACAGTGGGACATTGTACGAGAAGTCAGCACACTCAGCACGGATAGTGCGCAACATGATTGCAGCTCCCGTTCGAGCATATGCCTTGAGTTGCACATAGCTCCAACGCACACACACACACACACACACACACACACACACACACACACACACACACACACACACACACACACACACACACACACACACACACACACACTGTATTGTATTATTGTATGAGAGGTTCCAGGTTGAATTGAGGCGAATATTTGTAATATTCAGAGGTTGTTGTGTTTAATATTCATGAGAATATTTGTCATTGTTCAAATGATAATAAACATTAGCATAAAGCATATTTGTCCATTCATATGTTGATAAGAGTATTACAAACTTGAAAAATATTCCTCTAAGGTACATTTAGAACAGATCAAAAATGTGCCATTAATTTGCGATTAATCGCGATTAACTATTTTAATCGACTGACAGCCCTAATATATATATATATATATTCCAATTACTTGTATATAGACTCTTCTGCACTGTTCCTATTATATTCTATTTGTATTTACTTGGACTTTTATTTGTTGTTGTGTTGCTCTGTGGGAGGAGCCTGTGACCTCAGATGTCCATTGCCATAACTACTGTAGCTATGAACACATGCCAATGAAAGGCTTGACCTTGATGTTTATTGTGTAGTTTACCAGCTGCTCCCTCTTCCTCCAGAGGTGGAAACTAACGGTGCGGCGATGTTCGGCGCCCCGTCCCTCGCCCTGCGGGGGGGCAGCGAGGCAGAGGAGCAGCAGGTGATGTTAGAGCCCGAAGTTTCCATCGTTTCGGCTCCAGAAGAATCCGTGGACTACACGGCGGAGGACTGCGAGAACAAATGCCACTCCCACTTCCACGACACGGTGGGGAACGCAGACCGGCAGCACCACCATCACCACGACTACCACCACATCCTGCACCACCACCACTCCCAGAACCACCACCCCCACTCCCACACGCACTCCTACTCCGAGCAGCACTTCCAGCAGGCCGGCGTGGCCGCGCTCGCCTGGATGGTCATCATGGGGGACGGGCTGCACAACTTCAGCGACGGCCTCGCCATCGGTGAGACATCCTGGAGTTACATTGCAGGGAGAGAAATCTGAATCGGAAGCTTTCTTTTGTGTCGTCTGCTTGTGATAAAGGAGCTCAGATTCTGAACTGCGGCGATAGCAACGTAGCTTCAGATGCATTATGCAAAAATACACCGGCTCAGATCCTGTTCTTCAGTGAAAGTAGAAGTACTCAGATCCTGTACTTCAGTGAAAGTAGAAGTACTCAGATCCTGTACTTCAGTGAAAGTAGAAGTACTCAGATCCTGTACTTCAGTGAAAGTAGAAGTACTCAGATCCTGTACTTCAGTGAAAGTAGAAGTACTCAGATCCTGTACTTCAGTGAAAGTAGAAGTACTCAGATCCTGTACTTCAGTGAAAGTAGAAGTACTCAGATCCTGTACTTCATTGAAAGTAGAAGTACTCGCCATCGGTGAGATCCTGAGCGTGTGGTTTCATCTAAAACTGGGAGGGCGGGAAATCATCAGAATCAAAATCTGATCTTGTTCTTGAGTAAAAGTAAAAGTACTCAGATCTTGTACTAGAGTAAAAGTAGAAGTACTCAGATCTTGTACTAGAGTAAAAGTAGAAGTACTCAGATCTTGTACTTGAGTGAAAGTAGAAGTACTCAGATCTTGTACTAGAGTAAAAGTAGAAGTACTCAGATCTTGTACTTGAGTAAAAGTAGAAGTACTGAGATCTTGTACTAGAGTAAAAGTAGAAGTACTCAGATCTTGTACTTGAGTAAAAGTAGAAGTACTCAGATCTTGTACTTGAGTAAAAGTAGAAGTACTCAGATCTAGTACTTGAGTAAAAGTAGAAGTACTGAGATCTTGTACTTGAGTAAAAGTAGAAGTACTCAGATCTTGTACTTGAGTAAAAGTAGAAGTACTCAGATCTTGTACTTGAGTGAAAGTAGAAGTACTCAGATCTGGTACTTGAGTAAAAGTAGAAGTACTCAGTTCTTGTACTTGAGTAAAAGTAGAAGTACTCAGATCTTGTAGTGAAAGTAGAAGTACTCAGATCTTGTAGTGAAAGTAGAAGTACTCAGATCTTGTACTTGAGTAAAAGTAGAAATACTCAGATCTTGTACTTTAGTAAAAGTAGAAGTACTCAGATCCTGTACTTGAGTTAAAGTAGAAGTACTCAGGTCTTGTAGTGAAAGTAGAAGTACTCAGATCTAGTACTTGAGTAAAAGTAGAAGTACTCAGATCTTGTTCTTGAGTAAAAGTTGAAGTACTCAGATCTTGTACTTGAGTAAAAGTAGAAGTACTCAGATCTAGTACTTGAGTAAAAGTAGAAGTACTGAGATCTTGTACTAGAGTAAAAGTAGAAGTACTCAGATCTTGTACTAGAGTAAAAGTAGAAGTACTCAGATCTTGTACTTGAGTAAAAGTAGAAGTACTCAGATCTTGTACTTGAGTGAAAGTAGAAGTACTCAGATCTTGTACTAGAGTTAAAGTAGAAGTACTCAGGTCTTGTAGTGAAAGTAGAAGTACTCAGATCTAGTACTTGAGTAAAAGTAGAAGTACTCAGATCTTGTACTTGAGTTAAAGTAGAAGTACTCAGGTCTTGTAGTGAAAGTAGAAGTACTCAGATCTAGTACTTGAGTAAAAGTAGAAGTACTCAGATCTTGTTCTTGAGTAAAAGTTGAAGTACTCAGATCTTGTACTTGAGTAAAAGTAGAAGTACTCAGATCTAGTACTTGAGTAAAAGTAGAAGTACTGAGATCTTGTACTAGAGTAAAAGTAGAAGTACTCAGATCTTGTACTAGAGTAAAAGTAGAAGTACTCAGATCTTGTACTTGAGTAAAAGTAGAAGTACTCAGATCTTGTACTTGAGTGAAAGTAGAAGTACTCAGATCTTGTAGTAAAAGTAGAAGTACTCGGATCTTGTACTTCAGTGAAAGTAGAAGTACTCGGATCTTGTAGTTGAGTAAAAGTAGAAATACTCAGGTCTTGTACTTGAGTAAAAGTAGAAGTACTCAGGTCTTGTACTTGAGTAAAAGTAGAAGTACTCAGATCTTGTACTTGAGTAAAAGTAGAAGGACTCAGATCTTGTTCTTGAGTAAAAGTTGAAGTACTCAAATCTTGTACTTGAGTAAAAGTAGAAGTACTCAGATCTAGTACTTGAGTAAAAGTAGAAGTACTGAGATATTGTACTAGAGTAAAAGTAGAAGTACTCAGATCTTGTACTAGAGTAAAAGTAGAAGTACTCAGACCTTGAACTTGAGTAAAAGTAGAAGTACTCAGATCTTGTAGTAAAAGTAGAAGTACTCAGATCTTGTAGTAAAAGTAGAAGTACTCAGATCTTGTAGTAAAAGTAGAAGTACTCAGATCTTGTAGTAAAAGTAGAAGTACTCAGATCTTGTAGTAAAAGTAGAAGTACTCAGATCTTGTAGTAAAAGTAGAAGTACTCAGATCTTGTAGTAAAAGTAGAAGTACTCAGAACTTGTAGTAAAAGTAGAAGTACTCGGATCTTGTAGTTGAGTAAAAGTAGAAATACTCAGGTCTTGTACTTGAGTAAAAGTAGAAGTACTCAGGTCTTGTACTTGAGTAAAAGTAGAAGTACTCAGATCTTGTACTTGAGTAAAAGTAGAAGGACTCAGATCTTGTTCTTGAGTAAAAGTTGAAGTACTCAAATCTTGTACTTGAGTAAAAGTTGAAGTACTCAGATCTAGTACTTGAGTAAAAGTAGAAGTACTGAGATATTGTACTAGAGTAAAAGTAGAAGTACTCAGATCTTGTACTAGAGTAAAAGTAGAAGTACTCAGACCTTGAACTTGAGTAAAAGTAGAAGTACTCAGATCTTGTAGTAAAAGTAGAAGTACTCAGATCTTGTAGTAAAAGTAGAAGTACTCAGATCTTGTAGTAAAAGTAGAAGTACTCAGATCTTGTAGTAAAAGTAGAAGTACTCAGAACTTGTAGTAAAAGTAGAAGTACTCAGATCTTGTACATTTTAAAGTAATGCATTTAATTGGGGAAGTTTAAAAACCTTAATAGTGATTTAAAATGTAATTAATTGTGCATCCCTACTTGGTGGTTTTCCTCTGGTGTCAGCAGTGCAGTAGCGTTGATCCGTATATGATATATGTTGTATAGATGTGTGTGTGTATGTATGTATATAGATATATAGATATATAGATATATATATAGATATATATATAGATATATATATATCGATATAGATATATAGATATAGATATATATATATAGATATATATATATATATATAGATATAGATATATATATATATATATATAGATATAGATATATATATATATATATAGATATAGATATATATATATATATATCTATATATATATATATATAGATGTGTATATATTATATTGACGTTACCCCGTGTCTCTGCAGGCGCTGCCTTCACGGAGGGTCTGTCCAGCGGCCTCAGCACCTCCGTGGCTGTGTTCTGCCACGAGCTGCCTCACGAGCTGGGTAAGAGCTCCGTCCGTCCTTCACATCCTGCATGACCTCATGTTTCCTGGATATGTATCTGACATTGTTTATATGTGTGTTCAGGATTCATTCAAAGGTTTATTTTTAACCATTTTAATAGACAACGTTTTTATCGTTAATACATTTTTATATCAAGAGTTAATAATTTAGTTTTTGGGAGAAGTGGGGGATTAAATTAGTTGAAACTTCTTCCCACAACTTTCCGGATGTGTAAGCAGGTCGATCATTTGTTTATATATCATTTGTAAGTCAATAATATTTTAGTTTATCAATTTGACACTGTTTGTACAGTATCATAATTCTCTTGTTTCATTATTATTTTTTTTATTATTGTTTTACACGTTTGAAATAAATAACCCATGGATGTGATTTTCGTCCCTCGTCTGTACTTTAACTGTTGACTACGTTTCCCAGGGGACTTTGCGGTGCTGCTGAAGGCGGGAATGACGGTGCGCCAGGCCATTCTCTACAACGGGCTGTCGGCCTTGATGGCGTACCTGGGCGTGGTGATCGGTATATTGATCGGACATTACGCGGAGAACGTGTCCATGTGGGTCTTCGCCCTCACAGCCGGACTCTTCCTGTACGTGGCGCTGGTAGACATGGTGAGTCGAGGACCAACGGCACCACGATACTTTAATTATACATGATGATCAGAGAGGGTACAAGTACACACATCCTTCACTCAAGTAGCAGTACAGATACTCGTGTTTAAAAATACTCTACTACTAAAAGTACTGACTAAACTGAGAGAGAAGTAGAAAGTACAGGTATTTGGGTTCAACATGTAAGAAGTAGAAAGTACAGGTATTTGAGTTCAACATGTAAGAAGTAGAAAGTACAGGTATTTGAGTTCAACATGTAAGAAGTAGAAAGTACAGGTATTTGGGTTCAACATGTAAGAAGTAGAAAGTACAGGTATTTGAGTTCAACATGTGAGAAGTAGAAAGTACAGGTATTTGAGTTCAACATGTAAGAAGTAGAAAGTACAGGTATTTGAGTTCAACATGTGAGAAGTAGAAAGTACAGGTATTTGGGTTCAACATGTAAGAAGTAGAAAGTACAGGTATTTGTGTTCAACATGTGAGAAGTAGAAAGTACAGGTATTTGGGTTCAACATGTAAGAAGTAGAAAGTACAGGTATTTGAGTTCAACATGTAAGAAGTAGAAAGGACAGGTATTTGTGTTCAACATGTGAGAAGTAGAAAGTACAGGTATTTGGGTTCAGCATGTAAGAAGTAGAAAGTACAGGTATTTGGGTTCAACATGTAAGAAGTAGAAAGTACAGGTATTTGTGTTCAACATGTGAGAAGTAGAAAGTACAGGTATTTGGGTTCAACATGTAAGAAGTAGAAAGTACAGGTATTTGTGTTCAACATGTAAGAAGTAGAAAGTACAGGTATTTGTGTTCAACATGTAAGAAGTAGAAAGTACAGGTATTTGTGTTCAACATGTGAGAAGTAGAAAGTACAGGTATTTGGGTTCAACATGTAAGAAGTAGAAAGTACAGGTATTTGGGTTCAACATGTAAGAAGTAGAAAGTACAGGTATTTGTGTTCAACATGTAAGAAGTAGAAAGTACAGGTATTTGAGTTCAACATGTGAGAAGTAGAAAGTACAGGTATTTGTGTTCAACATGTAAGAAGTAGAAAGTACAGGTATTTGAGTTCAACATGTGAGAAGTAGAAAGTACAGGTATTTGTGTTCAACATGTAAGAAGTAGAAAGTACAGGTATTTGTGTTCAACATGTAAGAAGTAGAAAGTACAGGTATTTGGGTTCAACATGTAAGAAGTAGAAAGTACAGGTATTTGTGTTCAAAATGTAAGAAGTAGAAAGTACAGGTATTTGAGTTCAACATGTGAGAAGTAGAAAGTACAGGTATTTGTGTTCAACATGTAAGAAGTAGAAAGTTCAGGTATTTGTGTTCAACATGTAAGAAGTAGAAAGTACAGGTATTTGGGTTCAACATGTAAGAAGTAGAAAGTAGGGCTGCACGATTTTGGGAAAAAATCGAATTGCGATTTTTCTGACAAATATTGCGATTGCGATTCGAATTGCGATATTTATTTTTAAGCGACTCAACGGAAGTTTATTGTAAAATGCGGCCATAACTCCGGCTAGGAAGGTCGTATCAACATACTCCCGTCTCTAGCACCTCCGCAGCTCGAGCTACGAATGAAAGAACTAAACGTACATGAAACTTCCGTTGGGTTGCTTTAAAGTCAAGCTTCAGTTAAAGATTCACCCTTTTAGATGTAGAACATGTGATGGAGCATCACTAACCTGAATCAGATGGTTTGTTTCATCAAACTATCTAGGAAAGCTCCATTGGAAGCCATTTGGAAAGGGCAGGCACTTTCAAAAGCACTTTGTGATTCAGGGTTCTTACACCTTTTCCAAAGTCAAATTCAAGCACTTTTCAAGCATTTTCAAGGTGCATTTTCAAGCTTTTCAAGCATCTTACAGCTGTTGTAAATTACATATTTATATACACTTACTCAAATGATTATTTCCCTACCTCACATTAAATCAGATGTTCTTTATGCTATAAACAACCAAATGTGTGTTTCGTGATAGCCTTCTACACGAGGATGAACAATTAAAGAAAAGAAAACTAAGTTTAATATTTCAAAATGAGTGACCTGTACGTAGACTGGGCCTCTCATATAACCTGGCTGAGCCGATATAAAACAATCAGCCAAATAACTTTTCAATACATTATTGATTACTATTGTTGAGGTTGGCAGTGCACATAAGTCAGAGGTACATGGTGTACTTTTCCTCCTCTACAGTTCAGAGGTACATGGTGTACTTTTCCTCCTCTACAGTTCAGAGGTACATGGTGTACTTCTTCTCCTCTACAGTTCAGAGGTACATGGTGTACTTTTCCTCCACTACATGTATTTAATACCTTTAGTTACTTTACAGATGTGGATGAATGATGTGAAATCTAATCAAGTGTTGAATCAGACTTTAGTTCCACCTGGAGTAAATCCACCAGCTACCCTGCAGTCTACAAAGTCATTCAAACTAGCTGCACCTTCACCAGCTTTGAGAACACTTTCATGATCAATCATTATAAAACATATCATATATATTATTCTGAAATGGACCAATCTGCACAACGACTACTTTTACTGTCTTTCACTATTGATGAGAATACTTTTCTACTTTCACTTGAGGAACATTTTGAATGCAGGACTTTTACTGTAACAGAGTATTCCTACACTCTGGTACTTCTACTTTTACTCAAGTACAAGATCTGAGTACTTCTACTTTTACTCAAGTACAAGATCTGAGTACTTCTACTTTTACTCAAGTACAAGATCTGAGTACTTCTACTTTTACTACAAGATCTGAGTACTTCTACTTTTACTCAAGTACATGATCTGAGTACTTCTACTTTTACTACAAGATCTGAGTACTTTTACTCAAGTACAATATCTGAGTACTTCTACTTTTACTCAAGTACAAGATCTGAGTACTTCTACTTTTACTCAAGTACAAGATCTGAGTACTTCTACTTTTACTACAAGATCTGAGTACTTCTACTTTTACTCAAGTACCAGATCTGAGTACTTCTACTTTTACTCAAGTACAAGATCTGAGTACTTCTACTTTTACTCAAGTACAAGATCTGAGTACTTCTACTTTTACTCAAGTACAAGATCTGAGTACTTCTACTTTTACTGAAGTACAAGATCTGAGTACTTATAATTTCACTACAAGATCTGAGTACTTGTACTTTTACTCAAGTACAAGATCTGAGTACTTATTCCACCTCTAGCGTATTAGTCTGAATTGTAGCCACAAAATCAGCAGAGCTGCATAAAAATAGACTCACAATGGTAACAAGTGGAAAATAATATTTACAAGTGTGTCCAATGATTTGTAGGTAATTCTGACTACTCAAGACACCTGACTTATACATCTTCAAAGGAAGACTGTGTTCATTCTACAATTACCTGGGATTAAAGCAAAATGTAGTTTTACTTGTTTAATACTTCAATTTTATATAAAAGACAGTTTGTTTTCATCTGTTTTCAAATAAACAAAGTATTGGCTTTCAGAATATTAAACTTGTTTCGGCAAATTCAGATGATAAATACAACTTTGAAGCTTCGGCATAATTACAAGCAGAGAACGGACTAACGTCACAGCAAGCATAACAACAGCCGGTGTTTCTTGTGAGTGTTTCCCCGGTACACAAACGCAAAAATACACACACACACTCGCGAGTTTCCCCCAGACCAGTAATACAAACGAAAATGTGTCTTCGGGTCAATGTGACTGATTTCGATAGAGCAAGTCACATTTGGTTTAGGCACGAAACATACTACCAGTAGAAATACATTGCTTTCAAAATCGCTCTGTGTCGAATCAATAGATTATATTTCGTGACTATAACACGAAATGCCGTGAGAGCTTCATCCTCTGAGCACCACAGGATGGCGACTGTAACGCACATAACATAGGTACGCTCCTCTGAAATGATCCCCTGCAATTATTATTATCCCTCATCGAGTTCGCTATTCAGCTAGCTAACATTAGCTTAAACAAACGTAACATGCAACGTTAGCCTAATCTAAAATACTCTACGGCGTACCTTTCATGTGGCTCGTCAGCGCAGACTCTCGCATCGTTATTTTTGCAAACTTTGCAGGAGGCTACTTGTGGCCTTGACCCTCGTCTTAGCCATGGCATGTATTTGTCTTCTGCTAGCCAACGCTCGTTGAAACTGCAACCTCCTGGCACACAGTCATCTATCACTCTCATCAGAATGCCCAGGTCACACGTAACACAAACACTTGCAGGTCGCGCGCATAGCGCGGGAAGGCCGGAGCGGAGCTGCTTTATGTAGAAGCAAAGCAATTCTTTTCTTTTAATCTAAAAAGCGAACTATTCAGTCAGACAGCAATTTATTGTAAAAGTAAAGCATTTACATTTCCAAGCACTTTATCTCAATTTCAAGCACCATTCCCAAAATTCAAGCACTTTCCCAACCTTGAAGACACCACGTAAAATTTCAAGCATTTTCAAGGATTTCAAGCACCCGTACGAACCCTGGTGATTGGATCAATCTGTCTATCACCTTATATCATGGGCCACTTCTGATTGATTAACAATGGCTGGTACATGTGGAGCACAGCACTTCTGATTGGTGGTCTGACACACAAGAAAAAAAAAAAAAAATGTAAAAAAAAAAAAAAGTTACAAAAAAAAAAAAGTTACAAAAAATCGCAGGCTTTGCGATTTCATAATCGCATCATCTCGAATCGCGATTTCGATTTAAAATCGATTAATCGTTCAGCCCTAGTAGAAAGTACAGGTATTTGGGTTCAACATGTAAGAAGTAGAAAGTACAGGTATTTAGGTTCAACATGTAAGAAGTAGAAAGTACAGGTATTTGTGTTCAACATGTAAGAAGTAGAAAGTACAGGTATTTGTGTTCAACATGTAAGAAGTAGAAAGTACAGGTATTTAGGTTCAACATGTAAGAAGTAGAAAGTACAGGTATTTGTGTTCAACATGTAAGAAGTAGAAAGTACAGGTATTTGTGTTCAACATGTAAGAAGTAGAAAGTACAGGTATTTGTGTTCAACATGTAAGAAGTAGAAAGTACAGGTATTTGGGTTCAACATGTGAGAAGTAGAAAGTACAGGTATTTGTGTTCAACATGTAAGAAGTAGAAAGTACAGGTATTTAGGTTCAACATGTAAAAGTAAAAAGTCGTCAGGAAAATAAGTAGTGGAGTAAAGTACTGAGACCAGAAAAATGTACTTAAGTAAAAATGTACTTAATGTACTTCCCACCTCTGATAATAATAATAATACATTAGCAACATCAACCAGGACAAATATCAGAATATGTAAACAAACAGCCCGGCTTTCGATCAGAAATGGTTCCTGTTATTCTTCTTCATTGTGTCTCCAGAGGCCTGTACTACGAAGCCGGTTCAACATAACCTGGATATTAGGGGTGTAACGGTACACGTACCGAAATTATTCGGTACACATACCGAAATTATTCGGTGCGGGCCCTTCGGTTCGGTACACGTGTGTACCGAAGTGTACCGAACGAATATAACGTTAAACGTAAACAATTGAGAACGTGAACAACTTCTTGGAAGTAATCTCAGGTGCTGCGTCGCAGCATTCAGAGTAATTTGCTCACATTGGGTTCAACGCGTCATAGAGCGAGCAAGTCATTTCATTGGACGAGAGGCATACTATGAGAGCTGGTCAGAGGGATGCGTTCAAATGTAGTCAGTAATTTGAGGAACTGTCGAAATGGCGAACGCAGATAAAGTTGAGCTCGAAAATCCTCCAGCATCATTGAAGTCTCCGGTTTGGGAACATTTTGGTTTCGCAGTTACGTACAAGGATGACGGACAAAGACAGGTGGACCGAACCAAAGCTGTTTGTCGGCATTGTTCAACTAAAATTGGTTACGCGGCTGGCAATACATCAAACTTGCACACTCATTTGAAAAGGCATCACCCGAACGTGAATATCACCGGTACCAAAAGACTGAAGTGCAAACCCAACTCCCACTAGCATTTAAGCCTCCACCACTCGCAGAGAGTTCAGACCGAGCCAAAGCTATTACAAACGCCAAATATCCTTATGTTGCCATGTTAGCAAAGCGCTACCTGGCTGTATCTGCTACCTCTGTCCCTAGAGAGGGTGTTCTCCACAGCTGGAGACATTGTTAGTGCCAGCAGATCTGCCCTTTCAGCAAGCAATGTGGACAAGTTCATCTTTCTTTAAAAAAACATGAAAATACAATGACAAGCAAGTCCTAATGTCAAACTGGCTGCTTAGGTACTAGTACAGTTCAAATACAGATTATTTCAGTTCATCGAAATGCTGCACCTTAATGTTTATTTTATTATATTTTGTATTTATTTGAGTGAATATTCATAGTTTAATAATAATTAAAAACCCAAAAAATAGTTTATGTTTTGTGATAATTGTTTCTGCTGTACCGAAAACGTACCGAAACGAACCGTGACCTAAAAACCGAGGTACGTACCGAGCCGAAATGTTTGTGAACCGTTACACCCCTACTGGATATGTTTGAGTTAGCCAGTTGGCCAAATCCAAAACATACGCGCTCTCGCTAAGCGGTCCTACGACGCGGGTTATCAAGTGGATCGCTCAAGCCAGCCGTGTCCTATCTAGTTCGGTGCGCGTTCACATGAAAGGGGTGGTATCTGGAGCATTCGACCAATCACAAACATGGAGAAGCGTACTGACAGCGCAGCGTCATAATTCCTGAATGAAAAGTCAACTATAATATTAGACATATGAAGAAGTTAAACTTTAAACATCCATGACTTAAACACTTGATCCAGGATCAAAGCCACAGAGCTGCACCTGCAAGTTGAATACAGCTGGTAACAGAACAAGTGTTTGAATGCGTACATTAACAGGTTTATGATATCACTGCCCCGTCTAAGACACCATCTGACTTTCATTACATTTGACTCGAGTGTTTCCTCAACTTAATGTGTTGCTTAAAATAATCCTTCTGCATACAGTATGTGACACTGTGAGTGTTGCACGGCCAGATACGGCTCAGCTGACTCAGATAAGGAGATATATGAGACATTATGAAGTGATATGCCGCGGACTGTACTTAATGTTACTCTGATCCGGTTACTGATGTTGTGGCAGATATTTAAGTAAGCTTTCTTAACGCTAATGTTATAATAGTCAGATTGCTCTGAAGATGGAGGTGATATTCTATTAATGTTCACGTTCACACAGTCGGTGATTTCTGCCGGCCGTCTTTCCTGCGACGGCAGCTTTTCTGTATTTCCTTTCTCCTGTAATATGACTTGATCGCTTTAAACTCCGCACACTGAGCTCTGATTGGTCAGCAGGCGGTGCTTTCACTGAGTTGATCTCTTAGCCTGCAACCTAACCTGCTCCGGAGCAGGCAAGCCGCTCAGCATCAGTTACCATGGAGATCTAGCCGCTAAAAAGAGAACCAGCGTCGTAGGACCGGAAACCCCGAGTTTTCCCTGAAGCTAGCCGCTAAGAGAACATCCTGCTTCGTAGTACAGGCCTCTTGTCTCAAACTGTTTGTTTTTGGGCGTCAGGAGAAGTGAAAGTTTGCAGTCAGCAGCATCTGTCTGTCTCTCAGAGAGCAATGCCTTCAGGAACAGATGGCCTCGTCACACACACACACACACACACACACACACACACACACACACACACACACACACACACACACAGAGAAACACACACACACACACACACACAGAAACAAACCTCATACACAGAAACAAACCTCATACACACACACAGAAACAAACCTCATACACACACACACACACACACACACACACACCTACCTCACACAGAAATACACACACACACACACACCTACCTCACACAGAAATACACACACACAGAAACACACTCACTTCATACACAGACACAGACACACACACACACACACACACACACACACACACTGAAACAAACACACACAGAAACACACACACACCTACCTCACACAGAAATACACACACACACACACACACACACACCCCTACCTCACACAGAAATACACACACACATACATACACACACACACACACACACACACACACAGGCTGTCACAACCCGCTGCCGTCTGAAAAACCCAAGAAAGCTTATTTTGTCCGATGCTGACCTAGTGGCCAACATGTGCACTGCAGAGAGTACCATGATAACAAAGGTATCAACTGTAGCTGTGAACATGACAGGATGTGTGATTACCTAGAAGAGCATCAGGACTGTTTGAGGCAGATGATAGCTATGTGATTAACATGATGATTCAGCCTCTATGGAGAGAGACATCAAGCATGCTCATTTCTGACGTGGAGCTAATCTGAAGTAAACATTGAATACTGCTTTCTATTCCTCCATCTTGTGACTGTGTAACACCCTCTCTTGGATATCAGCATGTGAAGGACACTGTTCAGGAACTAGTTGATGCTCTGTATGTGATGACTCCTTCCATTCTGGAGAGGATCACAGATACATGGATCCTGAGGCTGAAGCTTAAGCCGGGGACCAGTGATATGTTTCTAACAGAAACCAATCACAGATCAGTGTGACTTCATGTTGTTTCTCTCTCCGCAGGTTCCTGAGATGTTGCATAACGACGCGGGCGATCACGGCTTCAGCCACTGCGGCTTCTTCCTGCTTCAGAACGCCGGCATCCTGCTGGGTTTCTGCATCATGTTGCTCATCGCCGTCTTCGAGCACAAAATCCAGCTGGACCTGGGATACTGACGGAGACGAGGTTCCCCCTGAAACACTGACATCACTCATGTCATCACTTCCTGTGCCCTGCTCTCGAAGTCAATGGTTTTCTGGATGTGTTTTGGGTTATTAGCCTGAAATAAGGTGTGTGGAAAAGTGAATTTAAAAACGGAGGATGCTAACAAGTGTCTAAATGAGACGACTGAACATCATCACGCGACGTGCTGTAGTTCCTTTATGACCTAACATCCTACAAAAACCGTATAAGCATCATAAACTTCAGTTTGACACGGACATTTATTTTCTGCAATAATCCAAAATCACATGGAGGCATCCCATTGGACCGGGGAGATGCTGCCTTCAGGGTCCAACACAGAAATAGGTCATCACTGTATTCAGTGTGTCTGTCAGAAGTGTAGTGCTTTATTTTGTATTTGTTGTTATAGACCTTAGCCTAGTCAGCTTTGTTTAGCGTGTGTTTCCACATGAAGCGGGAAGGAGCACCAGTTCAAACACGGAAATGTTACACAGGAAGTTGCCATGTCTCGAGACTCGGATAGAAGCTTTTTATTTTCTTGGACAGCTGTTAAAAAGTCAGTATAAAAGTCCACATAAAAAGCTCTTGAGGCTGATTGGATCCATTTTTCATATTAACTAAACTAATAAGAAACTTCCGGTTCTTTTCACCCCATAATATCAGATTTTTGTCGTTTTTATAATGTTTAAATCACATTATAAAATCATGATTAAAGAATCTGAAAAATGTACGATATTAAAAACTGATGCCGTGGAAAGAAATGTTAAAACTAAATTATGTTAAAATCGGTTTATTTGAAGTGCTTCTGCTTTCCTTCGTTGATAGAGTAAAAGTAGCTATGACTTTAGCATGAGAGCTTGGTGAGCACGCAAAGGATTATGGGAGACTGTATACTTGACGATATCATTGGACCACGAAATAATAACAAAACAGCTGGGAGTAGCCATGTGACAACAGTTGCCTTTTGTTTTTCTAGAAATAAATGAGTTTTTGTTGATGGACTTATTACCAAATAGGATAAGTATTGTCATGGACGCGGGAAGGGGGGGTGCTGAGGGGGCTGCAGCACCCCCATCTGCGAGGCTCCACTAGCCCCCGCACCCCCAAACGCGGCGCACCTACAGTGTAAGCGCGCCACAGTTTCGAGACTCCGCTAGCCCCCCCCCCCCCCCAGCACGTCACAGTTTCTCCGCTGCGAGGCTCCACTAGCCCCCCCCCCCCCCAGCACGTCACAGTTTCTCCGCTGCGAGGCTCCACTAGCCCCCCCCCGCACCCCCAACTCTGACTTCCCGTGTCCCTAAGTATTGTTGACACAATCCTGAAATGATCACTCTGCCTGAAGTGTCTTTTATAAGGCAAACAAATACCCTAAAACATCAGGAAAAGACTAAAAGATGACATTAATATTATTTAAAGAAGATGTTGAATTTAATGAACGGGGAATATGTGAAAAAATAAGCCATAAAAAACAGGAGGGACTTATTGTACTGTTGTGTTTTTGTACATTTTATTATAAGGAGTGTAAGAAAAAGAAGTGTAATCCAGTAAGGGCCAAACACGCCAACCTCGTAACGGCAAATTATAGACAAATATTCTGCTTTTTGGAGTTTAATTTAAGGACGTTTAATATGTTCAAGGTGCCATTAAAACCTGCAGGAAGGTGTTTTTAAAGTGGGACTCGATGGGAGCGTGTGAAGAAAACAAATGAAGGAGAAGGTGTCGCCGAACGTATCAGTTAAAAAAATGCTTTTAGTTTTGATGGAAGGATACAAAATGGCGGACAGTCACTCAGTGAATATTTCATAAGAAAGAAAATCATTCAAATCTCAGTGTGTTTTTCTCCAGGATTTGAGGTACCCATATATTTTGTAAAACGATAAATAAATGAAGGCTCCGCTTAGTAAGATGTTCTGTTTAGGATCGTGGTGCAGAGCTTCATAATGATCGCATATAGACAGAATTCATAAAAAAAAAATCTTTAAATTGTCGACACTTGGATCTTAAACACGGAGCAGTCCTTCACTTCACAAAAATAGGCAAATGCATTTACTTTAACATCTTTGTGAAAGTTTTGCAAATTTCTCAATTTTCAAAACAGCCAGTGTCTACAGGTGAGCTTAATGATTTAAAGCGGTGAGTTTATTTAACCCTTTTTTTAATATATTTTATGGGCATCTTTTTCACTCTGTGTTTTCAGCTTCATTTAAGTGAGAAACACGGGGATCTTTTTCTTCGTGTTTTCAACGGTATTGCTGCGACCAAAACGTAATTGAATATCAAACCTGGCGTCCCGCTCTCACTGGCATTGATGGGGAACATTTAATACAAAAAAAGTTGTAAATGTACTATTTAATTGAATATATTATGGTTTCATTAATTTAAGCTTCATGCATTAAGTGATATTTCTGTATTAACATTAAAGCGTACCTCCTGCAGTACCTCAAAGCACCCCTAGGGGGACACATGCCACCATTTGAGGGACACTGCTTTAGATTAAGGTGTTTTTTTGGCCCGTTCAGAGAGTGATATACAACAGAACTACACATTGAGTTTAGTTTTCATTTCTTTTTTTGTATTTCACTGTTTTATCAACGTTATGAAGAAGTCCATTTTTTTTCTAGCCTTTTAAAAAAAAGTGTACGAAGAGCAGATTCATTTCAAACCTCACTGTGTATATCACATGTACAATATTACACGATATGTACATATTTATATACATGACTGTACAAGTATGTGTGTAGTTTCGCTCGCTGTTCGTTGGTGTTCACTCAGAGGAAATGTTACAGGAGAATCTCTGCTTTCTGACTGTGTCTAAAATAAAAGGATAAAAAACAATCTGTTCATGAAGGTGGATTTGTTAAGGAACTTACATACTGATATTCACCTGAACATCAGCAGGAGAGGACTCTTTAAAGTAGAGACACTACATACTGATACACACCTGAACATCAGCAGGAGAGGACTCTTTAAAGTAGAGACACTACATACTGATATACACCTGAACATCAGCAGGATAGGACTCTTTAAAGTAGAGACACTACATACTGATATACACCTGAACATCAGCAGGATAGGACTCTTTAAAGTAGAGACACTACATACTGATATACACCTGAACATCAGCAGGAGAGGACTCTTTAAAGTAGAGACACTACATACTGATATACACCTGAACATCAGCAGGAGAGGACTCTTTAAAGTAGAGACACTCCATACTGATATACACCTGAACATCAGCAGGAGAGGACTCTTTAAAGTAGAGACACTACATACTGATATACACCTGAACATCAGCAGTAGAGGACTCTTTAAAGCAGAGACACTACATACTGATATACACCTGAACATCAGCAGGAGAGGACTCTTTAAAGTAGAGACACTACATACTGATATACACCTGAACATCAGCAGGAGAGGACTCTTTAAAGTAGAGACACTACATACTGATATACACCTGAACATCAGCAGGAGAGGACTCTTTAAAGTAGAGACACTACATACTGATATACACCTGAACATCAGCAGGAGAGGACTCTTTAAAGTAGAGACACTACATACTGATATACACCTGAACATCAGCAGGAGAGGACTCTTTAAAGTAGAGACACTACATACTGATATACACCTGAACATTAGGAGAATATGTCCTCTCTACATACCAAAGCACGGAGGACCCACAGAATGACAGGATATCAACCAGGGTTTCCCACACATAGAATATATTCGTCCGTGACCACGATGCCATCTGCGATCGATTAACTTGTGGACAATGATCCCTCGCTCCCTTGCTCTGATCTCGCCTCCTTCTGGCCTGTTAAGTGGCCTGCCTCACACAGGGTGACTGGCTGTCCACATGATGTGGCCTGCCGACATGGCCACTGTCATACAGATCATAAATCAAAGCCCTTGATTGGTCTCTGTGTGTCATTCAAGCTCGGGATAACCTCTGCTCAGGTGAGGTAAAGGACTCTCTGAGTGTTTAGATAGTTAACTTAGTCTAAGTTCTCAGTGGGTCTCAAACGGTGTGGTCACCATTTATGTAAACACATATTTCCATTTGAGAGGTTAGTGATTGGTCTAATGGATAGTGAGGTGGGCTGAAGATCGGAAGGCTGTGAGTTCAAATCCCGCCAGGAACACCACCACTAGTGTGCCCTTGAGTAAGGCACTTAGCCCTTCGTTACTCCAGGGAGAATGTCCCTGTAATCGGTCATTATAAGTCGCTTTGGATAAAAGCGTCAGCTAAATTAAATGTAATGTGATTAGTAAAATATGCATGAATAAATAAATAAAAAGTTAACTAGGTGAAAAAAGGTAAGATACACTTTTAAAACTTGTTGAGAGCTAAAACTAGTCTTTGCTGCTGCCTCAAAGAGGAGAAGGGGGAGAGGAGGAAGAGGAGGGAGAGGATGGAGAGGAGGGAGACAGGAGAGGCTGGTTCAGGAGCAGACACACTCACAACTATAAATGAACCAAAAATAAATTAATAAACAAGTTTCAGTGTTTTTTTCATATTGGAAATGGTATGTTATTGTTGTTGTTGTTGTTGTTGATGGATGGTATGTTATTGGTTACGGCCATGATTTTATGATTATTGAAATGTATCCAGTTCTGTTTAATATAGGTGTTTCCATAGATCTAGTCTCTTTATTTTTCCCTCAAAATGCACCAGATTGATTCATTTAACTCCAAAATAAAAAATAAAATCTTACCGGGGGGGCATGCCCCTGGACCCCCCTAGGGGATTTGAGGTCGACCCCCACTAAAAAGCACATGGATAGGTTCCTAAATACATTTATAAATACATTTATTTTTTTAAATAGTAACCCATTTCCATATGTTCATGTGTGGGTAGTAGATTTAAACTATAGGGCGATCACTATGGGCCCTGCCTGGACCTGTTCGCTCTGCCATCGCGTGAAGGGTCTGCTAACAAGCGACCAACAGAAAGGTTAATGTTAATGTTGTTGCACCTCACCTCAACCCCCCCCCCCCCCCCCCCCCCCCCCCCGCTACCACCACCCCCCCAAGTATATTTCAGATCTGTGGGAAACACTGTGAACGATTCACTTCACACAGCAAACCTCAGACAGTGTAGAAAATCTCAAATGAAATGCACAGCGTAACAGAGAGACACGTCAGCAACGTTTCTGCCCCGTAACACTTCCTCTGAAAACGATGCGCTTATGTCTCGTGAGTGTCATTGATTCAACCTTTACAGTTACATGTACCAGCTGTTAGGATGAAGTCTATATTGATGTTTGTATTACATCTTCCATGTGTACGTTCACTCACAAGCCTGAACACCATCAGCAAAGACACTTGAAAGCCAATCCTGATGAAGACACTTGAGAAAAAATCCAATATGGATATATCGGATGATTTATACGGTGTCCAACGGGAGCTAACCTCTTCCATCGGGAGAAACGCGCTGCAGCTTCAGAAAGGACACAGATATAAAAACCCAAAGGTTCCACATGAAGAAACATCTCCAGCAACTTGACAACACCTGCAGCGTTTAGAGAACTTTCAGCAACTTGAGGAGACATGGCAGCGTTTAGAGAACATTCAGCAACTTGAGGAGACATGGCAGCGTTTAGAGAACATTCAGCAACTTGAGGAGACATGGCAGCGTTTAGAGAACATCCAGCAGCTTGAGGAGACATGGCAGCGTTTAGAGAACTTTCAGCAACTTGAGGAGACATGGCAGCGTTTAGAGAACTTTCAGCAACTTGAGGAGACATGGCAGCGTTTAGAGAACATCCAGCAGCTTGAGGAGACATGCTGTTTACTAAAAGCTGCAGAAACCAAACGCTGAAGAAGCTCAAACACAACGGAGACCAGGGGACACTAAAGAGTGACGCACACAGCT